>MU167283.1:106335-117705 GCA_015951145.1 Cronartium quercuum f. sp. fusiforme G11 | reverse complement strand
ATAGTAATTCCATCGCACCTAATCCTACTGACACTGCATCGCATATCTTGGGGTGATAGAACATCGGATAGGCCCATCCGATACAAATATCTTGGCAGTGCCTATGTCTAATCTTCTGATGACTCAACTCTCTCAATGACACAAGCTAAAGGCACTTTATAGCTTGGTTGTTGTAACTCTAGCCCTTGCTGTCCTGATTAAGCAAGGGATCTTCAAGTCAAGGTCACCAACCTTGGTTGAACCTTCTCTTACTCACACCTGTAACACTGTGCACTTACTGAGTATATGTCTTAATTATAAGAATCCTCAAAGTTTTGCCATTGTGTTATTTAGGTGGTTGTGTAAAAAGGTAAGGAGAGAGGGAAATGACTCCTGTCTTGAGATGGAGAGTTTATAAACCCTTCCTTCAGACCTCTCCCTTCTTATAAGACTAGTGGTTCACATGTGGTTCCAGGTTGCCACTGTAACCTTAGATATGCTTGTGGTTATGCTTATCCATTAGGCTCTGTTATAAGTATCTTTACATGTGACTCTTGATACTGAGTCTGAGTTGTGTTTAGCCAATGTTACATTACTATCTTACTCTATATTACACATGATTACTATATATAATCATTTTACTAGCAGCTTGTGGGACTGCTAGGCTGGCCTCAGGGCTGATATTTTCACTCTTCCCTTCTTGCATAATGGTGAGTCTCTGGTATGTTGTTTGAAACAATGTGCATTTAAGGGGCTGTTTCCTGCTTGTAATTGGAAGATGGATGTGATCCCTCCTTTTTCTAGGGTTGACAGAGCTTTAGAGATTTTCTTTTGGATGAGTTGAGAAGGACAATTTCTCATATTTAAACTGGTGATTTACAGTGTCAAATTTTAATCTTATGTATTTTTCCAACTACCTTATAAACTGATGGGTATCCTCATTGTATTTCTTGTGGTTGTTGCTGCCTTTCTTTGCTAGTTAATCAGCCTCTACATTCAACTTAATTCCAGTATGGCCAGGGGTCCAATGAAATTTGATTTTTGATTCTGCCAGTAGATAGTTGAGTTGTGATCAAAGTTTTATCATTAGGTGTTGGCCTGATTTAATTTGTGTATAATTGTGTATAAGTTGGAGTGCACCTTAGTTGCCACTAAAAATAGCAAGGGAGGGTGGTATTGGTCTTTGTGACCTAAAACTTTTGGTTTCCAGTTTGGCTACCAACAATATACCCACTACTTCTGCCTCATGATTTGAGAAGTTTCCTGTTGGTTTGAGTGAGAAAATTTTCTTGTACTGTCCTTGATGGTGCCACTGCACCACTGCTGTTGTCTGTAACTGACCTGTCTGTGAAGATGTTTAAGGAGTTGTTCTCTGTTTCCGTTTGAACTTGGTGTGGGATTATTTTTGTTGCTTCTTTTTTGGAGCATCCTCACTTAATGAGTTCCTCAATTCCTTTTGTACATAGTGGTATTGGGTGTGCACAACTTGTCTCACCTCTTTCTGTTGCTAGTTTTTGTAGGTGTTGCAAGTGTACTACAGCTTGGATTGGTCCTGGATGTTTGATTGTGTCTAGATCTACTTCATGTTGAATGAAAACCCATGTAGCATGTGAGTCCAGTGCTGTTGACCAATTTTGATGCTGTTTTGCTGCTGTTGTAGTGAAAGGTAGCATGTGTACATCATGAGTCACTGTGTCCTTTGATGTGCCCCTAAAAGCCCCCTTGATGAGGCATTTTGCACTATATCAAGCCGCATCTAGAATTCTGCTAGCTTTATTGTAGGTTTTGATTGTAAGCCATACGATGCTACCATAGAGAATTTGAGGTAAGAATTCTGTCTTGACTAGTTTTTGGTTTGGGTTTCACTTGTGGGTAATCCCAAGAAACATTTATTTATTTGTTATAGCTGATTCATTGTAGGCTTTGCTATCTTCCTGATGTAGCTGAGGTGACTATTAAATAATAGTTTTGGGTCTAACCATAGACCAAGCCACTTTACTTCTTGTTTGGGTTTTAAAATAGTGTCCCCAAAAGTAAAAGGAGGTTGATCTTGTGTTTCTTTGAAGGCAAGGTGCATCAACCGAGCTCTTTTTTCATCAAAAATTGCCCCGGGCTTGGAGACCCAATTAGAGGAGTGTTGAGCATGATATTTGAACTTGTCTATGTTTGTGATATATTGCAGTGATGACACTAGATGTACAACCTCATCAATAAATCCCAGGGAGAGATTGTCTGAGTGCGGTGATGGTGGTGTTTGAACTAGTACCTCAGAGTTATAGATTATATACAAAATGACTGATAGTGAAGAGCCTTGGGGCAAGCCATTGTCAATCTTGAAGTTGTCGGATAGGTAGTCTTGGAGTCTGAGATTTGTCGTCCTTTCTGTTAGAACACCCCGTATGAGTCGGAGAAAGTTTGATGGGCATTTATTCTCATGTAAGATGTACCATAGTCGTTCCACATGGACTGAACGGTAAGCGGACCTCAGATCTAGAAAAAGAGCCGATACAACCTCAATTTTCCTCCATCTTTCTTTTATTAAGGACATTAGAATCACTAACGCATCTTCTATGCTATGCTGTCGTCTGCCGCTGATGTGATTTGGTGAGGTCACCTTCGTTGTTCCTGCCCAGTATGTGATGCGGTCCATAATTAGTTTTTCTAGGGTTTTCCCTAAGCAACTTAGTAAAGAAATTGGTCTATACGCATTTGGATCCAAGTAGTTATCTTTTCCTGCTTTCCTAATTATATTTGTTAGTGCTGATCGCCTTGCTTCTGGGAAATAGCCCCTTTTAAATCAAGCACTGGATAGACGGTGTAATTCATCTTCGATGGCTGGAAGAGCCAGCTTTCAGATTGCATTTGATATATTGTCATTTCTTTTTGCTAGGCCGTTTGGGGACTTCAAAATGATCCTCCTAATTTCACCTGGTTCTACTTCCAGGTACAGAATAATTGGGCCTGAGTGATTGTTCCAGGAGTCGTTAGGGATCTCGCTTAGATCTGCTTCGACGTGCTCTACCGAGGTGCCGTGAAAGAGAAGGGGCGCTTGATCGGTTCTCTACGTGGCTACTGATCCGTTTGGTCCCTGGAGTAGGGCAAAAGGAATTCCTTTGCTCCACAACTTCTCTTGTTGAAGACCAGAAAAAGTTACGGTGGCAGGAGTGATCGGGTTTTTTTTCAAGGGTTCGGGTCAGTTCCGAACGGGTTGATGGAATTGTCGGGGTTCGGTTATTTTGAACTTGTGATGGTGATGGGTCATTCGATCGAGCAACACCAACCTTGACACGAACAACAGAATGACCAAAAAACCGATTATCAATTCACATTTATTATTATTCATATTAACATCATCATTCAATCTCATTAATGCTCACTCAAGTTTAACTAATGACATCTCCAGCCATCAAAATATCCAAGATCCATCAAGTCCACCAACTGGTTTCGTACCATATCTTCAAATTTATCAAAGTTTACCAACTTCAATTAAACCAATCGCTTTCATCTTTTTACTCTTTTGGTTACTATTCTTATTCTCTTTCTTAGGTTTAGTTGCTTCTGACTTCTTCTCACCAAATTTGAGTACTATCTCATCACGGCTAGGTCTATCTGAATCAGTAGCTGGTGTTAGTAAGTCTGTTTTTGTTTTAAAAAATAAAGAATTAAATAATCAAGGTAAAAATTTGAAGTCATAACTGATCAAATATTTCGTTCTCCAAATATAGCACTTCTGGCTTTAGGAAATGGAGCTCCTGACGTTTTTTCTACATTTGCTGCTATGAAAGCGGGGTCTGGATCATTGGCTATCGGTGAATTAATTGGAGCTGCATCATTTATAGTATCAGTAGTAGCAGGTTCAATGTCAATTCTCAGACCATTTCGAGTTCCTCGGCACGCTTTTTTACGTGATACTGGATTCTTCTCACTAGCGATTGCCTTCATCATTTACGTCATTCACGATGGTCAAATTGTTCGATGGGAGGCTAATGCACTCATAGTGCTATATCTTATTTACGTACTACTCGTCGCTTTTGCTTCATGGTTCATTGAACGTAAACGTGCTCGCAGGGAATTGATTAGAATAGTCAGAAGTGAATATGCTGAACTTGGACAAGAAATTCAACCTTATCGTGATGATCGTAAGTAGAGGTCATCATCGAAATCATTGATGATCTTGCGAAAGAGCTGAATCTGATCGTTTGCCATTAATTCAAAACAGCCGATTTTCCTGTTCAACCAGAATCTGAACTACCAACTGAATCAGTTCACTCATCAGGTTTATCACAATCTGGCCCTTTTGATACCTCAAACAATAATCATCGTTCATCTTCACCCTATCTAAGTCCCCATAGTTCACCAAGACCTGGAAATGGTCATTATTCAAATTCAATCATTTCATCAACTTCAACAGATTCAATTCAAGCAGCAACACCAATCTTTATCCCAAACTATAGTCCAAACATAACACGTCACATGAGAGCACCTTCATTATCTTATAAAACTGCACCAACACAAATTTTTTTATCACAAACTTTAAATCCAGTCTTTGGACTGCAACAACCTACCTTATCAACCATGACAACAACTAATGTATCAGAACCAGTCACCGAAAACACGATGATGACGAGAAGGAAGGCAAGAGCTCCAGCGGCTCATCGACTTTCGATGCGTCCTTCTATACTTGGAGCCATTGAATTTAGAGATGTAGTTAATTCACTGACAAGAGATCATTCTAATCAAATACAAGCATTATCATTATTTCCACCTCAACTTCATCCAAGACCTTCAGCTCTACCTAATTCCGGTGCAAGATCCGACCCGTCTATCCCTTTCAATACCAGACGTAGAGCTGGATCTCATAGTGGAATTTTTGGGCCCCAGAATCCATCAGCCAAGACTAACAAGAAAGATGGGTACGGCAAGAAGACTGGTCATCGCGCTTCACTTAGTGCTACTACTACTACTGCTAATGTTGAATGGGCTTTTCCACCTCACCCTTCACTTCCTGATCATGAAGAAGTTGAGAGTGTTGATTCTTCTCCATCCGCTCCCCCTTGGTCCAATGATTTAAATGAATCAGAGACTTCAAAAGTAGATAATAGACTCTTAACTAGTCTTGGAGAAGAAGAAGAAGAAGAAGTGGGAGTAAGTGTCATACCATCTATTAGAATAATTAGTGATGAAGAAAATTTATCTTCACCAATTATTGATCCAAATAATGAAGAAATAGAAATAGATTCAAAGAAATGGTATAAGGTGATTAATTTTTTAAATCCAAAGACAATTATTAAAATTTTTTGTCCTACTTTGAAAGATTGGAAATCTAAAAGTTATTCAGGTAGACTTGCTGGTTTGATTTCTTTACCTGCTATTTTTTTTCTTACTTTAACTTTACCTGTTGTATATGATGATTCAATTATATCAGAAGGAGAAGCAGAAGAATCAGAAGAAATGATAGAAGTTGATGATGAAAGATTAATAAAGATGGATGAAAAGATAGCTAAATGTCTATCTATAATTCAATCTATAATTTCTCCTACTTTTACTTTAATAGTTATTCAATTAGATTCAATTAAATTTTATCATTATATAATTAGTTTGATATTTGGTTTAGGTTTATCAATTCTTAGTTTAAAATATAAACTATTATTATGTTTTATAGGTTTTATTGTTTCTTTAGTTTGGATCCTTTCAATTGTTAATGAAGTAATTGGTGTCATTCAAGCTTTAGGTGCTTTAATGGGTCTTAGTGATGCTATACTTGGTTTAACACTTTTTGCTGTTGGCAATTCTCTTGGCGATTTAGTTGCCAATCTTACCAGTACGCTCTCTCTCTCTTTTATATATATAAATAAAAAATAATGATTGGCTGTCGATATGTTTTGGTTCATCTTTAGTGGCTCGAATGGGATTTCCAGTCATGGCTATGGCAGCTTGTTTTGGAGGGTATGTCTTGTCTTCTTTCCCTCTCTGTTTAATTGATTATCTAATATCCTTTCGATCTCTAGTCCAATGCTCAACATTCTATTAGGAATTGGTCTCTCTTCAAGTTACGCTATATCAACAAATGGTGGAACACCTTACATCTTCGATTCTAGTCCTACTCTCTTAGTCTCTGCTTTAGGTCTCTTGCTCGTACTTGTCACCACTCTCTTAGCTGTACCTGCTAATGGTTTCCTACTGTCTAGAACTTGGGGAGCTTGCCTTTTAGGTGCTTATCTCGCTGTTCTTGTAGTTAATCTTGGGGTAGAATTTATTGGTGGTGGTATGGAACGTGGGTAAGCGTATGTGTATGTGTGTGTTTCTCTTCATTTGACAGGATGATGTGTGTGCTTTTTGGGTCCATTATTGTTTGAGGGTTTTTTTTTTAGTGTACAGACATAGTGTATCACTGGCTTGTTGTTTGAAATATGAAGAGCAGCACAAGCAGTAGAAACATACATGGAGAAAGAGAGTATGTGTGCTTGTTTTGTTTAAAACTTCTATTTTTGATCCACGTATTGTCCTGATACATATTTGATTCTCGTTCACCTAATAAGATACTCATCTTGCGCCAGGCATCTGGGGACTCGCATTCGAGAGCTTGTCTTACTTGCTGTAACAAGTCCAGCGAGATGATGATCTGGGATTATGTTGTGTAAATTGGAACACAGGATCACTATGGCTTCTTTAACTCTTGAGGTCTTAACACTTAATCGGCAAGTTAAATAGGGGGACCCACTTTCAGGCAATCCGTATGCAGGTTATAACGTACTTTGGCAATTTTTTTTTTTTTTTTTTTTTTTAAATTTTGATTAGCTACTATTATACCAGAGACTACTTACCTCTTCTCACCTTCACCTCTTTCTATCCTGCCCCCCCCCCCCCAAAAAAAAAAAAAAAAAACGAGAATAAACTTTTTTTTTTTCTTTTTTCATATCAATATGATTTTCTTATTATTCATGAATATCAAGTTATATTTTCTTTGAAAGATGAATTAATTGATTAAAAATGTTGTGACAAGTCACGAAGAAGAAGATAAATTTAATTCAAAACTAATGAAGGTTATTTTTTTTATTTTTTTTTATAACTGCTCCTTGATAACTTTTTTAAGGGGTCAAAAAACAAATGTTTCCTTTTTTTTTTTTACCATGTAATCAATTAAGTTTTATCAATACCATATCACACACAAAAAACCTCAAAAAATCACATTTCTCAGCTATGGAATTTTCTGAGGTTGAGAAGAAAGCTTGAGGATACTATACGATACTCGTCCAGAGGGATGTTAGGACAAGCTGGAACGATCTGGAGGTGGACACCAATTTGAATGATATATTTTGCACACAATCCTATACGATACTTACGGTAAGATCGTGGGAGGTTGTATCAGGGAAAAAACCTTTATAGTGCGATCCAGCGTTCGTAAGAGGGCGTCTCGGATTAGAATGAAGGGGAATACTTGTCGATGTGCACCATCATGTGAGGATGTCTTGCAGACGGAGCAGACTGGCAGGAATTGCCAATGGGTTAATATATATGGTATCAGTTGGACGGCCTCTCGCATCCCATCCTATCATGAACACCCTGTCCATATGAAGGTGACTCGTCGACGTGAGCACACGGTGTCATGTTTGAAATCACCTCAGAATCCCTCTCAAATCCAGTGCCTTAGTGTCTTGGGGGTGGTGGTCCAAGGGCTCAAGCCCACCCTTGTTATTCATGTCCATTCAATACAAGTCACTGATCCATGTTCATCATGATGTCAGCTCATGAACATCAGTACGATTGTGAACTGTGCAGTGATACACAGGCATACAATATACACCTTTCAGCGCATGGTGCATTGAGCGAAAAGAAAAGGAAGTTACTTTGCATAAAGGGAAAGCTCATGTGCTGGCTCTGGGTGAAAAATGAGAACAATCAGAGAACTAAAAAAGTTCTTCATCTGCTCTCGTCGACAAGTCACCTTGATACGGACAGGGTGGAAAAGCTGCGTATGGGGGCCCGCAAGAAGCATGAGCTAGAGATGAGCGGCAGATAGTTCGATGGTGAAGGGGAAAAGGGAGGCCGGTAACGGTTACTAGGAGACTCGACCTAGTCGGAGTCAGATCGGTGATAGGCTCAAGGTCAAAGACTACTTGGTGAAATAACAAAGTCATAAAATGAAACAATAACAGCATTACAAAGTACTCCTCCTTATACTTTGTAACTAGTTTTTGAATAATCTGCTGGTGTTTCGTGCCGCCAACTCATCACTAGTTTTGCGCTCTAATCGGGAATCCAATATCTCTGACACCTATTGCCACTGATGTACAGGTCTCACACCACCATCACTGAGAGGTGGAGGCGCCATTGAGGCAGATCTGCCAGCTAGCTATCTGTGGGTTGATGTAAGGTGTCAGTAAGGATACCTCAAAAACTGAATAAAGTCTGGAATATGCCCAGTCCAAATCTAATCGTACCGCATTCTTTCCAATCAATTGTCGTAATCAAAATGGTCCAATTCGTCTATAGTCATTTTATTTTATTTATTTATTATTATTTTTTGAAGACGGTCTTCACTGTGATGGAATGAAACGTCTTGGCGTGAGGGACTTTCAAACTGTAGTGAAACTATTTGGGCATGAGTAGGAAAAACCTTGTCACACAAAAGAGTGGAATTAACTTTGTTGAAGAGAATACTGAGTTGTTCAAGGTAAACTTGGCGACTGTTAAGCAGTCCACCTAGTTGTGTTGTCGATGACTAATAAAATGTTTGAGAAAGGAATTTCAAGGTTTTTGGTTTGTGCATTTTGTTTGACCATCTGTTTGTGGATGATATTTGCGGTTAATGGCACAGGCCAGATTTTTAAACTACTTTGGACTGACTTCCAGAAGGCCGAGATAATTGTTGAGCACTGGTCCGATACTATCCTGTCTGGAAATCCATGATGCTTAAAGAACTTGTCTACAAATTGAACTGCAAGACTTGGTGCATCAATAGTTTCTTTACAGGCAGCAAAGTGAGCACCTTTGGAGAGATGGTGAGTTATTACACAAATAGAGTCCTGTCCTTGAGAGGTAGGAAGTTTAACAATAAAATAAATGCCGATTACGGTCCACGGCCTATCCGGGACAGGTAGTGGGATCAACTCTCCTGATGGTTTAGCTGTGGATGACCTCCTGTCTCAATGACGGCCATGCAAAAATGTACGAGTGAGTGTTGCCAACATTCTAACTGTTCTCGTATGTCCCATCATAGGGGAATCATGAAAGGCCTTCAAGACCATACGTTGTAGATGTTCTGGTACGTAGACAGTCTGTCTGTCAGGGAGAGGCTTCTGTTAGGCCCCTTCCTGGCTTAAATTTCAGTCTACACTGGTCACACCCAAGTGTAGACTACAGTCAGATGACCTCTGAAGAGAGGGTTTGGGGAGGACTAGTCCTTCTTGGACTGGGTTTAGAGTTAAGGAGAGCTACAGTTGAGCACAGCAACTGCCTAGCTCCAATCCTTATTCTTTTTAAGCAGGTGCTCTATTTCTGCTATAGGTTATTTATCTCTGCCTTTGTGAGTCCTCACTGACAAAGGGTCTACAAGACTCTGAGGTATACCAACCTGGCTGTTGACCTCTAATTACTAACACCTATAGCCCTGTGCACTATTGAGCAGATGACTTTTATAATAAGTATCCTCAATTAGGTGCTATTGGGTAATTTTAGGTGGTTGGTAAAAGGTGAGGGGAGGGAACAACTCCTGAGCAGGAGAGAGGGGGTTTATATACCTTTCAAGTTACCTCCACCTTACTTTTAGACTATGGGCTGACTTGTGGTTCAGGCTCATGCTTCTACAGGGCTATGTGGGCCAAGCTGTGGTTGGTTACTCTACTGACAGGACCTGTTATTTGGCTCCTGTCATAAGTATACTATGCTTATGACTCTTGAGACTGAGCCTGAGATGTGATTCCCTTGTTACACTTACTTATTACATATGTAATACATATGTTATGCTCTGCTTCTTCATATGTTCTTACTTGTTACACTTGTAACACCTATTACATATGTAATCCACATGTTACATTATATTCCTTCATATGTAGTTACATATTACACATGTAATTCATATGTTACACTATGTTTCTACATATGTACATTGTCTAGTTTCAGTCCATGGGACTGTTCTGCAGTCCTCAGGGCTGACACTGTCCCTGAACCATCACAGGCCCTCTTGTTGTTGGTACAGAGATGTCCAAGTTGATTACACAGATTTTTGCACTATTGAGCATAGGAGTCTAGCAAGAGTTGTCGAGTTTGCGGTGATGGAAGTGGAGAAGTTTGTAAACCTGACAAATTTTTTGAAGCTGAGATAAATCTGTGGGATATGGCCACTTGGTGATGCTATCTAAATTTTATAGGATCCCTTTTCTAAGGCCAGAGGAATGAAATGATAAAACCCAGAAAAAGTGACTTCGGACTGGTAAAAACAGAACACTTAGTGGAAGATGCCAAGAGTTCATCTTCGCGTACTTTTCTTAGAATTTTTCAAATGTGTTCCCATATGGTCTTTGAGAATTTCTGAAAAGATTAAAATATCATCAATATAGACAAAGCAAAAAAAAAACTTTACTAGGCCCTCCTGTAAAATTGCTTGTATCAATCTCTGAAAACAAGCAGGTGCATTAGCAAGTCCAAATGGCATGACTAGGTACTCAAATAAACCTCTGTGGGTGATGAATACTGTTATCCATTTGTCTCCTAATAATCTGCATAGCAAACTGAAAGCAGTTTTCAGGTCAATCTTTGCAAAATATCTCATTTTTCACAACTTATACATAAATTGGGAAATAAGTGGGATTGGATATCTGTCTCAAACTGTCCTTGAATTCAAACCTCAATAGTCTACACAAGGGCAACTTGATTTACCTTCAATGTTCACAAGAAATATAGGTGAAGTGGCAGGAGAGGATGAAGTCCTAATAAAAACCCTTAGTCATATGGGTATCAATGTACTGATCTAATTCAGCTTCTTCCTCCTGTGATAAAGGATGGATCCTTCCAGCAGGAGGAGTCTCATGAAGTGTATACAGGTTGCGCGGTCCTGAATGCATGTCAGGACCTGGTGCACCTGTCAGAATACAGGACATCTCATCCTGTCACCAACACACATATACACAGATGCATGCTGAAGTGCATGTCGTACGGAGTCTGCATTCGTAGGGGGACCGCAACCCGAAATTTCACTTCTTCATCCATTTTTACTCGACTTCAACTTATACCTCACTACACCTATAAAGTACACCTCACTTCACTTTGACTCAAACCATTACCTCACTTTGTATACTACATGTACATCCTGAAGATTTCCACGGAAACCTGATACAAAATGGATCAATGTGGGGTTGAGCAACTCTTCAACCCTTGATCCCAAGCCACACA
>MU167283.1:82490-106030 GCA_015951145.1 Cronartium quercuum f. sp. fusiforme G11 | reverse complement strand
AGGAGATACCAGTGGCGCTGGTGTGGCCTTGATATAGGCATACCCCCTTATCCCTATATTGGGTGAAGCCAGACGTGCACGACTGCAATTCTACACATCCACCTCATTCCATTTCGGAGGAAGGTAAAAGAAGAGAAACTCAAGACAAACCTCTACAGTGCTAATGCTATCCTCGATGATCCAGCTGTGTTCCCCCTGTTAGCTGAATATGTCCTGGCGACATGGCATTTTGAACATCTCCATTCGTACTTACCCGATCAAGAACCTAGTTCGGATGGTTAATGAAGAAAACCATCTCCTGTACTTGTACTGCCTCACTCAGATCCTTTGTTTCCCATGCTTATCTCCTTTCTCTTTCTCTCTTTTCTCTATCTCGATTTGTGCCTCCGCTTCTTTCTCCTTTTCACTCTTGTCGCCTTCTAACAGGTTTCATACTTGATACAAACTAAGTATCCCCCCTATGGCTTTCTTACCTTCTGCTATGTCACTAGAAGTTACTGTATACTGGTCTATCACTGGGTGCGTTATGTAATACAAAACCGCACATTAAAAAAAAAAAAAAAAAAAAAAGTGCATCAATATGCATGTTACTGGTCTGAGTAGCAGTGGTATGGTGCATGAAAACATATCATGTAAGTGTGACATGACCCAGGGTGCAGGAATTTTTTCTGTTTTTTACAGGACTATGCAACCTGTATACACTTCATGACCCTGATTTGGCTGGCATGAGTACAGCTGCCTTTAAGATTTGTTTTCATATCATAACCCAGCCTATGAGGGGGAAGAGAATAAAAGATTTGATGACTGAAGTCGAAATGTCAGTAAATTTGTTATATAATTCTGAAGGAAGAGAAGGTATAGGTGAAACATGAGAATGAAAGATGAGGGACAAAACAGTGATGGTTTTGGGCTTGTGAACATCAAGAGAGGCCAGAGCTGTTACTACATTACCCAATCCAAACAATCTTGATAGCACTATAACTATTAATCAAGTGTGACCCCAATCCTCCCACCCAAGTGTTGTGCTTGTTTAACCATGCCATTCCAAGGATAAGATCATATCCACCTAAAGTTGTGACATTCAAGGAGATAGGTTAATTGAAAACTGCTTAGTGACCACCATCCATCCTCATCTGTCTGACCCAATTTTCTATGATTGGGCCATCAGAGCTAATAGCTTCATCAAATCCTGAACACATGAGTGGGGAAGCTCAAGGCATCAGGTCAAGTAGAACTTTATTGAAATTCACTTTCAACTCCAGTTCAGGAGTACAATTGGACCTTTTTATAATATGTGATCCTTTTCATATCTTTCATTGTTTACAATCCCTCATATCTAGCAGAGCATCATTCAAAATAATTCTAGCATGATGCTTATAATCTAGACCCACCACCACTCTTGTTTGCATAGTTATCCTTGACCAAAAACATAATTAAGAAAAAAAAAGAAGACTAATCATCCATTGTAATCATCTATATATAAAGTTTATTTTCAATATAATTCACAAGCAAATTTTGACTAAAACCATCCAAGAAGTTTAATATGTAGACAAGAAGATGTTTACTCGCATTCAGCCCTTTTTTCTTAAAAATAAGATAAAAATAAAATAAATTAGCTCTTACAGTTCATTCCAATATATCTTTTTTTTCCCTAACACCTAGCACATCCTCCTGATCTTCCACCATATTTTTTATATCCAAGGTGTCTCAAATTGAGCTCTTCACATCACTAATATATTTATCTAGTTTGAGACCAGTGAGATTGTAACCTAAATTTATAGGGTCCTCAAGAACAATTCTTTATCAATATTCATCTGATCAAATTCTTTAAATTTGAAAATCTAGGTGTTTCCAAATCATCTCAAAACGTTTGAATAGATGAAGCACCAGATCTTATACTAGAAAAGATGGAGACTTGTACTATTTTAATTTAACTCATCATCCTTTTCTGTAATAGCTCATTTGTTACTAATCGCATCATTCTTAATCTCATTCTGTCTCTCATTCTTGCTGGTGACCAATAGTTGACCAGCTTCTCATTCACTTTCTTGTTTTTGCAGGCCTTTTTTTTCTTCTAAACCTTCTGTTCCTTCTTCGATCTTGACTACACCCTTTTCCTCTTAGTCACTTGACACTGATAAACACGATTGTCCAATGTAAATAACTTGATTATCCAAACTATCCACTAAGCTTGTAAGCCCCCCACTACCGTATATAATATTCGAACCTGTCATCCTTTTGCTCAATTTGGTTTTATGGGTTCCAACTCATCTTTTGATAGCACCCTGATGGATTCTAGTTAGTACTTTATTTTGACTGAATATATGTCAGAACTCTCTACATTTAGAATCTTTGTAAAGCATTAGTTAGATAATGATTAAGTATCTCTAAAAACATTGAGAAGTTTGTTTTCATCTCTTCATTTTGTGTTTCCATCAGTGATTTGACATGTTGAAGATACATTTGAATCATCCAGTTTTCCAGCATTTTTTTTTTTTGTTCAGTCAAGTGTTCCTTAACAACCTTTGGATGATTTTCCATGCATGTGCAATGTTCTTGAACATGTGTTTTTTTTTTTGAAAAAAATCTCTATATCTACTGCTTCGTTCGGCAAACAGTATATGGACAATACATACATGTAATTTAGACATATTTAGGTATATATATGTCTAAATTACATGTATGTATTATCTATATACTTTTTGCCGAACGAAGCATACATTGAAATATTCTTTTAAAGAAATTTTGAGAACAGTTGACCTAGTAAAGTTTTTGAGTAAAAAACACAGTAAAGGTCAGGACAAGGGTCTGGGCTTGGATATGAGTTCTGGTCACAAGATCCAGCCAATAGAAGAGCAGAATAAGGTAAAAAGGTAGAAAAAAAGATGTCACCAAGTCCACAGAAAATGTGCCCAATGCGGGGAGCATACACATTTCCACAGAAACCCACTTTTTTTTTTTCCCTTTTCCCCAATTTTTTTCCTGCCAGACATGCTCACCAGTATCTGGTGAGCACCTCTCAGTGGCCTGACTGGGCCTAATGCCCCAGTGATGCATACTGTGGGGTCAAAGAAGGGATTTTTGCTGGAGAAACTTGGGAAGAAGTATGCTGCCCATGTCAGGCACATTTTCTGTGGATTTGGTGTGTGTGAGCATGACAAAACTTTGATAATGAGTAACCAGGAGAAAAAGAAAACTGGTTGGGGTCACCACCTACTTTCACAAGATGAGGAAAGAAGAGAAAGACTATTTGATTTAAATTTGGATGGGGTGATATAGGTAGAAACATGTCAGAATTGGATAGCAAGGACAGTAGCATGTTAAAATCAAATTTCAACATCTTTGAAAGATACATTGCCCTGATATTACTTCTCAGTAACAAGTTTCAAGAGGAAAGTGATCCAAGAAGCTGCCTCACACTCTACACTGTTTATCTCCTTGGCCTTTTTGTTCAACTCATCTAAGATGGTCCAGAAAGGATTTGTTATGTATTGTATTTCCTTTATATATGTATTTCGCATATCTTGCTGCGCTATATCTATAGACATATTGTTTTTTCTCTTATTTCTTACAAGACCTAACTTGATGATACTCAGAATGTCTCCTTTTTTATATTTGCTGAGTCAGCCATCGAATCCAAAGTCTATTCATCATTTTTAGACATTTAGATTTGACAAGAGATTGAAAGAGATATGTTTACTTATCAATCTCTATGGCTGACTCACAGGATTGATAGGAATTTATGGCTACATTGATTATATCACATTATTATAATTCTAAAATCTTGCAAGAGACAGTGAACTTGATTAACAGATAAAAATCATTTTACATTTTTTTGTTTTTGCGCCCAAAAATCTCAAATTCATTATATCAAGAAGAAACTGATGTGGTGATAATTGCTGATGAAACACATAGGTAGCTCGAAACAAGGATTGATTTTTTATTTTTTATTTTCTCTCCTTCTCTTCAATTTTCCCTCTACTGTTGATATGTTAACTTTCTGCCCTTTCCTTAATTCATGACAAGCTCCAACTTGTTCCTCACATTGTTGAACAGTGAATTCTGCTTGGTTAGCCTTATGAGCTGCATCTGCGCATCGGTTCTTTTGCACATCACACGAACGACTAAGTGCCGAGCTTAAACTCCCAAGGGATGGACCACTAGAATTGGAATATATTGGACATAGTTTCCAATTTATATTTTATTTTATATATTTATTTATTTATTTGAAGAGATCACAGTAGATCCGAAAAAAAACAAGTTCAATCACTGGGATCAGCTGCACATTTTAAGATTGAAAAAAAATCAAGTTAGAATGAGAAGTTAATATGTGACTGACTTTCCATTCGCAACAATCACTTTGAATTTAGTACCATCTGCAAGCACATTGGGTGCTGGAATCCCGCCAACATTTCCTGTAAACTGTTTTGAAAAAGTGATGATATAGTGAATCATGTAAAAACATTTCAGTTTGAATTTCATAAGTGATCGTATGCATTTTGGTATGTTAGGGTTCGTCATCAAACCTTTTGTAAATTTTTTATCTCTGCATCCTTATCGGTACCTGAGGTGGAATTTTTTGACTCTCCATTTGAGTTAGGTGTTTCTGAAGTAATATTTGGCGACCCTGTGTTGACATTTGGTGTATTTGTGGTTTTTGATATTTCTGAAGCAATGGCAAATAGTCCTTGTATTTGATCAACTCCTTTCTGTATATCAGACGAATTTGTAGGTTGTATCTTTTCTTTATCTTCTTTCACTGATGTTTGAGTAATATTGCTTGATGAATTATTGCTGGCTCCTTCTTGTAATAGTGTCTTAACAATAGGCTCTGCTTTTACCCCATTTTCACTTGAAGTTTGACCAGAATCATCTGTTGAATTTTTACTTGAAGATGATTGACAGGAACTGGCTTGCCCCTCGCATTCAGGAACGGTCAGTCCATTTTTACTCCCAGCTGCATTGGCAGCATCTGCGCAGCGATTTTTTTGCACATCACAAGAGCGAGCAAGAGCTCCATTCAAATTTGTATATTCAGCTGGTGCTCTGAATAAATAGTAGGTAACGTGAATTTAGAAGAAAAGCACCCAGGTTCAGTGTTATTGAAGTCAACAGCAATGTAAACTCCATGTTGTGGTTGATCTAGACTACTTGTCCAAGTATCACTACTGGTACTTACTTCCCTGAGCCTAAGATAACTAAAAATCCCTGACCACCCTTTGTAACTTTGGGCGGCGGAATTCCACCAAGAGCGCCTTTGAACTATATCACACAGTGAATTGAAACAAGTCTCCTTCAGCTTTTTTTGATATTCACTGGCATTTACATAAGAATATGGTTCTGTGTTACCTTTTGTAAATTATCATCTTCAGCCCGTATGAAGGAGAGCCCGATCATTATTTGGGACAACAAAACGATGAACCAAATTTGACCCATGTTGCCAAAATCTTCAAGACCTAGCGTGTCTTCTTGCTGGATTGACGGCGGTGTACGTGTGAAAGGTCAAACGGGCTTTTGTATGACAACTCAAAATGCCTCAAACGCACAAGCGCATCTAATATATATTATGACCGAGTAAGGTTGTGCTTTGAGTGCGGTTGAAGAGGGTGTAGCTCAGAGGTCTTGAAGAAGAAGCGATGCAGCTAATTCGTAAATGAAATTTCATGAGCAGCATCGTTCCCGCAACTGGAGTCGAGAGAGGCCACGTTGAACGTGGAGGAGGATGGACTCCTCCTTAACAACGCTCCTCTTCTTCGAAATAGTTTCCCTGGAAGGCTGCAAAAGACAAACTGAGTTTGATTTATGTGTGCAGTCACTTGATACAGCCATTGGATCATGAACTAGCAGGGACCCAGTGAGCATAAAAATCAACCCCAATCCTTCATCAGTTCCGTCGTACTTCTTATCTGCAACGTGACACCAACGGGCATCGATTGATAAGACAATTCTTTCATTTTCAAACAAATATTCCTTACTGAATAATAGTGCCCTCGAAAATCCAAGTAATGCACCATTTGGATTACTTGCAAGTACCCCTAGAGATGTAGTAGTTACTAGCATTTGGCTTTAGATACATGCAAAAATGTTAAGCATGCCCTGTGATGAGCAAGTCGGGATGCATGGAGCTGAAAGAGAGGCCTATATTTTCCACTGTGGGATCTCAGGGTCATCCTCACGTCCATCAACTGGCTTTTGATCATTTCCAGAATCTGCTTAGCCATGGCCCACATTCCAGAATAAATCATGGCTTTCATGACTGATTACCCCGAAGATCCTACACATGGTTTCGCTCTCAACACAGGCCTTATGAACACAATCACGCCTGTATTCAGGAAATATTCAGAGGAAGTCAAAATCCCTATCCTAATTTATTAAGCTTACCATAAACTCTGATCACCTCCCGATCGCAGAGAGTTGTTTTTGTTAGTGGAGACGAAGGCCAGTCAGAAATGTTGACCTGCTGCCAAGAGCCCACTGACTTCCCCCGAGGCACTCGCTTGGGCACTTTTGTTCATTTTGACTAGATCAATGCTGGCCAGCGGGGTAGAAAATACCTTTGGATGGAAGGGAGAGGCTTTGTGGCTGGGGTACCTAGCAAAAACCACAATAGACAGAAGAGCTACACTGACAAGTGGTCCTTAGACTGAATCGTTAAAATGAAGCAAATTATCTTGGCTTCCACCATCGATCATCAAAGCTCAATAATTTGTGTGTTTGTGTAATCTTACAATGTACTTTAAAGCAACTTCATCAGATGAGCTTCGAAGCTACTCACGATGAGCTAACTACGTGCGTACATGTCCAACTGTACATTCAAGAACTATGTGGCAGGGTAGGGTGAATCTGTTCAAAAAAATTTGTCCTGAGCCAAGTGACAGCAGCTCGATATGATACGAGTGATGTACCTGTAAGGGTTCACCCCTTCCATGGGTTTACACGGGCGGGGACGTGACAGTACACATAGTACTTATTCCCTCTCCTAGCTCCAGCGGATCTTTTCCCTTGCGAATCCGTACTGGAGCTAGGTAAGCCCTTCCTTGATCAATCACTTTCTCTCTGGAGCTCTTTCTCTCTTAGTTGTATCTGACACAGTGGATTGGCGAATCCGTACTGGAGCTAGGAATGAACACGAGGTCCTGGATTTGGGCGGAATTCTGACGTGAGAGAACTCGAAGAACATCAGTGAAGGCTTCTCGAGACACGAGAGCCTTACATTACCAGGTAAAGAATACTTATGAAAATGTCTACCACATAGCAGCAACACATCGGATACAGCTACCCTTTTTCATATCTTCGAACCCTTTGTTAAGGGTGTCTAACGTGCACTGGTACGCAAAGTCATTCGCTGTCAGCATAGCGCACAGTTACCTGATTCACAGTCATTAAGAAGGAGAAGTGATGAGAAAGCTATCAGACTGACATGATGTGTCACGTAATCATCCACCTTCAAAACGCCTTTCAAATAATCGTCGACAATCCCTGGAATCCTTTCATTTCAGGGGAGTTGGTTTGATACGTTTGGGGCACAATCGATCAGTATAAAAAACACGCGGAGAAGGAAAGAAAAGGACTTACTCTGTCCGACCTTTGACTCCACCAAAGGCACTCCCTTGCCACTTTCTTCCTGTGACCAGCTGAAAAGGTCTTGTGGCGATCTCCTTGCCAGCAGACGCGACACCGATGATCGTGCTGACTCCCCAGCCTATCGGCAATTACCATAGTCCTCAATCACTTGCATTTTGTCAAGATGGGCTGAATCGACAAACCTTTGTGACAAACTTCCAACGCAGTCCTCATGACATTGACATTTCCGGTGCAGTCACTATTATCACAACCAACATTTGGTCGATATGTTAGCCGACGGAAATCCAACCAGGGGTACGATTCAAGCTTGAAGGTTCTTGGGAGACTCAACAACGTGAAATCAAATCCACCATCACTTGACTCCGTCGTCAAGACCTGCTTTAGATCCTTGCCGGCCGCTTCGAGTTCCATGGGGTTCACAAACGTGTGGGCTCCCATCTTCATTGCCCATTCCTTTTTCCCATTGTTCATGTCGATGGCCACGATCGACGAACACTTTCTGGCAGCACAACCTTGGATCACAGCAAGACCCACGCAGCCAACACCAAAGACGGCAACGGTAGAGCCTTCGGTAACGTTCGCTGTCTTGGTGGCCGCACCGAAACCAGTGGTAATTCCACAGCCCAACAGGCAAACTTTTTCCAACGGTGCTTCGTCCTGCAAGTTGACCATCCGATTGAAGCATGATCAATTAAGATCTTCAAGCACCTGGATCAGAAGTAAACACTTACAACCACTTTGACAACACTATATTTAGATACGACGGTGTATTGGCTGAAAGTACTACAGCCCATGAAATGCTTGATTGGCTTGCCACCACATTTAAAGCGCACCGTGCCATCGGGCATCACGCCTTTGCCTTGCGTCTCCCTTACGCTTCCACAAAGCTTTTTTGACACATCACGACAAGGAGTGTACACCAGGCAATGTAAGAAATCAGCCACTGGAAAGATCATTAGTATCAGAGGACTGACGCCGACGTGTGATTATACTAACGTTAGTCTTGCCCGATTTACAAAATTTGCCTGGTTTTTCGACCACCATCTCGTTTAGAGTCATCGAAGAGTGTACAACAAACGTCAAAAGAAGTCCACTCACATTCCTTGCATTCAGCCGTATAGAGCGGGATAACATGCTATAATATCTCGATGTTTTAGCCTTTATCAGTACAGAGTTCAAAAAAGGTGATACTAGGAAGAGAGAAAAAAAAAAAAAAAATCGCTCCTTGGCTCACATCACCCGCTTTCACCTCGGTCACTCCTTCACCCACGCTTTCCACGATTCCACCTCCCTCGTGGCCAAGAATGGACGGGAAATCTCCCTCGGGGTCATCACCTGAGAGCGTATATGCGTCCTATGTCCAACATCGTATCACTCAACTCGATGTTTCTTCCTTTGCTCGCCCCCAAGCCTAGTCCACTTCCTTCATATGCCCCATCCCAAACAAGTAGACCTAGCGAAGGAGGGGAAGAAAAACACATACTGACAGTGTGGCAAAGACCGGTGAACAAGATCTGAAATCCACATAGGTCCGGGTCAATATGTGACCAGTCGAACTCGATCATGGTATGAGACTGTCGAACGAGAAAATGGTGTGGCGCATGACTCAACTTTGATTCGGACTTCATCCTTTCTCGGTGGGTCAACCTCGACATCCTCGATCGATAATGGCTTTCCTGCTTCCCATGCAATCGCCGCCTTGCATTTGATGATCTGTTGAATGGAGCGTCAGCAACAGCCCGATTCTTGGAACAGTTCCGGACTCACTTGGTTTGCAGTAGATGACATACTGAATGTACTGTATCCAAAAATGACCGTAGTGCGAACAAAACCGATCGGAAACAGAGGAAGGCCCGACGGGGGAGGCTGAGGAGGACCGAGTGAACCGAAAAGCGTTGATCGCGCCGACCGGCTTTTCTGATAACCGAGCGGGGAGTTGTTCAGCTTATACGCATACCGGTGACCGCCGAGTAAGCATGAGCATCACAATCGTCATTCTTTCTCGCCACACAACAGGAAAGTCTCACGCCGGCCCAGGAAGACGAGGCTAGGCTTCAGGTTTAATTCCTGGACGAGCCCCAGAACGGAAGCTAAAACCAAGGTCTATTGTAGACAAGATTTGGCTGCATGCTCTCTCTCTCTTTCTCGCTTTGGTGGACACCCATTCAGAATAAAATGAGCACCGCATAATACCCAGACACACTGTGAAATTATATTGTGCCTTCATCTCGCTCGTCTTGATTATATAGTGAGGATGTAGGGGCAGGTGTGGGCTCTTTGGCTTGATTTAGGGCCTTAAGTTTGCCTCAAGCTATCCCCAACTGTCCAAGGTTTCCCAACCTTTGGGCCTCTGACAAGCTTGAGCGAGCCTGAGTAGCTGAGCAAGAAAAAGGAAGCTTACATAGAGAGTATCAAGAGAAGCTCACTCAATAGTGTTACTGTGTGAAGATTTGGACACGTATTTGTCTATTTGAAGACCAACATAAAGAGGCCACATAAAAATGGGTTAGATACATAGCAACATGACAGCTTCTGACAGTGTGAGCACAAGACCTTGGGTTAATTTGATCAGGATTACCCATCTTGCCTTCTGAGGCAAATCTTTGCGAGAAAGACTGCAAGTGTTGGTAGTGATGGGGACAGACCAGCCAAATGATTCCGGGATATTTCATAAGGCTCAAGGTGGCTTTTAAAAACCTGGTGAGCTATTTCTCCACGATTATGACTCAACTCGCAGACCCTACAAGCTTGAGCTCACAGACAATCAAATGAAGAAGCGGATAGGGTCCCTTGAAAAGTTTTGTTTTGATAAGAAAATTTATACGGGGGGGTGGATGTAAGGGGGGTCTTCGGCTAGACTCCCCACACTGTCTGGGTCTGCTGATACGGACTCGAGGAAACTCCTCGCGAACTTCTAAAAACAACAAATGGAATTACTAGCCCAAGAGAGAATCCCACGAGTGGAGAGTCAGAGTCTCAAGGGCTCGGAGCATGGACCATCCGTCTCCTCCTAACGATCCACCCTATGCCTCTATCTCCTATGCTTATACTGCCGCCTGTAAGGCGGTAGTCTTACAGTGGACGCACATCAACTTACACAATCACTCATAGTCAGACTTTGGGGTCAAGGTGTTATAACTCATAGTAATCTTACCCTTGCTTACGTTTGGCAATGTGGATGGCAACCAGGAGACACTTTCAGCCCAGAGAATTTATGAACATTACAAAAGCGAATCTCTGAAGTGGGAGATGAAGCTTTCGAAGAATTGGGCTGCAAAAGGCCGCTCAGACTCATGACAGCGACAAAACCCGAAGAGAGCAAAAGGCGACGACATTTTACAAATCAGTCTACATGGCAGAGGGAGATAAAGTCAGTAAAGAGTTCCAAAGTACGTGACTACCGTTCGCAGAATAAGTCACGCTGACCAGTCTGAGAGAGTGAATCTGAAGAAAACATTGTGTACCCTTTCAATATTATACAAGCACCTCGCAGAACGACACACCTTCGCTGATGTTGAAGGTCAGAGTTTACCTCAAAGCAGGTCGAGCAGTGGGTGTGATGCGTTCAGCCGGCTTGCTACCAAGCATGCTGTCAATGGTCGCCTTCACCAGCCCGATGTCCATACCGGGTCGATCCCCACGTGGTCCGCTCTGTTGTACCCTGAGTCCAGGCAGAACAGAACTCGGCGAGGGCTTGATGATCTCTATATCCTGTTCTTCGCCATCCACCCCGTCTTCGTTTTCTCCTCCCTCTTCCCCCTCGTCGCCAACACTGAGGAAGCGTAAACGTTGACAAAGATCTTCGGCCAAAGTCGCCTTATTTGGAGCGTCTTCTTCAACCTGCTCCCATCCTACGGGTGGCGATCCGGGTGGTGAGATCAGAAAATTCTTATCAGACGCCGGGGGCTTTAGTCTACGCTCGTCAGCTATGGAATCATCTTGAGAACCATCAGGGTTGGGATAGATGGTAGTTGGCGCAGATGAAAGAGTAGGCGTCGGAGGGCCATAGTAGATTCGGAAAACCGTGCTGGAGAAGATTTCAAGTCAAATAGGTGATATGAGTTCAGTTCCGACGAACTCAATCCGACAAAGAGTTGAATAGAAGGATATTTGACTACGAGACTACTTACCGAGGCAGATATTTTATGAGTTCGTCGAGTTCTTTCTCTACCGCAGTGTCCGCTTCGACTTCATGGGCTGGGCCACGGAAAGAGGATCGCTCGTCAGCAAGCTGGGTATCGCCCCCGCCTGCCTCGATGACAAACCGATCCATTTCACGTCTTGCTCGAGCGGCTGAAACCCGACCGTCTTCGGAATTCGATGACGCGTGATAGACAGCCAATATACGACCGAGACCAGCTAGCGAAATCCAAGCAGCTAATGGGCCATAGCTGGCGAAATGGGCGCGTAAACTGACTTGGAAGGCAGGGTGAAAGAAAGCCGGGGGAAGCGAAGTGATGATGAGGGTGTTGGTAGCTACTGAGCTTGTTTTGGATTGGACGAGCGGCCTGGATTGTACCCTTGGAGATGTCGGAGAAGCTGAGAGCACCATGGTCAATTTTGTTATGTGAAGTCAGCGAGGGAAGGATGGAGGGGGACGGCCTAGCAAGCCTAATTTCAGAGTTTCAAAAACGGAAAACTTGACAGCTGGGATTAGAGACGTCAATGGTCACATGAGGTCACTCTTGTCTGGTCGGCCCCGAGCTCCGAGCCACCGGACCGTCGCGCACCGAGTCCGGCCCCTGGCGCTTCGGACCACAAAAAGGCAATACTGAACACAGCAATATTGTTTGTTTAGGTGAAGAAAGACTCTTAAAAATTAAAGTCAAATGTTTTCCAAGAGCCATATGCATTATTCCTGCAACCACAAAACAAATCCAGCGGCAGATCCCAGTTTATGCCTGTACTTTAGTGAAGTTCACAGGGACCTAGCCACTGAGGTCCTCTAGAGCAGAGCAGACCACAGGAGGCCAAGTTTCTAGAGCCCTCTGATTTTTGGTGACCTATACCTACATTTTTTGAACTCCCTTAGTTCTTCAAGGACAACAGATAACCAGGGTCTTCTTCCAAAAACAACAAAAATGATAGTATTTTTGGTAGATTTATAAACTAAACAGCGGAAACTGTTGAGGAATAAAGGAATAAGCATTTTTCTTAATATAAAAAGAGGTTTCTATTGCACCTTGCTAAAATTCCTTTGGCGATCATCCGTTTAGTTGTGATCAGGAGACATAGTTGGCCGTCATCTATGATTCCCGACTCACTCTCTTTACACAGTGGCTGTACTTCTCATTTGTCAGGATGTGGTCCCAAAAGGTGACCAACCACTGAGCAAGAACCCTCTGAGAATGACCTCAGAGCTCCATCCCCTCCTCACAACATGATGTTAATCAATGGATTATGAAGAAGGGAGGTTATGGACTTGATATGCCATCTTAGTTCCTCATGCATCTATATGAAAAAACATGTGGCTTTAATCCATTTGATAGCATGTGGAGGAACAGGATTCCCTTTTGAGAATGAGAGGATGTTTTCTCAACTTAAATAACCCTTTCACCAATATTGTTCTGAAGATAACAAGTGAAGTTGGGTTAATTGAATGAGGTATGATTCATTACAATAGAGGGAACAAGTCTATATATAGAGAAAACAATGAAAGAGAGACATGTGAAAATAAAAAGAAAACCCATTGGGGTAGATTATACATTGGGGGAACTCCCAAGGGTATATCCAGTGGGTATACATCTTCAAATGTATTATTTACCCAATAATGAATTTATTTGAATATCTATTCATTGTTCAGGATATAGTGATATGCTTATCTCCAACAGGTACATAACATATGTAGTATTTATTACTACCACATCTAATTTATATGTACACTCTGTTCTACATTTAGTTACATATGTAACATATTTTATTACATAAGTAATATATAAGTAATCTTTTGTCTGTTTGCCACTACCCTCTGTTGGCAGGCTGACATCATTGGTTTGACCACTACAGCTGTGGTACTTCATGAGTGGTATACAGGAAAGTAGATTCAAGTAAAACCACACAGAGTGTCTTTGGCCTTAGGCCAGCAGGAGTATGTATGATTGGTACTTTGAATGTGTTCCATGAACCTTCATTTTCTTTCCTTTGTATGATCTAGTGAGTCTTCTCATTTACCCTATATAACAAGTGGAATGAGTCTTTGACTGCGGTATTTCAATCTCACCTATTTTGTGTGAGAAAACTAAAGCTTATTTTGTATTATGCAAGATATTACATGAAAATTACATCAAGCTATGTATTTGTATCCTTTCGGAAGGGAGGAGACACATATTTCTTTCTGGAGTTGTGACCATTTTTTTTAAAGGGGTGTTTCACAAAACACTGATCATATCAAGAAAGAAGGTGAGTGCCAAAGATCCAATCTGTGGAAGTCCCATTGTATTTTCACCAGACGCAGCTATATTGCCAAATCAAACTTTGTTTCTAGAATTTACCATGTCTTTTCCCTGCAAAATTCTGGAAACCTTCGTCCTTGGATTAATTGCCTGCTTGCCAGTCTTGTTCCAGTCAGTGAACATTGAATGAATCTTTCTCTCACAAATTTTTACTTCTTTGAGAATTACTTCATCTTCAGTATTTCTCTTTATGCAACTCAAAAAACTCAGATATGTTCCAATTTGTGCACGGTCGGTTTTCCTTGGCTTCTCTATACATCCAAAACTATTTAACTTGTTTACTGTCATTGCTTGATCTGACAATGAGAGTACAATAGAATCCATGTAGTCCTGCAAAGGTTTGTTGTGCATAACTTGGAGATATAGCGAAAGGTCTTGACAAAGTACAGCTTTTGATCAGCTCTAGATAATTTTGAATGACAAACAAGCCTACTCACACTTTGACCAGAATACCAGGAGCTTTCGCTGCCCCGTGTCCGGGAGCTTCTTGTTGATAGCTATATATCCTGGGTATATTTCGGAGATTGCGACAAATTTTTTCCATACCACACTACTTTGAGTGGAAATGCGAACAGGGAGTAGAAAGTGTCAATCACCCTTCTGGGCCAAAAACGCCGTTTCTAAAACATATGGGCTCACTTTTTTGGATCGAGACCTTCGAAAAAACTTGTGACCTTTTGGTTGTAAAGTTCCAGTGTTTTCAAGATTGGAGCATTTCTTGAATCATCGCTCTTACTTTTCAATAATATTTCTTTCCATACTTTGGTCAAGTTAAACTGGATACTTGGTAGTAATCCTTCCAGAGTAGTTTTACTTGAGAGAGTATTGAAGAAATCTAACAAAACTTTTTTCTGGTCGTCAATTATCAATGGTTCATTCTTCAATCTCCTAGTGACTTTTTCCAAGTTTGCAATGAAATTCTCCCCGCTAGATATCAAAAATTCATCAATGTCTTTCTTCAAGTTCTTAAATTGGGATAGATCCTGGGCTAAGCTGCTCTCTACATAAGAAGCTCATGGTTTCAGTTTCAAATTTACATCATTTTCGGGATGACTCGTGTCTCATACTTTCGTTCCAAAACCATGAAACGCGTTCATCCATCCTCTCCTCTGCGAAAGGTCTCACTTCACGTTCTGTCAGGATTTTCAGCCCCGGTGGTTGTATAATACTTTTGATAGTGGTGTATTTATCAGACTCGACTGTGCTTTTTAATATTGAATTATTTTCTTTTGTTATTTTTTTTGCCAATCGGTCTCCTGCCATTGTCCCGGTTTGTGATGTTGACTCATAAACACGTGGTGATGAAATGGCCCCAAAAGATAAGCCTTTCCTCTCTGCAACTAGAACACCACCTGCTAAATCATTTTTTTGGTGGTTTGGCCTGAATGAGTTCACTGAAATAGACTGTTGGAGTACAAGATTTTGTGATCTTGGCTCGGAAACAGGTGGTATCTCAGAAGGCAGGCGTTTCTCTTTTACAACTGAATCGACCCCCTCTACCGATATGCTTTTACAGTGTTGGCTATTTGGGTAAGTCGACAGATAGTCTTCAACTGGTTTTAGCATGTGTTCAAGATACACTTCGGGTAAGCAAGGAAGATCAAGTAATTCGTCTTTGGTAAAAAAACAAAAAAGGTGGGATCACAATCAGCATCCAGGAAAGGCATGTATCGCACTTAGAAGAGATATTGCAAATAAGACAAGAAAGGAAAGTTGAAGACCTTTGTCAATGAGATCCCAACTATCTTCGAATGCAGGTGGGCCCTGGAGTGCGTGGGACCGATGATTCAAATATCCAGCGATCTCTATTATCATCAATAAGTAAAGAGTTTTTTTGGAAGGGAAGCTCATTGTTGCAATTACAGTATTTCACAACGCTACTGCTATAGATTAAAGAGCCAAAAAATATAGGATGCTTTTGCGAAGACTTTTTTTCAGATGAAGCGCTTAAGGTTGAATCCAATGCGGTGTGGGTATGAGAGACAAAGGGAACCGATAGGGCTTCTTGCCACGACAAGTCCGTCTTGGGAAGATATATCACCTGATGCTCATTTGTCAACAATATTTGTCGAGGTAGAGTACCAGAAACTGAGACACATTTCAAAAGATGTTTTGATATCTTTGGCATCTTCATACGCATGTATGTCACGGCCGAGTTATCTCATCCCACTTGATGATTAAAAGAGGAATGAAAAAAAAAATCAATTCTGAACCATGCCACAAGATTTTTCACCCTCTCACAATTTGATGAGCCCCTGTAGCTTATCTCTGATGAACAGATGTGACTAAATTAGAGATGGGGTACGTACGAATTCTCTTTCCGCAGATGAAGAAAGAGAACTGTACAGGGATAGCACGGAGTGGGGTTTATATAGTGTGAGATTTTTGACCTAGTGTATAGGTCTATTGCACCACAAAGAAAATTGCATCACATAGAGGCATGCTATGTTACATAGCAAACTTCCATGGGATGAAAATATGTTGGCAGTGTTGGTTTCTGGATATTCTTTTAGAAATTTTTGTTTCATATTTTGTCAATTGTATATCAACAATTTTACATGAAAGCAGTGCCACCAAAGCATTTGATAGATAAACATGAGTCCAGATCTTTTTGTCTATGCACCAGATTTTCTGTCTTCATTCCGCCATATGGGGAAAGTCAATTTTGTATGAGGGCAGCACTTTATAGGACAAATACATGTGCACAACTCCCAACTCACAAAGGACCACGAGATTGTTTGATTAATGATCATGGGACAGGCTCAAATGGGCCTGATCAGATGATTAGAATTGAGATCATGAGAAACTAGATAAAGAAACAGAGATCTTAGAGGAAATAGAAATAAGGAAACTCCATCAGGCACCTAATCCACCAAACCATTTCCCCGTTCAAGCACTTGTTGTTGAAGTTATGAGTTACCTTTGGAAGGACTTTCGGTTGTATAAGGAGTCCGGAGACTGTGAAGATACTCTAACTGGGATAGATCAAATAACCTAACAGGATTCAAAGTCTCATATACACACACCTCACACTGCTCATCGGCCTAGGTTCAGACGCACAACAAGGGATATGGACAGACTCAGAAATAACAAACACAAGGGAGTTGCGAGGATTATATAGTGATGAACATTGGTCAGGAAACTACTTAGTGAGACGCGTATGCGACGCGTGAGTGCTGGGCACGTTGGACGTTGAAGAATGACTTTTACATGTGTTTACATCGACACTTGTATGCTACTGTACAAGTACTGCGTATTACAGTATTATTTCTGGATGTGTTCAGGGTGGATGTGCGGCACAGTGGGGTAAAGGGGAATCCAATTCAGGTGATCTCATATATGTTTGATACTGAAACATAGGGAAGGAGCAGAAGTGAAAGCCTCTGATTCTTTTAGCTGTGCGCACAACACTATCACATGTGCTCTCTACAACTGTCACAAAACCTGTCTCATCGCTATGTGTTTGAGCCTGGCTCATAACAATATGTAATACATCACCATACTCCATGTAAATTATCTATGGCATGATAGATTATGTTACAGTATTTTATGTAATTTATATGCAATCTCTTAGCCATGAGATAATCTGGTTTCTGAAAACTTTCAATGTCTCTCCAGTGCCTGATACAAATGTTGTCCACACAGGGTTGAGCAACACTTCACCTGACCACTGATAACACACGCTGACCTAAAATGTCAAGCATCGGATAAACAGGCTCGAGGCTGTCAGTGAGAGAAAAACATCACGCACTTGTGGATCAACATATAAGAGAGGAAAGGGAAAACAGTGGAATAAAGCATGAAGGTAAGGGTTGACTTACTCTTTCCCAGCTAAAATTGAGCTTAGAGAAAGAGTAGGTCCGAGGGACACGAGTGAATTGGTGCATGGCACTAGGGAAACTTTGGCATTAGCATTCTGATCTTACTACACTGCTGAGCGGTGTGCTACTGTACTTCCACAGTTTCCTCAGATCATGCCATGGCTGACAACCATAGTCAATATGGTAGTCCCAAAGATATTGATAGCTTACACCAGTCAGTTTTCAAACCTGTCTGAGACTACTTTTGAGATCAAAAAATATTGCACACTTCAGGGTCCAAACCTGTCAGTTCTGTACTCTACACAGGTGCTCTACCAACTGAGCTAAACACACATAGGAACTTCTCACCAGTGTTCTGATCACCACACTTTATCATGTCTCAAGGTATTCTTTCATACCTATTTTAGGACTATGTGTTGGAGTAGATTACATCATCTTTCAATATGCCATGGCTGATGATTATAGTAAATCTACTGGTCCCAAAAATACTACTAGCTTACACTAGCCAGTTTTGTAGCTGTCTGAAACTACAATACAATTACTGAATCTAATGAGTTTTTTTTTTGGCTGTGGTTACTGATTCAAATGCAAGTGTTGTATCTTGGGCTAAGAAAGGATATTGAGGTCTTACAATAACTAGTCCATTATGATACACAGCAATGCAGAACCCCTTTCAAATACTGTAGTGGTCATTCACTCCCAGATAGCTGATGACCACTCCAATATTCAGAACCTACTCCTGGCCATACATCTTGGTGGCTAAAAGTATATGGCAGTATGGTCCAAATAGTCCATTTATGTGTCTCTATAAGGCCAAACTATATTGTTGTGCCACTATCCACTGTGAATTTGCAATAGAATCAATAGCACTGTGATGGTACCACTGTGAAGTTTTACAACTACAGTATTGTATGTGTAAGTTCACTACAATACCTCCAAAGTAACACTACATTACATGTAATTTATGTATTGAATTGGACACCTCTTAGTGTGTAAAATGTTATGTCAAAAAAACAAATTTCAAAAAAGCACCTGAAAAGAACTGGAGATTGGGCCTTGACAAGCTGAAGCTACAGTATACCAATTTATCTCTGTTGGAGGTTGAACCGAAGAAATTATCCAAGTGAGCATAAAGTTTATCCAGTTTCTACATTGATTTTTTTTTTTCTTTCCCAATCATTTGTATCCTACCTTTTCTCCTTGTCCTTGCAAATGTGGGACAAAGGGGCTGATTGGCGCCACGGACAGGAAATATGCGCGCACCCCTCCTTCTCGGCCGCAGAGTGCGGCACCCAGATGTAGAGGTGCGGGCGTACACCCGGCGGCGGACCCCAGTGTTCCGCCCACCACATTAGTGGGAGCGCTGAGATGGATGCTGTCGATGGGCGTGCGTGGATGTTTGATCAGTTTCAGGAGCATCTGCGTCACGTAAGCCCACGGTTGTCGGACTACCGGAGTGGATGCTATTTCAAAAATGACACGTGATCGGATGAGTGGTGATCGAGGGTTCGGATTGAGACCGAACCTGACCGAACCGAGAGAGTTGTGATCACATGTCCTGGGCTAAGTAGAGTCTATTATGTACATAAGTAAGTAAGTAAGTAATCGGGCCAGCCCTTGATCGAACTTGCCAGTCATTTTTCTCCCTTCCTTTGTGTCCATTCTCCAGACCCTTATTGTCAAGTTATGGTCTGACTGCCTACCTAAATACTTCAACAGACCTCTCTTCATTTTACTACCTACTCACTGTGCCACCCTCTCGCAGTGCACCTGCATCTCATCATGGCGAACAACCCATCGAGCATATTGAGATCTATCTCAATCTCAACCATCCTTCTCTCTCTCTGTTTACAATCACTCTCCATCAACCAACTACCGCCTAGCTCGCCACGCAAGTCTATCAACTATGGTCCTCTCGAGTCTCCCGAGCACCATTTACACACCTCTATCTTTTCTACCGTTCCCCAATCCGACCGCGCTCCAGCTGACAGACTTGCTACGCTTCTCACCTTCAACTCTGGACCCGCTGTGGCTCAGTTTGCGCGCACCGCCACTAGTATGCACGCTGCAGGTGGCGACGCTTCGAGCCTCAAAGAGCTCGGCATTCAAATCGCCAGCAAGTTCATCACCCAGACTCACCCCTCGCTTACCTACAAGCTCAGCTCGGCTTACGTTTCCAAGCATACCAATGTGCTTCACTGCCACTTTGTCCAAACGCTTCCGATCGGACCTGGTGGTGAGCTTGGATCGGTGTCCAATGCTCTTGCTAACTTCAACCTCGACCTACGTCCAACTTCGAAGACTTTTGGGCACATCTTGAGTTATTCTGATTCCTTCCATCCTCTCGAATCCACTCACGAGCTCGTCAACGCTGGTCACGGGCAGCCGGTGAACCTACACCATGTCACTTCGCTCATTGCTGAGAAGCGGGGTGCCGGTACGGTGAAGCCTTGTAAGGCTCTTCAACGCAAATTCGCAGAAGCGCTTGAGCAAGCCGAAGCAGCGGCCGATGTCGCAGGCCAACAGGTTCTCAGTTTGATCTCGTTACCTACCAAGTTATCCCCTCTCGGCAACAGTTTGCTCTCGGCGTTCAGCGAGAGCGAGCTTTTGGAGATTGCGGGCTGCGATAGTTCTGAGGATCGTTCGACGGCCGACCACAGCACCCATCGCGAGAAGGCCTCAGCGGTTGTCGACCCAAGACTTGCTCTAGTGAGCTTCTTGACGATGGCTGCTGACGAGAAGACGGATGCACATCTGCGCTCGAGGTCCATTGACGATATCGTCGATTCGATTGAGATTGTCACCCCGCGCCACTTCAAGGCTGGCCCCAGCCCACACTCCGTTCAACTTTTAAATGTGCCTGGTATGGCATCGAAGGAAGAGCCAACGGCGGCTGAACTTGCTTGGCTATCCGTCGAACATCCCCATCAGACTGGAGCACGCGAATTACAGTTAGTATGGCGATTCGAGTATCGCAGTCACGCAAATTGGTATGAGTCGTATGTGGATGCAACTCGCCCGGGTCTAGTGCCAATGGTAGTAGACTGGGTGAAAGACTTCCGACCAACTACGTAAGTCTTGATCCAACTCTCTAGAAACGATTGGATTAGAGAATCTCACTGAATGGGCATCTGTCTGCACATTTTTCTTAGTGAGACTGCCGAGACTTACGCTGAGCATCTTGCTATCACTGCCAATGTTGCCAAACGCTTCGCCGACCGCCCCGCACACACCATCAAAGCTGTGAATCCCGATAGCATCCCGGATACGCCTGCGCGCGTCATCGGCGAAGCCCGCCCATCAAGCTACCGCGTCTTCCCTTGGTCGGTCAATGATCCGACCGAAGCAAAGCGAGAGATTGTCAAAGACCCTTCTAACAATTACGCATCGCCCCTTGGTTGGCACTCGATTCCCCAACCTACTCATGGTTTAGCAAAGGATATCAGCAAGCTTACTGAAGGATGGGCGAAACTTGTCAAGACCCATGGACTTCATGCAACCGATACTCGTGGTAATAACGTGTTTGCGCAAGAGAATTGGGAAGGTCTCGATAACTGGGAGTCTAACTATAGACCTAATGGCACCGATGATCTTTGTTTTGAGTTTCATTTGGGTTGGAATAAGACTGAGAATAAGGACGAGCGTGGGCATATCGAACCAAAGCAATACATTGACGCAGCGATCAGTGAACTGTTTTATACTTGTAACTCTGTACGTGCTTGCGGAGTTTTGGAAGCTTGTGGGGCAGACGGTTGAGTGACTTTATGACTTTTTTTTCATAGTTTCATGACTTGACTCACCGATACGGATTCGATGAAGGTGTGCACCTCTCCTCTACCTACGATTATGTATTTTCTATCATCTGACTCTCCCTTGCCTGGTCACTGTAACTAGAGTCTGGAAACTTTCAAGAACATAACTATGGGCGTGGAGGCAAAGGCGGTGATGCAGTGATTGCGAACGCCCAAGATGGATCTGGCTGTAAGTTTCCGGCTCTCGGCGTCAATCTATAAACTTCCACTTGATTTATACTGATTTTCGACTGTGTTGACGGGCCGCACAGACAACAACGCGAATTTCGCGACCCCCCGTGAGTTTCTGTAAGCTTTGGACAGCGCTACATAGTGTTCTTACTGAAGCGAGCTTTATGGTTTTTGTAGCTGATGGTCGCCACGGACAGATGAGGATGTATGTATGGAATGGTGCCGAACCTTGGAGAGATGGTGATCTGGAGGCTGGAATCGTTATTCACGGTAAGTTCCACTTTGACCCTGCACGTGAAGCAGAATCGTCCTGAGTCGATCTGATTCTTCTCGATAGAATACTCTCACGGTGTCAGTACTCGATTGACAGGTGGCCCGGCTAACAGCGGGTGTCTCGGATGGGGTGAGGCTGGTGGTATGGGAGAAGGTGAGCTCCTCTTGACCAAACAGACGAGAGTGATTTGATGTACTCTAACTTTTGGTTTCTGGTTTGGTCATATTTAGGATGGGGAGATGCATTTGCGACCCTGATCAGGATGCACGCCGCCAAGCCGATTGACTACACTATGGGCGAGTGGGCGAGTGGGATGAAGGGTGGTATCAGGAAATACAAGGTTGGTATCCGTGACAGTGATGGCCCGGCTCGTTTGCACACTGCTAACTCGTCTTCTCTCTCTTTCGTTATAGTATTCCTTGAACAACACCGTGAACCCAGAGACGTACAATACTTTAGACAAGCCTGGCTACTGGGGTGTTCATGCGATCGGAGAGGTGTGGGCAGAGATGCTGTTCACTCTTGTGGAGGCCTTGATCGAGAAACACGGCTTCGAACCCAGCCGTAAGTCTTACTCCTTCCCTCGTTTTCTGTGTTTCTAATCCACTAAGACGAGATTGTCTACCATAGTTTTCCCATCCGATACCCCTGAGAGTGACTTCTACAAGACCACCACCGATGGTCGTCAAATCCCTCGACGTGGTAACACGCTCTTCTTTCAGCTTGTCCTGGATGGCATGAAGTTACAACGATGTCGCCCGAGCTTCATCAACGCTCGGGACGCGATCATTGAGGCAGACGTAGTCTTGACCGGGGGAGAAAATGTATGTGAAATCTGGAAGGCTTTTGCGAGCCGCGGGCTAGGAAAGAATGCTCGTGTAATTGGGTCCACCCCGTGGGGCGGCGGTGTTCGAACTGAGGATTACTCGATGCCCATTGGGGTGTGTTGATGAGGCCCTTGTATCTCTTTCTCTCTCTTCATCAGTCTTTTTTTTTTTCTTTTCTTTCCAAGTAGGAGGCTTGTAAGAAGTAAGAAGTGTTAGGACGTGTAATAGATAGCATCAAAGACTGCGTCTTTCTTTCCTCGTTTGTGTTTGAATTGGTTGTTGTTGTGCTAGGAATATGATGATGTGTGTTATATGAGAGTGAAGTGAGTGAAAGTATTACTCCAAACTTTGAAATTACAACCACCCCCTCCTCAGCCTCGCTAGAGGCCCTTTTCCTCTCTTAATGATGGGTCAAATTGGTGAGTCTCGATGCTTTAAAAAAAAAAAAAAATTGGGCGAGAGGAGAGAATCTGATATGATCTGATGAACTTTTTTTTTTTTAAAAAAAAAAGACTTGTTTGATCAGTCTTTTCAAACATTCTGCTTTATATATATTTTCATACCTCTTGGTGGACAATTTTTTTTTTTTTTTTTTTTTT
>MU167283.1:44347-66462 GCA_015951145.1 Cronartium quercuum f. sp. fusiforme G11 | reverse complement strand
ATAGTAATTCCATCGCACCTAATCCTACTGACACTGCATCGCATATCTTGGGGTGATAGAACATCAGATAGGCCCATCCGATACAAATATCTTGGCAGTGATGGTAGGGAACTGAGAATCTGGAGAACCTCAATGAAGAGGTGAGAGTGAGAAATTCAACACTGATGATTTTCTTACAAGCAGACAACTGGAGGGCTATATATACTAAACAGTTACAGACAGTGAGAGTTACATGCCAGATGGGGTGTGAGCACTAAGAAAACAATGAAAAAGGGATATTGGCATAGACAACATAGAGATGTGAAATGAAGCCAAAAAGGGAAATACAAATGAAGATATTTTTCGGAGCAAACTTACCAACAAAGTCCAGTGCCCATCTGGCTTGCAGGTGTTAGTCCTGGGCATTTGGGATAGTATAAGAACCCATTTTCCCTTCTTGGCCTTTATTCCCATAGTCATCTTGTCACTTTTAGTGAGGAGTCTTGCCTGACAGAAGCAGGACTCTCACCTTTACACTATACTTACAATACCTTTGCAGTCCCATGGTACTTGTTGAGTACTTGGGGGCTGACATTCTCACAGTCAACCTTGCTTTCAATGAATGGTCACAAAAAGCATCCAACTTCACCAAAGGTCCAGTTGCAGAGGAATCCTGTCATAGGGGATGTTGGCAGAAATGGCCTAGGGCACTGACCACAGCCAGCACACACAAGTTGAAGTTCAATGATATTGAAACTTTTCAGGGTTTCAAGTGTACAGGTTTTGCAATAGCCAATGAACTAGACCCAAATGAGGAAAAAGATAGCAACAGTACAATACTCCAGGTTGAAGACATGGCAGGAAATATACAATTGAAAGTGGAAATTTTGGGGTGCCATGTTTATGGCAAGACTAAAACAGTGTATGTGTGGTTGGAAAAAAATTGGATTGACTTTTTGTCCAAAGCTCTCTTAGCTAAGAAGAGGGCTGTGAGTGTGGTGTACACAATTGTGGATCCAGCACAGAAAGAAGCTGAGGCAGAGGCAGTAAGTCCCACCCCTTATTTAACCTCCATACCCCAGAAGATCACCCTGTGATAGATGGACTCACAGGGGCTTGAAAAGACCCTCTCTCACAAACAGGCCAAGTTGTGGACATGCAATATATTTACTGGCAAGGCTACAACTGCATCAGCCTTGGCTGATATGGTACCTGTTGATCCTGAAAATCAAATATTAACAGACCTCATGGAATGACATGGAACACAAAAAAATAACAAGAAAGAGGGCTGGCAAGTGTACAATGACAATGGCAAACTCTTCCAGTACATCCAGCTCACTCTTCCTCACCTGTTCAAGTGGGCCAAGGAGTTGGTAAGTGTCTTGCAACCTCAACACCTCTCTCTCTCAGCTCTTGCTCATCTGCTGCATATCTTGTTTTTTGTTTTAGGCTCAAGGAGCCAAAGCTGTGACACTTGATGACCCACCAACTCACCTGGAAGGATTTGAGTGGACCAATGTCCAGTGCCCAATGTGTGAGATGTGTTGAGATGTATACCAATGTATGCTTACATGATGTATCACTGCAGTATGAGGGAACTGTTGAGTTGACTCCATGAGCACATATATACACATAGAAAGCACCTATGGCAGCCACAAGTGTCTGTAGTCTAGCAGTAAAAGACAGCACTCTAGTATGTGTCTTGGCTATCATTCTGAGGTTGTGGGTTTGAATCCCACCAGACACATCTTGACATTTTATCATCTCTACAAGATGACACCACCATCCTCAAAACAAGTTTGAAGTGATGATGGTTTTACAAACCCTGGCCCACCTCTCCTGCAAATTTACACTGTGACCAAGGTTGCTGACCCTTTCAAATGGTCCAATCAATTGCACTCACCACCAAGAAAATTTGCATCGCATAGAGGCATGCTATGTCACATAGCAGGCCAAGATGTGATGCAATAGGTCTATTTTCCAAGGTAGGGACCTTGAAAAATGGTCCATAGTATCACATGAAGACATGCTATGTTACATAGCAAGCTTCCATGCAATGAAAATATGTTGGCAGTGCTGGGACAAAAAATGGATTTTTTCTGGAGAAACTTGGAAAGAAGTACATTCCCCATGTTGGGCACATTTTCTGGAGACTTGGTGTTGGGAGCTGACAGAAAACAGGGAGTGAACTATGATTCAGTTCAATCCATGTGTTATGCCTTACACTCTCGAGATCCTCACCTTGTGCAATTATTAAAAAAAAGTAATTGACCAGGATATCATTAGCATAAATAATAACAAACTAGACAGAGTATCTTTAGGCTGATGATATAGAAATCAAGAAATGAATAAAAACATGATAAGCTGTTGAAAAGACATACCTGACAGAAAGCAGGGAGTGAACTATGATTCAGTTCAATCCACCTGTTACACCTTACACTCTTGAGATCCTCACCTTGTGCAATTATTAAAAGAAAGTGATTGACAAGGAAAAGAAAGTGGATCTTGTAGAGGTAGGTTTCTGTCAGGTATTTGTACATGCTGTTAAGATTAGGTTTTGATAGATGAGATTGAGTTGAAAAATAGGGTTTGACATATCTGTAACAAATACAGGTCCTTTACAGGTCAGTAATGATTACACATACTGAGATTAGAGAGACACTTGTTGTTAGTTACAGGATGCACATAAGGATTGTGCTGGGAAAGAGTACTAGGAATAATGAAATTATTCAACAGGAGCTTGTGCAGTCCCTCTGAGTTGACTATCATTTCTTGCACTTCCTCCAGTATGCCAACATTTCACCACTCAATATCAAAGGCATTGCAGCAATTTTTCATCAGAACCATATACAGGGTTTTGACCAATTCCTCCCTGTGTGGTACACAAAAGCTGTTGGAAGGTATATAGTGTGTTGTTAACAGGAGCTTCAGGTAGAAGGAAGCATGTGAAAGTTACCAGAGGTAGACCAATAGATTCCTAGGGGTTGGTTTACTTAGGTAGATTTTCTTTAGGAAGCATTTGGAGTATGGGAAGGTAGTGCTCATGTAGTTCAAAGTTTGGTAGCAGGTATAGTATGTGGTAAATATAGGAAGTCAGTGAAGGGTTGGCCTTATGTTTACATAAATAGTATGGTTGTACTTGTAGAAGGTACTTTTATTAGGTAGATTTTCATTTGGAAGGATTTGGCTGGTGGCAAGAGAAGTTACATTGGGTGGAACATGTTCAAAATGGGGTTCAGCACCAGCTAGCAAGAAGTCAGGGAAGGGGTTGGTGTATGATCACAGGACCAACACCATTCAACTGGTAGGATACAGTTTAGTTAGCAGGATTTTTCTTTGGTTTTGTTTGGGTGGTTCCTTGATAGTGTTTTTGTGCATGCATCAATTGTATTGGCAAAGATAGCGGAGAAAGTGAAGATCAGGGCGTTTCAGTTCTTTGGCGGGGATTGCGGGGCCCAGGGCTTTTGTGACAGATTCCGTTGTGTATAGTGGGCCTCTGTTCGCCATTTTTCCCCCAACATCCCATCCAGCAATCCCCATATCAGGTAATTATTCAACTCCGCTAAAAATCATCCTCCTGATTCTCCATGGTCTGCCGAGGGTGATACCTCAAGGTTACATAAGGTAGGACTTCTAGGGTAAGTTCCTAAGGTATTTTGGGGCGCTCCTAGGTCCTTTTGGTCCAAAACCTCCAATACAGGGGCCCTTTCTCCTTTTGGTAATTCCGAAACCTTTCTAGGAAAAAAGGCAACAAAAGGTGTGCACAATGGTAGGCTATATCTTCTTCAATCTTCTAAAAAGGTAACATTTGTCATGTGTGACACTCATGAAGGATCTAGGGCATTGTGTAGGCACTTTCTTCCTAATTTTTCTAAAATAGGTGACAAAAAATTAGAGCCGCAAAAGGTGCTCCTGGCCTGTAGATGTTGTGGCAAGGTCATCTGGGGCACATTGGACTCAGGAAAGACTAGAGATTAAGGAACTCAAGGTTTGGAAGTACCACAGAGAAAACTGTATACAGTATCCAAGGTAACCTCCTACTATAACAAAAAAAGGTAGTACCAGGGCATCTCAGGCTTCTGACATCATGTGGACATTGTCAAGGTCACTTAGGGTAAATTCAACACCTACAAATCCATTAGAGGTGGTCCTGTCATCAGTAAATCAAAGATACAAGAGGTATGCAAGCTGTAACACTGGAAGTTCCAGGGCATAGGTAGGATCTCAGGCTGTAGGTGTCATAACAAGGACTATAGGATATTGTCAAGCTCCAAGAAGTCTCAGGAAGCCAATAAAGAAGGTTTGAAGAAAGTATAGACTAGGTTTAAAGGGTGAAGATCTCTCATTGAGGGATCTGACTATTCATGTGGGGACTCAAAAGTCTCTGAGAGGCTCTCCAAGGTTTGAAGGCATGTGGATTTAAGCTTGGCAGCTGTGTAGGTGTTGGTGTGTGGTTTTAGTGCAAGATCTGGACTCTGGTGTTTAACTCAGGCATAACAAGGGACCTCATGTAAAGTCATCTGGATGAATTTGGAGCTCTAGTGCTGCTTTAAGGAATCTTTCAACAATCCAGTCAGCAAGGATGCAGACTCAAAGATCTCCCTAGGTAGAAGTAGGGTTGTGATTGTACTCAGTGCCAAAGGTTTTATCTCTCTCTTTTGCTCTTTGGGATTCTTTTGGATCTCTTTAAGACTCCACAGATAGAAGTATCTCTGCAGATTACCTAGGACAAGGGCAGCTTCTTAAGCACCCATCTCACCATCAAGCTCTCTTTCTTTTGGTGGTAAATTTCCCCTCTTCTGGCTCTGCCAATGCCCCTTGGACATTGGAGTTCAACACCAAGATGGGTTGTTTTCTGGTTGGACAGGTCTTGAGGGGAATGAGGTGGTCTGTTCATCTCAGTCTGGATCAGGCTTGAGCCTGTGTTGAGGAGTGCAGCTTGGGGTTGTTGACCATTGACAGCAGATGGGTAGGTTGGTGGTTGAAAGCCTGTTGGAAGGCATGCAAAGGGTGGAAGAGAGTATTGGTAGAGTTGGGTACAGTGGCAGAAGTTGCTGGAAACTGTTTTTGAGTTCCTCTGGGACTCAAAGACTGGAAAGTTTTTGAACTGACTGTAACACTTAGTTTACAAGACAGTAACAAGTGTACTGTTTAGTGTAACATATTTACACATGTGTTACAGTATGAATTACACTTCTACTGTAAAAGGTGTAAAAAGTAACTATATGTCACTTTACACATAGGATTCATTTCTGAAATAATAAAGCTCAGTTGGTAAGTACACTACTTTGTTGTTACTCTTGAAACTGATTATGAGTTGTAATTTGCTTGTTAGTCCATGGCATTTTGATGCTCAGGGCTGACATAAAAAGAATTTGTCATAGGGTAAATAAAAAATTATAGCATTTAAGAAGATTTTCTCAGCAACCAAACAGTGGAGCCACATGGTGCAAAGAAGCCAGGTAGTGGCTGCATCAATCTCAGTCAAACTTTTTCATATTGTCACCTCAAAAATCCCTCCCTCCGAACAAATCCCCAGCTAGAAACACACAACCAAAAAAACCTCATTACACAAAATGAAATGAAAACAAAAATTTTAATGTGTAAGATTCTTCAGTTTTGGTGCCTAAACTTACATGACTCTTGAATGAAAATAGATATCTTATACCTGATTGAGAGTGGGAGAACTAGGGGAAAGAAAATATTGATGAGTTTTTAATGTTGATCCAGGACCGACGGAAATTCCAACGGTCATTTTGGCAAAAAAAAAAAAAAAATGCAATCTGTACACTCACCGGGACCAATGAGAGCTTTTAACATCCCCGGCCGACTGCATTTTGGCGAATGGTAATTTGAAGCGGCGCGTCGTGGGTAAATTTTTTTTTTCAAAAAAAAAAAAGTGTTTTTGCTATTGCATATCACACTATACAACTGTTATATGTACAAGACTACTTCACACACTACTCAGTCATAGTCTAAATCATGGCATGGGTAGATTCATGAATGGCGATGTCGAGGTGAATGGACCGGGAAGGAAGTAGTGAGGGAGAGTCGGGGCCCATGAGTGGCAAGGGTTGTGGAAGGAGGTCGAAGGAGAGGTGAGGGTGAAGGGATGAGCCAGCGCCTAATTGACTGCAGAAGGTCTGGGATGGGTGAGCGCATGGGCCATCAATGAAGAGCTGGTGACAATATTGGTCGACTCTACAGTATCATGCGAAACTGACCGCCCTTTACAAATTTCACGTTATCCAAGAAAGGAGGCGGAAAACTTTTTCCTTGTTTCTGAACTCTTGGTTGGAAGCAACTAGAAAGTTAAGACACCTTTCCTTCTCCTCAATTCAAATGACGTATCTAATCACCCATCGAGCTCTTCTTCACCTCCAAACCTTCCGAGAATACTTCATCCCTCCCAAAATATATATATATATATTTTTTTTTTTTTTTTGGATTAAATTTACATTCACAATCTTCAACGTCCCTTATCTATCAACATCCCCGTGCCTTTTTTTCAGAATCTCATATTGATTACCTATATACCAAGTTCACTTCGAAATGATATCTTTTTCGTTCCGGATCACCATCATTCTATCAATCTGCTTGAGTTCGATGAGCCCAGTTTTGAGTCCGAAGGGGCCATTGCCCGCGAAGGATGCAGTGAAGTGTCTCACAAGCTGGGTTCAAGACACCAAGGTCGCTTTTAGTGGGTCCGCGACGCCACGTTTTATTCTATTTTTCAATGTAACTTCACACCCTGCACTGTCTGATCAACCAGATTGACGACCTATCTCAATTTTCTTCGCTCCCACAGGCTGTGACACAATGGCTGATTGCCAACGTTGTGCTGGGGTTGTCACTGGCAAGTACTCCCGTTTCTTTGTCTTGTTGTAAGGCTTTCACAACGGAATTTGTTGACTTACACCATCTATGGTTACTCGCTATCACATCTCGTCTGTACAATACGTTACGGGTCTCTTGACCTACAGGCACAAAGTGCAGGAAGCTTTATAGGGCTTTTGAAAATTTCGTTAAGTGTGATGAGAACTACGATTACACATATAGTAGTGAGTCGACTTAGTTTTCTTGCTCGATACCTAGCTTTTCAAGAGGTGTAAACGATGTAGATTTTGTCAGAGACCGAAAGATGACTGACACTTTTCTTGTGACTGATCCATTCAATACTCTAGCATGCAACGGCTACTCATGCGACAGTATCAGCGGCAAAAAGAGTACGTCAAATTAGTTCAAGAGTGTGATTTGTCTTGATGAAATTACGAAGGAGAATGTGTACTGACAAGGAAATTTTTGTTTTTTTTTACTCTATCTATCAATAGCTTGCACCGGATGTTTAGGGTGAATTGGGACACTGGATTGATCAAACTCGAGTAGGATTTGGTTGTGTGATTTCATGCAGGATTGGAATGCTCTATCTTTTTATTTGCTCCCGAGCCATTGAACTCATCAATCTCCAATCACACACACGGAAACTTTGTTTTTCTTTTTTTTTTTGTTGGTCCGGATCTGATTGATTGTACTCCCTGTGTACTGTAAGGGTGTACTGGTACGCTACGTCTCTCCTCACTCGTCTCGCTCGCGCGCCTGGCTCGTTGGGGATCTCCCGTCAAAGATGGAGGAGGACGGGAGCTCTGGGCCGGGGGGAGCGAGATCTATAGTGATATGCTAGTAGCTATACATGCAACTTGTTTTAGTCCTGTAACCCCATATCTGTACCCATACCTCAACATGTGCAAGCAAAATGCTAAGCTTCCCAAAACTTCATACAGCAGTTTCGATAAATGTTGTCACCGGCTCTTCACTGATGGTCCGCGCCCGGCCAGCCAATCTCAGTGAAGAGCTGGTGACAACATTTTTCAAAACTACAGTACTGTATGCTTCGTTCGGCAAACAGTATATGGACAATACATACATGTAACTCCGTAAATCCATAGCACTGTAACCCCATGACCCCCCTATATCCATGGATTATGGGTTTCCCAATTTGGGATGGATAGGCGTGAGAAGGTTTTCATTTCTCCATGCCCCCCTGTAACCCATGGTTTAGGCGTATCCCAAATGTATGGAATTACAGAGTTATTACTGTATGTCCAAAGTACATGTATGTATTGTCCAAATACTTTTAGCCGAACGAAGCCGTAGCTTCGACAAACGTTTTCACCGGCTCTTCGCTGAAATTGGCTGGCCAGGCGCAGACCATCAGTGAAGAGCCAGTGACAACATTTGTCAAATCTACAGTACACTACTTTAGCAGCGGTTTCAGTTTCAAAGTTACTGTATGCAGGCTTTCAAGTCAATTAAATGAGCAACGCAGCCTGGTGTCATCTTCCTTCCGAATTGCCATCAGCGTTTTTGGCAACTAACGAACACTATTCCTTTGATTGTCCTTCAATTACATCCTTACCTGCTCCTCAGCGCAAATCGACACTCTAATACTTACACAAGAAATACACGGTGGGCGGCTTGAGCCCAAGCCAGACTTATATATTTGTACATCATCACCTTCACTAGCAGAGTACACATATATAGATCGTGCAAGGTGACAGATCCTTCAATACTCGGTTAGCTATCCTGAGATTCATACTCATCGTAGTCACCATCATGCCCACCCTGGAGTCCACCTTGAACCACAATTGGACTCCCCGGGACACTCTCAAGCACGAGCGGCGGTGGTCGGCCACCACTACCGCTTCCGGTACCTTTCAGATACCGTAGCCGTGATAGTCCGTCCCTGAACGAAAGCCCTCCACCGCCTCCGCTCTTATCCGAGTCAGTGCTCCCAGCCCGATGTCGACCATCACTCGCATTCACTCCTGCAATACTCGCCATCAAATTCCCAGAGCTCTTACGTGTGCGTAGGCTCGGTGTCGATGTTCCACCAGTACGTTCAGTCGTGTTGGAAAGCTGAAAGGGAATCAATCTGCTGCTGCCACCACCACTTGCAGTCGTAGGTGATTCGGAGTTGAAGTGAGTGGTGAGCTTAGGCGAAGGTGTAGCTCCCATACCGGCACCTGTACTACTACTAGCAAGTGAAGTCGCGACCGAACCACTCCGGGTCCTAAAGTGCTGAATTGCTTCGAGGTCTTTTGACATTAGCTGAGATACCGTCTTAGCCGTGAAGGGGTGTATCGGACTGACGAGCGGCTTTGAGGATGTTGTGGACTGACTCGATGGTTTCTTCATGCTCGCCATGCTCGTAGGTGTGGTAGTGGAGAATGCATTCGGAGAAGATGGCATTCGGGCCGTCACGATTGGGTTAACTTGGGGCATGCTAGTTGACCTATTCGAAGCGTTGAGAGAGACGCCCAGGCCAGCGAGCGTCTCTTCGTTTCGCAGGGGTGCAGGTCTACGAGAGCGGAAAGAGCTTGCTGAAGGGCTACCAGCGCGTTCAGATGAATTACCGGCAGCTGCCGCAGCTGCTGCTACCACGGTACGCTGAGCACGCTCTTTCTCACGGTCCCGTTGACGGTGACGTTGTTGAGACTTTTTGGACTCGAAATGCGCTCTAGCTGATTCCTGTAACGCAGACTGGATTGAGAACCTTGAGGATAATCAAGAAACCCAACAGAAAGGTTAAACAGTGGCAAGTCATATCAGTCACATTCAACATCAGTCACTTGAGATTCTGCTAAATGACAAGAGGGGTTGAGGTGTGACATACGAAAAAGCGTAATCTGAAGCCGTGAATGTGCTGTTGTTTTTGGCCCAGAACGGACAGCCTCGATCGATGAGTAAGAGTACAATCTTGAGATGACCCCATCCTGCCGCACTGTTAGCTCGAGCTTGGAGAGGGGTCAAAGGCTGTGTTGTGGTTGGAAATGTGAAGGTAATGATCGGTAACTGACTAGTGTAAACAAGTATTTCCTTCATTATCCGTGAGCTCCACATCGGCATGTAGGTCTAAAAGTAGCTGAAAGCGTTCGATCACAGGCTCGAATCTCAATCCGACTGTCGTAGGTTCAATGCGAATGAGGCACTGACTGAAACAGTTGCCTCGTGTCCTTTTTGTGAGGCGACATGCAAAGCTGTCATTCCTTCGGCGTTGGCCCAATCCAATACAAACCTACAGATCACTGCATCAACAAAGCGTTTGGAGTTGAAAGTAATAGATTTGAACAATCGGCAAGGATACCTACGGATAATGAGAATGGTAAAGGGTGATGATATCGGTCGACCCACTTGCTGCGGCCAAGTGAATGACGGTGTTGTTTTCTGGGTCCTGGGCCAAGCGAATAGCACGCACGGGGCAAATCAATCGAAGATTAAAATATGAGTTGGACTGGATGGAAGTGAGGTCATGGAAACCTACACGGCTGACAGCTTCTGACTCAACGTTGTACTCCTCGATCAACATACGACACATCTCGAGGTCTCCGACCTCAGCAGCCACTATCAGACTCGTCTTACGGGTGACTGGATCCGGTTGGCGTGGATCGAGCGGGCTTCCATCGGAGTTAATTGCAGTTTCAAGGAGGCGTCGGACAAGGTGTAGACTCGATGATTGAATTGCCCTCGCCAATCTGGGACGCTGGATCAGTCTTAAGCTTGGGATGTTGATGTGGAACTACAGGGAGGCTACTGACCGAGCAGAAGGCGCACGCTCATCTTGAAAAGGAAGTGGTTCCGGATGGGTGTGTCTTCGTTTGGAGGCGGCGGAGGAGGACGTGGACATGATGGAAGGTGCTGAGTTGGGAGGCATCGGATTAGGAGTTTCAATTTAAGGGTCAGTGTTGAAGTGTGGTGGTCAGGATGATAGGAACAGAGATCAAGTATGTACTAGCTGAAGATACAGTAGCTCACTTGATGGACCTCTTATAAGTATATTGCTACAATATGTCCAGTATATGCTTCTGAAGAGTCTCCTGAACTCCAACAAGTGCCCTGCTTGGGATTTACCGAAGTACATCCCGTAGCTTAGCCCAACAAGCCCACAAATGCTCACGTTTGTGCTCAACGCTGCAAGAGTGGGGTAGGGTGAGGTTGGATGGGTGCTCTTCTCAAGCACATTTGAAATCGGTAATCGTTTGGTTATGCAAACCCTCCATCTTCACAAGGATCCATGAACTTTTTTCTCCGGTCTGATCCACAACTTGAGTCTGGACTTGACAAGTTGTCTTGCTCGTCGGTTAACAGTGATGATAGGTTGGGGTTGGAAGCCGGACTAGAAGGCTTTGAAACGGGACCGAAATCAATCCACTCCAGAATGCTTTCAGAGTTCGATTTGAGGGCGGGAAAGGGAGTGAAGAGGCGAGAAAGACGGTGACGGGCTAAAATTTGCAAGCCATCTCACTCGCAGGTAAGCCAAAGAGTCAGGGTACGAATTGGATGGCTTGCCATCTCACCTTTCGGTTAAGATGACCCCCATCGTCGCTTCCTCATCGTTCGTCCCAACCACCTCTCTCACACTCAAAAACTCACTCGATACCTCAATTTCGCTTTGATTTGCCTCAGCCTTCTTCATAATCGCGTCAAACTCCAAAACACAAACATCTTTTCTCTCAAAATGTGTTCCAAGACAATCCTATTGGTTCTCGCTGCGGTCACTTTCGTTGTCTCGAACGAAGTAGCTGAGCATCATGTCATGCATTTCAAAAGGGTAGGCAACCAACTCCTCGTTTTCCCTCCACATGAGCTTGAGTAGGTCACATATCGCTTTCGCTTCACTCGTCGTCAATCTTTCCGATCTGATACTTCTTTCGCGTTCTTTCTAGCGACGAATGGCAAGATCAGTCATCCACTGAACTTCACAAGGCTCTCACAAAGCGCAAGTTTTTCCTCTCGTTTTCAGGTCTTTGTTATTGGAGATATACTCATCTTTTGAACGACCTTATACACTGTCATATCAAATATACTAGGATCGGAAATTCATCAAGACCCAATGCTGAATGACTCCTCCGAAGGACGGCACTCAGAATCCACCCCTGAATCATTGGGCCCTATGATTGCGGAAACACACAACTCGATTCCATCCACAGACGAAAAATTGGGAAAGCAAGACGATGATAATGACGGCAAAGTCAAGAGCGATGTGCCAGATTACAGGGGAGACTCTGTAACGATACCGTACGCTAAACATACCTAACTAAACTGATTGTCTCCCCTTCGTCGTCTGCCTGCTGACTAATATAGTGAAATGTTTCTATCTTTTGCTCTTTTTTTTTTTTGGCTTTTCGAACGCAGCCTTGGTCAGACTATTGGAGATGAATGAGCGAAAGTTATTGGTGATTGTGATCACAAAAGCTCGGTGGATCCTACTGCAACAACAGCTTGCAGACACCCTCAGTCTTCTGGATCAGAGAATTGATCATCATCGGATAACCTTTCTATCTCTTGCATTAATTCACTATCCACCTTTTCCACTTGATCTACATCTAATCCTATTGGTTTTTTTTTGTTTGTACATGCATTTTCTTGCCTCGCTCAATCCTCTTCCTTACAATCAACTTGTCTCTTTTTTTAAAAACAAAATGGCGTGTACGGGAATTATAATTCTTTGAGTGAGGTGAGGTTTGAGTTTTGGTTTGATTCAAAATTGACCATCTGATAGGTTTTACTTTTAATGGCTTCATGTCCATGATTTTTCAATAATCACTCGACTTGGGTTAGATCTCCTGAGCTGCCCGGCTTTTTCCATGAAACTTAGGGTGTCTTAATTGATGAATTCTCGATGAATGTACCAGAGCCTATTTTGAACAACAAATCCCCTGATGACTGTAAACGAGTAGAATCAAAGTAATGGTCAACTAACCATCTCTACACCTCGCTCGATGACCAGTGACAAGTTTCCCCTTTCGGCCACCGTTCCTCAGGATGACCATTACGCTGAGAGCCTCGGTCCCAGTTGGCATAGGGTGAGCTATGTCACTCGTACAAATTCGCAGAACGCATGTACTTGGAAAAAAGGAAATGGCTGGGAATGCCCAATTTGTAATGAAAGGGCTCTTTATTCGTGTTTCGATGTCTCAGTATATATATATATATAAATTGAATTACAGGATGATATGTAACCTACAGCGATCAAAATCCAACATTTTGTCATAAAAAGATTGACGAGTAGAATAAGTAAGTGAAGCTAGTGTATCATCATACCTTTTTGTGGCAATTTGGGTCTCAAGATCCACTTCTGGCCCTTCATTATATCCTACAAGCATGATCGACAACTACTAATGATTTTTTCAAGCGTAGCAAGGCTGGAACTTTTACATCAAGGAGTGGAAACTACAGTTTGAGGACCATAACACTGCCAGCAGAAACTACTAGGAAATGGTTGTTCTAGAAGTCCTAGGACAAGAGTTGTCATAGATGTTCCTTGTTTGGACAAGGAAAAACTAGGACAAAGCCTGTCTGAGGAAATCTAGGACAAGCTTGTCCTAGATGTCTTTGTTGGCAGTGTAATCTCCTGTGGGAGCATTGCGCAAAACTCCTTGAACTTGAAAATTTATATGAATCATTTTCAGATAATTTCTTTGGGAGTTTTCTTGTAGATGGAACTCTTACCTTAACTCTTGGTGGCAAGAAGACCAAGAAAAAAAAAAAAAAAAAAAACAACCTCAGTTGGGTGATACATTTTTTTTTGTAGGTGTTTCCACTTATTTTAAATCATCTCAGGCATTACCGCCAGACATCCTCAAGAACAATGTAGTTTGCCCGTCTTGAATATTACAGAAAACATGAGAAAAGCAACTTCCAGTGCTACAGACAAGTGTGTCTTGGATCAGGAAAATTTGATATGAAAAGTAATGAAGCAGGTTGAGGATAGTGCAGGAAGAAATTTCATAGCAAATAGGATTGATAGGGCTTTGTAATATGTGGTTCAAAAAAAAATAAAAAACAGAGGTGGAAGTTGAAACCTCTCTCCATCTTTTCCCTTCTTCTCTCACTACCTCTTTCACCTCACCTTCACATTTATATCAGAGTCAAGCTCAGCGTCACCTTTCTCCCTAAACCAAACTCTCCACCTAAGACCCTGGGATAAGACAAGCACCAACAACTTCCCATCACCTCGAATCCACGAAGAAACCCATTAACAAGGTTCAGACCCAAATTCTCTAGCTAAAGCACCAACAACTTAGCTATACCTTATGGGCAAGACCAACAACAAGTTGTTAAAGATTTTCAAATTTAGTTTATTTAGAAACTTAAATTTTCTCTCTCTCTTAATTTCCTTGCGCACTAATCTTTATGTTTTATTTCTGTTTCTATTTCTGTAATTTCGTGAAATCCCATTTACTTGTCACAAGCTTATGTCTTTCACATATTCAGATATCTCACACTTTCAAACCTAATCCCTCAGACTGGGATATACAAATACCTGACAGAACAGACCCCTCCGAGTCCTTTTCTCTTCATCAATTAATTAATTTTTCTCAATTGATGAAGGTGAGGATTTTCGTGAAGGATCTGTGTGGAAAAGAGATTTATAATTGAATCTTTAATCTTTTCCTGTTTCTGCCACAAGTCCCCTGTAACTTTGGATCCACAGGTTGGACTAAGCCTTAAGCCTCTAACAAGTTCTCACCAGTTAGTTTCCCATCTTGTGACTTATCAAGGCGTGGTATCCAGCAATCAAACATTCAGCTTGCTATCTCAATCCAAAGTAAGAAGCTGACACGTGATACCTAAGTCAAGACACAAGAACAATATACATTCCATCAAAATTTTCCTCTCAGCTCATCAGCAAACCTTGGCAGAGATTGATTGTGACTCAGTTTTTTGGGCGTAAGAGTATGATAACTTACTTCAGAGTGTTGAAACGTTCATTAGTATTGTGAAGAGGCCGTACGTCATTTGAAGGCTTTCATCATGAGTGGGACGCTTTAGGGAATCGTGTTTTCCGAGGACTTGAAGGCTAGAGCTTAAGGGACTCTGAAAATGATTGAGCCAGAAAGGTCATACTCATAACAAGTCCTTCTAGACCACTTTCGAATCGTCATACGATTGAAGCAAGAGACCCAACTTTCTTTCTCCCCCCTCAGTAGAATCGGGTGTTGATCAAATGAAACGGCGTGACCACCAGAAGATGATTTCTCACCGTCAAGATCCTTTCAAATAGTCACGGTGTCTTCAACAATGTGGTAAAAGGCGTTGAATCCCAAGCAAAAAAATTCCTTCATCAAACCTCAGATTTTCAACTGAAGTAGATTTCAGACTTTTCTCTCTGGTCCTAATCCATATCATTGCGAATGCCTTCCACAACTTAAAACCAGCCAAGCCATATTCAAATTGATCCCTTCCGTTCACATTGTGCCTGAAAAACATTAAAAAGCTTATGATCCCATGTTTCAAATTCTGGAAAGGCTGGTTGACGGGTGCACACACCCGTCCTTTGATCATATGTAAAGCTTCATAATGGCACCTTCACATAAGCGCCCAAGCATGTATGATTGTAGTAGAGTTTGTTTTTATTAGTATCACAAAACTACAGTGTTATTAGCCCACCACAATCTAAAAAGCAATCTATAAAAATCCTCTCAACACAATAAGAAGAATCTTGCAGATAAATAAATAACTTAGGGTTACATCAAATTTTTTTACTTCCCATCAATTCTCATTGTAGCGATTAGAGTCAGAGTTGAAGTTGGAATCAGAGTTGGAAGATTCATCACTATTTGAAGTATAGTCATCATCATTCTGACGAAGATTTGAGTCTTCCTGACCAAAGTTAACATTACGTTGATTTCCGATAGCGTTTGCACCGTTTGAATTCAGACCATTATTCGCTAAATTTTCATTATTCAAATTGTTATTTGTTGCGCCACCATTTTTTTCCTTAAAATTCTGATAAGCGATCTCAATAGCTTTAGCAACTGTAGCCGGGTCACCACTTTCAGAACTAGATCCAACAGCTTGACCGATAACTCGTATAAGCTCGCTAGTCTCAGCTGGGGTCGTAATCGCGTTATTCTCCTTCTCCTTATGATAAATCTCCTTGTAAGCCTTTGAGATTGTTTTTAATGATGGTGGTTTATTCTTTTCCTCTGCCTCTTCCGTTGCTTCTTCTCTTGTTGAATTCAAACCTGTCTGTAAACCCTGCCCGAAACCTTGATTGTTGAAAGTTTGAGTCTGAAACGTTCGACCATTCCCATTTGCCTGAGTTTCTTGATTGACGAGCTGAGCCTGTTGGTTTCCGTTCGTTGTTCCCTGCTGTTGACGTCGGCTGAGATCGGTGAGCGTGAAGGAATCAGCACGACGAAGATTTCTACAAATGAAAGAGCATATGAATATTCGGTTCATTGGATTCAAATGCATCGAAGGGAGATGGAAATCAAAACAAATGTTTGTTTACCCGAGTGACAAGGCTTGGGTGTAGGTAGTAAGAAGGGCAAGTTGAACGATGGGGGTGGCGAAATGCATGTTAAAGGTGGTGAGAATAAGAATAGGTGAAAAGGAAATGCAGTTGTTTGTTGAGAATCAGAAGAGTGGATGACCGGATCCGATTGAAGGACTTTGAGTTGGTATATTATTATGGTACGAATGAAGCCACAGACCAGTCTGAGACAACGAAATAGCTAGATGTTTTTTTTCTTGAGGGTGACAGTCGACCGATAGATATCGAAAGGCATTTGGAGCGCATAATCAAGCAGCTATATGTTTGGCTTGCTCGGCACGTGGCATGTGGTCGTTCAACTAACTACTGGACAGATCCATGGCAGCTGATGATTGCCGTCCTTGAAGACCACTGACCAGAGCCTTTTTCCTACGAACGAGTCGTGCATATGCGTAGCTTGGCGGATATATGCGGTACAGACACTTTCACTTCTAGCATTCTCAACAAACTGATCGACTGGTCCCGTCTGGACTGCTCAATCCTTGGCCTTTCAGAATCTCGGGCCCTGGCGAGTGGCCCCTTGGTCTAAAGACCCATCAAATCAGTAGTAACGACTCAACGACTCACACAGAGCCTTGACTTCAGTCAACTTTTGTCGTGGCACCGCCGAAACAATGTTCATCACCATTAAAACCGACAGTACCGTATTGAAAGGGACGTGACGAGGGCACTCACTGATGAAAGTGCGATCAATCATTGATCGGTTCGTCCAAAGATGCCGTTGCACGGACATAAGGCAGACTATCAAAGAGTCCAGCAACAACCTTTACCGCCAGTTTATCTCCAGATCACATATTTCTCCTCACACAAGTAACATGGCGCCGAGTCCTTGACAATGGCCCTAACTTCAACCCGAGGGTAAGGTGGTTTGGGGTGCTCTTTGGTCGGCAAAGAGAAAGGTTTGAGGAAATCAGTACAGTATCCGACCCGGTGCTTGGCGGGATGAAGTCTCGAGAATCGGGTCACAAGCAGTGCGAAAAAATCAAGCTAAATTGACATCAACCCTCAAAAAAATGACACCAGGCTTCCAATGCTTAACCTCGATTCGACCAGCTCTCATCAAGTCTCGCTCTACTTCGACCTCGCGACTGCTTTCCCTTTCGAATTCAAAGCGATCTTCGAGCTCCGCTATCCAATCTGCGTCCGACCGCGTTCAGCGGGTCATCTTCTCTGGCATCCAACCCACGGGGGTGCCGCATGTAAGCACGTTGGTGAACGGTGGACTGTGATCAAGATAAAAGGCACTTTGTTAATTCCAGTATCTCTAAATTTGTTCCTACTAGCTAGATCGGTAATTATGTAGGTGCACTAAAGAACTGGGTACAGCTTCAGAACCAAAATGTAACTCGGGCCTCAAAAGCCCAATTATTTTATTCGATCGTCGGATTACATGCTATCACTCTTCCTCAATCACCAGAGAAACTTCGGCAAGAGAGATTCGAGATGATGTGCACCCTTTTAGCCATAGGTTTGGACCCTAAGCACTGCTGCTTGTTTAATCAGGATGAGGTCAGTCAATGGGCTCCGATCCAAAAACAAAAACCATACGATCCAATTCACTAATTAGCTTTTATCTCAGGTACCAGCTCATTCAGAACTTGCGTGGATTCTTAACTGTATCACACCTGTTGGCAGATTGAACCGAATGACAACCTGGAAAGTAAGTCATTCCCTCACTCACCTCACGCGCCCAGAAAAGCTAATTCAAGGACCAACTTGTCTATCTAGTCTCGCCTCGCGACAGCTAGAAACTCGAATTCTCTTGAAGAAGTGGATGATTCCATGTTACACCTCGGTTTACTAGCCTATCCAGTTTTACAATCTGCCGACATTCTTCTCTACAAATCAACTCATATTCCAGTCGGACAAGATCAAGAGCAGCATATTGAATTGACCAGGATGATTGCCAAGTCATTCAACAAACAATTTCAAGCCAGCCTCTTTCCAATCCCACGAGCAATCTACAGTTGAGTGATATTCCTACGTAGTCAGGCAGATGATTCACCTTATGTTCATACATGTTTCCTAAACGTAAGCCGCTGATATCCATGTGACTGTTCATGTGTAGCACCCCAAGCCCGTATCCTTAACCTACGTAATCCTGATGTTAAAATGTCAAAATCACATCCTAGCGCAACTAGCAGGATCCTCATTACCGACTCTCCTGACCAGATACGCTCCAAGATCCAATCAGCCGTGACAGACTCAATCAGCCATATAACTTATGATCCTATTCAACGTCCTGGGGTCAGTAATCTGATCGACATCCATGCTGGTTTTGCCGACCAATCCGTCACAGAGACTGTAACACGATTCGAAGGCAAAATGGCGGGAGATCTAAAGTCGGAGTTGATTGATTTGCTTATCAATCACCTATCACCTATCAGACAAGAATATGAAAGGTTGAGACAGGCGAAGGGAGACGTGGAAGAGATCTTCCGATGCGGGGCCTTGCAAGCTACCTCAGTTGCCAATCAAACTCTTCGAGAAGTTAAAAAAGCTGTCGGTTTCCTTTGAATGTCTACCTCTGTGTCATTTTGTAGACAGATTTCCGCTCGACTGGCCGCATTGCTACCGGTGGTATTGCGTCTAAATATCCGTAGCTGTACTGCACAGCTACGTCTGCTATTTCCTTGTACCTTCGTCTTATTGATCAGAGCGTGGTTGATATGCCGTGCCTTTTGATGAAAGTTCACCAAGCTTTGAAGTATTGGTCCATACAGCCAGCCTATTTTTTTTTTTTTTTTGCTTCCTACCTATTCCCGTCATTGTCTGCCACATTCAGGGCATGCTGAAGTGATCTAGATTCAATCATGTGAGAAACTTGATTTTGTTGGTGGTCCGAGGATCTTGCACATGGTATTCAGGGTAATTTTTTTTTTCTTTATTGAAAAATGTGCTATGAGGTACCATAAGTACATTTTTAAGCATCAAAAACTGGGGGCATTAAGTAAAGTCTGAAATGGGAAAATAGCACAAATATCATTTTCTGGACTGGAACTGATAGAAACAACCTTTGAATATGTCTGGAAAACTCCTGAAAAATCCTCAGTGAAACTTTCCATGCTGAAGGTCTTGATTTTGTGAGGAATTGAGGAGTCTAGGCTCTGCTCGAGAGATGCAGAGAATAACTCTACACAAAGATACCTGAACAGTCAAAGTGGTCTCAGTAGGAGACAAAAACAAGATGAGGGACAATCTCAACCTCAAACTGACCTACACAGACAGAGTGTAGGGATCAAAGAAATGAGATCTGAGACCAAGCCAAAAAAAAAAATGTGATAGGAAGAAACAGTTAGTTGATGGATGGAGTGGAAGTGCAGAAAGATGACATACAGATTCTTTTCGATAAGGAAAAGAATCCAGATGGGAACGAGAGTCAGGAGGTTTTATCATATACTCAAGTATCACAACAGACTCCTGTCACAAGCACCTCTCACAGCTACAAAAACACACATGTACTCTACAAGTCTTACCCCAAAATCTTAAAAACCAATAATGAGGTTGTATTTGTGAAGCTCTTGACAAAAATTTGAGATAATATATCTCAACACATTTTTACAGGATTTTGGTGAACAAAAAACATAAGAATGAAGCCTATAAGCATTTGGGATAACCAAGGGGTTATATAAAAATTGGATGAGTCAATGGAAATATGTCCAATTTATATTACTTGAATTGTTCAAGAATCCAGAAAACTCATCAAGGAGCTTTTCATAAATTTTCAAGCTGTGTCATTTTTTATTTTTTATTTTTTTTAAAAAAAAAAAAACTTACATGAGGTTTAGTAGGCCTTTCATTTGTTGACAGGTGGTGAACTCAAAGTCAAGAGTAGAAATGTTACATACATCAGTTCTATATGTGATAGTGTGTCTCAAAAAAATATGAAAGAATCATGAAGCCTTTTAGACCTGTTAAAAAACTGTGGTAGTGTGCTACCCTCACATGTAATACCATCAGAAAGCTTTGGAAAGACTCTTGGGGCGATGTATATTCTTTTTCAAAGTACTCAAGGCAACCTCACAAGTCTTCAAGACACTATCCCTGGGGCAATTATTACATATACATCAGTGGCATCAAAGGCTTCTATTGATCCCATCATTTTCACTCAAATGCTCATGGTAATGGAACTTCAACAGTGCTAAGCTATTTTCAGAGCTTGGAAGGGAGGAAACACAACAAATATACTCAAAAATATGAATATAAGGGTCAGTAACACTAAAATGCCTTCACAGTTTCTTACAACTCTTCTGTTTTCAAGTCCAAAGACTAAGGGGACAGATCTTGACAAAAGTTTCATTAGAATTTACTAGGACACAAACACACTCAACATACTCAAACAGGACTCAAAAACACAAAACTCTTGGAATTCAGCAATCAAAGCTATGAATTATAAGACTACTAACACTCTAACATTCTCAGGACACTATCAGAACTCAATTTTTCAAACACTAGGACATTAAAGCTCTAACCAAACACACACTATTGGTCAGGTTTACTAAAACTATAAGCTACTATACTATAATTCAAGTCTGACAGGCCAAAAAAAGCAAAAAAAAAAAAATAGGGGAAAAATCACTTGGCTGGTTTATATAGACAAGAGACACAAATAAAGAGTAACTTGGTGTCTTCACCACAAGCAGAAAAGTGAGAAAAACTAGGGACCACACAGCAAGCTTACGAATGAGAACAACTCAAAAATCCACCTATTTGTCCTTCAGCACATACAACAACCACACTCAAAAGCCAGAAAGCCACACTAGAGCATGTTGATATTCACTCAATGAAAGGCAAAGAAAAATAAAAATAAAAAAGATTATTGTAAGGATAAACCATGTTAACACCCAAATCAATGAAACCGATAGAAAAGAGACATGTATAAAGAGGTGGGTACAATAACCTATCCCCAACACATGAAGATAGTATAACTAACAATGCCATCTTGTCTGAGATGCACAGACCACACAGGCATATACCCATAGATACACACACATATATATAGTCAAGACCTTTCCATACTCAGATCTCTTTCCCCCCATCTTGGGAAAGAGACTGTACATACAACCCTTTTCTCTCTTTAACTACCTATCCTCAACCCTTTCTCTCTCTTACTTTTTCTAGATCAAACTCCACATGTCTGAAAGATTAGAGAATGATAATTTAGCAAAGATCTCTTATTTTTTATAGTGTGGTGTCAGTATCCTAAAGATCACTTTTGCACCCTTATCTTTCTCTCTACACAATTTCTTGCTGTACTTTCACTCCAGGTCAGCATCCAGTTAGAGAGTCAGGCAGGGACTTTTTTATACTCATCAAATATATTCTATCAGCCCCACCTACATTCCATGTCCTAAGTGATTTTGGATCTTCACAGAGCCTCATAGAAAAAAAAAAACCCACCTCACATTGTCACCACTAATTTTTTAGACTACTTTTATTAGTACTTTTCTTCTTTATTGTTACCTCATTGCACTCAAAAGTCATAAAAAAAAAAGAAATCTCTCTGCCTTCAAAATGATGTTACTCCATCAGTTTTTATACCCCAATGATGAGACCCCCAGATTCTGATTTGTTGCCTTCTGTTCTATCAACTCTATCAAACCCAGCTAATCTTCAATGTAACTCCTTCAACTATCTTGCCTAATGATAAACAAATGAAATATAATATCATTTTCCTATTTACCCTGAATAAATCACACAAAAATCTATCAAATGATGTCATTCCACCACCAGAACACCTCATTCATTCTCTAAACCAGTCCTTCCCCTCTGTTTCAACCCATAAACACCACTCCTT
>MU167283.1:24392-42391 GCA_015951145.1 Cronartium quercuum f. sp. fusiforme G11 | reverse complement strand
CTGCCCGGAGTTGGGCGATGGCCGAGGCCTCCGGGCGCGGCAGTGAGGCCAGGGCGCGTCGCGTCTCTACCGGGAGGTGGGTGTCACCTAGACGTCGGAGCCCAGTCGGAGGGGGTCTCGCCAGGCAGGCGTTACATACTGGCTTGGCAGATGTTAATGTGAGGTTAGAGGTAGGTGAACAAAGAAAAAGAACAGCCACAACAAGTTTTTTCGATGGATCTTATGAAAATCGCTTTTTCTTTTTTTCAATGTGCCCTCCAGGTAAATTCAAGTTGAGAGTCTACAGTCCCCCTCAATAGCTTATCGTCGTATCAGAAGTACCCAGTGTGTATATCCTTACCCTTTGCCGAAATTTGTATTAAACTAAATCTTTTCAAAACTTTCTTTCCCCAAATTTATATTCACTCTCAACAAATCCATCTTGCATTTTTCGCTTTCATAGTCACTTCCAACAACGACAACGACAAAAACAGAAAACGACAAGACTTTTCACCAGAGCTATATTGTGATACAAGAAGATGAAAAAAAAAAATGGACATGAAACTGCATATGTATTACGACCTTCCGATAATATATTCCTAAACAACTTGAACGTTTACCATCGTCGTCCTCGACCGCCTCTTCCTCGGCCAGCTTGATCTCCATGTCCCCTTGGTTGAGGGTTATCAGGCTGATCAATACCACTCCGTACTACTGAGTTGAAAAGTGCAGATGCTCTGTAAGCTGGTTTGCCCCGACCACCCCATGCAGTGGGTCCCTCGTATGAGACCGGACGTGGCGTGGGGCCAACTCCTAGTTCATCATGATCGGATACCCCGTATGCAGGTGCTAGGACTGCGTTATAGCCCGCTCCTCCAATGGGTCTAGGCGGCTGGACAGCACGCACTCGACCTTGTGATTGAGTGGATGAAGGGGCGTGCTGAGAGCCACGCGGAGCGTGACCTCCTCGATCGGACGATGTAGGGACGCCGTACTGGCCAGAGGCAGCATGAGAGCCGAATGCGCCTCTTCCCCCTCGTCCCCTGCCCGAGAATCGAGGTTGGTTATACACCGTAGGCGGAGGGACGGCGTGATATGACGTATTTGGTGAGTCGTGAATTGGCGCTGGATATGCACCGAAATCTCGGTGAGGGGCATATTGAGAGCTTTGACCACCACCTCGACTAGAGTGATATGGCTCCCGATCAACAAAGTTAGTCGAAGGACCTGAATTTCCATTGAAGCCGTGAGATCGTGGATGGAAGCTATTCCCGTGGGTCGTTTTGCTGCCTCTGTTGATCAGATTGCCGGGTCGTGCGGTGTCTTCTCGAGAAGGGTTGTTCAAGATACGTGTCACTGTCTTTTGTTCATTGCGTAAGACTTTCGGATGTGGCAAGACGCTTGGATGAGGAGGGAGGTAGGGTAGAAACTCTCCATTTGGCGGTCGCGAGTTAACGGCTTCTGCTGTCGGATTTCGATTGTGATTGACCAAAACACGTTTACCGGACTTCGGCGCCTTCAGTAAGACGCTACGATGAGGGGCAAGTTGCGCTGGGAGTAAGAAGTTGGCAAAGATCGACTTGACGTTTGAGATGTCTGGCAAGCCAACTCCGGGTAGAGGTGAATGAAAGATGGAGCCTGGTATGCACTTGGGATCAGGTAAAACGGCACCAAAAACACCTTTTGCTGTGTGCGGGTTTAGTCGCATGGCCTAAAAGAGTGATTAATGCATCAGAGACAAGCGAAAAAAGGGATAAAGAGTACGATTTGTTTCCACTCACTTTGGTCGTTTGTTTACGGTAGAGTTTACACATGTTTTCGTATTGGGGATGTCCCTCACCACAAAAGATGACGACGTTTCCTACCTTGATCCTCAGTTTGTCCGTATCTGTAAGCAAGTGTTCACAAAGCTTCATGCTATCAAGTAACTGATCTTGTTCAATAAATGGTAAGAGGGCGACTCCTTGCCACAACATTTTCTTCCCATTCATGTCAATTTCGAACTCCTCGGGGTAGAAATGTTTGATAGGTGATTTATCTGACGTCATCAGCTCATGAAAAGCGGTTGGTATATGCCACCGAGACGAGGCCGGAAAGACGCCCATGAGCTGCTCAAAAGGTGTGAACGGCTTCCCGAGTTTAAACTCAATCTTCAAGTCTTTCAGATTGGTGAAATCTGTAGCGAAGGGCGAGTAATGATAAGGATAATACCACTGCCAGGACTGACAGCCTTGATAGTAGTAGGCGAGAACCCATGCAAGACCTTCCACATAGCACTGCACAATTCTACACGATTGACGGAACACAAAATGTATAAGCGGTCATAGCGATCAGGTTCTGGATATGTAGAACGCGCTCACTTCCTCTTCTCGGTCTCATTGGATAACTCGATTCCGAACTTCTGCTGATAGTATCGTTCACGATAACCTGGCTCCCACAGCCTACGGTGTGATATGTCAATCAGTGGAAGGCTTGATAGATAAACAAAGCAACAAAAAACATTGGGCCGGGTACTGACCTTACCGTGTCCTCTTGTTCCACCATATTATTACCCAACATCCTCAAAGGCGCAGGTTTACTCGGACCCATGTGTGGCATCGCAGACTCGAGCACCTCATCTTCATCTGATGGATCATATGCAGATGGCTCGAGCATAAGGTTCTCCAATTGGCCATTCAGTTGATCATCTAGCATCGCCTCAGGACCGCCATTTCCGCCTTCGATGGAGAAGAAATTTACCAGCTCATTAGGATGGTTCATCGGTGGCATCAATTGTCCTGGTTTCAGCGGTATCAGCCCTGGAATACTGTTTCACTCAAGTAGTGTTCGTTAGATGGAAAGAAGTTTGGCCAGCGCAGACTTAGGCAAAAAAATTCAGAGGTAGAGTTCGCTTTGACTTACGATCCGGGGGGTGCCGCAGCGCCTCGATTGTTCTGATCACCTTGAAACCTGCGCCTCTTTCCATCCCGATCCTGATGCTCTTCCGCTTCCTGTCTCTTTCGAAAAATTGCGTCTTCGCGGCTACCTAAACCCTTGAGGATGATCTCTGTTCGTTCTAAGTTTAGCTTACCACAGTCGGTGAGGTACCCGCCCATCTTGGCCAGGTTAGTCTTCCAGATGTTCAACAACGTATCAATCGCGCCCTCCCGGATTTCTAGACTTGGTAGATGGGGCAAGAAATCGTTCCCGACAAAAAAGATAAGCAGAACCCAGTCGTCGATAGCTCGTTCAAGGTCAAATGTAAACGGCAAGTTGGGCAGATTCAGTTCGACGGCGAGATATCTCCTCAAAGTTGAAACGTCTAGAAAGATGAACGGTTTTCGTTCCTCGGTGATTTCTTTCGGTACGAATTTATCCGCATAGCATTGGCTACTGTGATGACCTACGATTCCGCATTTATGGCATCCCCTTCCCTTTTTCTTGTCATCGGCGAAAACGTCCTCTCGCAGCACCTTAAAGTTGGGCTCGTGGGTAGCCAGAGAGAGCATGATTAAGTCTGCATCCAAGCCGTAGATTACATGAGATGTATTGGGATTATAATCCGGTTGAGTTCGTTGCCGGCGAATGAAGTCCATGATCTTGTGCTCTCCTTCACCGGGAACCGAAGCATCCGAAAGGATCACTTGCATCTAATTTCATCCCAAATCAGAACGGGGGCACGAGGTTGCAATACGATCAGCTTTCTAAGAATGATGAGCAAAACAAGGCCCATTGTTCTTGGTCAAAATTTACCTTTCTCCACCCTGGATCAGTGTTCATCTTTTGAACAATCCAATACCGTAGACTGTCAGCCAACAGCGTCATGAAAGGTGTTCCAGGAGTAATGGCATTACTATCCCACGGTCTTGTGTTGCTTTTATATTCTTCGGTAAGCTCTACACCCATCGTCTCCCATTCTAAGATCGCGGCCAATTTTTCTTCCTCTTTTGTTTTGGCTTCCTGTGCAGCCCTAAACCGACGCGAGCGTTGCTGATTCATTTTTGCCCGTGGAGCTACTCCGTCTGATGAGTTGAGTTGATGGAGAATGAGTCAGTAAGCCGAAACTCAAGTTGTAAGCCCAGAAGAGGTGTGCAAACCAATGGCAATCATGAGTAATTTGCGGGGCCGGACCATGTGGACTACTCTCTCGGTATATTTGAACACTTCAATCATCATTTCTTCCTCTGTCTTAGGCGCCTCTTTGCCCTCTGGATGAGTACAAGGATGGACGATACCGTTCATGTCAAGATACATGTTGTCTGAAAACGAGCATGAAATCATCAGTGGGTGAATGAAATGAAGAGTGTGAAAAAGGAGACCTTTGACGTACCAAATTCAACCCCATTCGGGTTTCTTTTACTCATGTCAAGTGTCGATCCATCCAGTCCTATGGTTTAATTTATGCTTATCAGATTCAAAAGATCTAGCGAGCGATGATAATGAGAATAGGGGCTCAAAAGCAAGCCGTAGTCGGTAGTACAGACCTCCGGCACCCGTTCCCTTATTTGGTAAATCTTCTCTGACTTGTTCCACGATCTTGGGATATTTCTTAGAAAGCCATCTGCCATGAGTGCCAGGATGTGTGCATCAGTCTCTACCTTTCTGAATCCCCAACACGCCTGCAAAAATGTAAAAGAATTGAAAGGGTTTCCAAGCTATGAGGACGAACCTGAAAAGCGCGGGAACACCCATTGTTTCCTGTGGGGTGTGTGTGGTGGTACGATGCTGTAGTGACGCAGTTCAATCGAGAATTGGATGGAGTAAGATTGTGGCGCGCGCGAGTACAACTGGCCGGAACTGGGTCACCCCGATCAGTGGGTCGGTCCCGGATCAAGGGCCGACCCGGCCTTGCAAGGTCAGGCCAGCATTTGAGAATGAGATGAGTTGAGACCCTTTGTTGTTGTTTTTTTTGACAAAGGGATTTGTGCTTCTTTCTCAACAAACAGATTACAGTTGGGTCCAGTGCAAATAAAGGCACACATCCTCAGAAACATAAACAACTTTATATATCTAGATTGACTGCTTGAAAGAAAGAATGCTTTGTATATCCATCCCACTCAGCTCGCTAGTTTCTTACAGTAATGCAACAAACTTGAAAAGTCCCTTTCATGTGCGAAACAAACCGGAGCCTGGCAACTTGGCTGAGGAAACACGTTGAAGATCAGAGGTGAAATAGTGATGTCCATAGCAAACACCCTCCAAAACTCCTACTGAGGTCACTGCTGAGAAAATCTGGAATTCTACTACAGGAGATGTAGTCAGGACATTCCTTGGAGGCTTTCTCCCCCCCTCCCCAAAGTAGCGTCTCATAAGGACCAAAATCTGCTCCAATAGACTTTCTTGTTTGGTGCACAACAATCTTGATGCTTAGAGTTTGTTCTCAGGATCAAGGGAATCAATAAAGCTAGAACTGTAATGGGAATGGCGCAATTACTATTTGGAAAAATAGCCCATGGGCACTTTGATATACTCTGGATGTATGATCCGTGTCTTTCCAGATGCGTATAACCAATTGAAGCAGATACATACAAACCGAGTTAAAATTCGACGACACAGATTATCTCACTTCACAAGGCAAGACTCATGAAACCAATCTTACACCAAGACCACCACAGGAACAAAAAAACCATAGAAAATCCCACCCGAGCTTTTACAACAAGACCAAGATGGAACAGATAAAGAAGACAAACATAGGTCACTGCCAGTAAAGCTCTCATTATATTCAATTATCATCTCAAAGATGATCATCGTCGTCCTCGGCCGGTCGAACCACCACCATATCCATTCTGAGGTGGATTAGAGAACTGATTATTACCAGGTCTAGTTACTGCTGGGATGATCGGAGGCGGTCTATAGCCTCCTCCGCCTCTCCCAGCCAGCGGTCCTCCGAAAGATCCTGGACGCGCAGGGAGTCCGACCCCTGTCCCACCATAACCTGACCCCCCATATGCCGGCGCAGCGCCTGATCCATAGCCACTTCCGCCGTATGAATTCGATGGCTGGTTAGTATATGGTCGGCCCTGGTACCCTGCGTGGGATGCTACGTGTCCATTTCTGCCGTACCCTCCATAACCACCATGATCATAGCTAACGGGATGAGAACCACGAGAAGCATACCCTCCTCGTTGAGGCAGCGTCGGGATGCCATACTGTCCATAGCCACCGTAGGGACCCGATCCACCACGTTCTCCCCCAGATTGATACGATGGGTTGTGGTAAGCGGATGAGGGTGAGTGATAATTTTGCTGCAGCCGACCGTTGTGGGGTTGTCCCTGAGGATTTCGATGATAGTTATAGTGAGAGTTTTGACCACCACCGCCATTATAATTCTGATTGACAAAGTTGTTCGCAATTCCTGGACCCCCACCAAGATCTCGTCGTTGTTGATGGAAGCCCTCACCGTATCCTTGACCACCACCACCGTTGGACTGTTGAAAATTACCGCCTCGTCTCGTCACGTCACGATCATGATTATTCAGGATACGTTTTTCAATCTTGACCCCATTTAACAGGACGCTGCGATGTGGAACTAGCTGAGATGGAAATAAGAATTTGGCAAAAATCGACTTGTCGTCTGAGATATCGGGCAAGCCTACTTCCGGTAAAGGGGAATGGAACGTAGACCCTGGTATACAATTCGGATCCGGCAGAGCAGAGCCGAAGACGCCTTTGGCGGTTTGCGGGTCTAATGGCATTGGCTAAAGTAGTTCGCGAATGAGTAGAGTGTAGGCAATGATAGATATCAGAAAGTTGTCTGACTTACATCGGTTGTAGTGCGCTTGCGGTACATCTTGCAAAAATTATCATACTGAGGATGACCCTCACTACAAAAGACAACCACGTCGCCTGTCGCGTTTCGCATTTTGTCTGATTCTGTAAGCGCGTGTTCATGTAGTTTCATGCTTTGTAGTAAACGATCTTGTTCAATGAACGGCAACAGAGCAATCCCTTGCCACAACATTTTCTTGCCATTCATGTCAATCTCGAACTCCTCAGGGTAAAAATCTTTGATTGGCGAGTCGTCTGACGTCATCAACTCATGAAAAGCGGTGGGTATATGTGATCGAGAAGCGGCTGGAAAGACGCCCATAAGTTGTTCATATGGCTGAAATGGCTGTCCGAGCTTGAATTCAATCTTCAAGTCTTTCAGGTTGGTGAAATCGGCAGCGAAGGGCGAATAATGATAGGGATAAAACCAATGCCAGGACTGACAGCCTTGATAGTAGTAGGCGAGAACCCAGGCGAGACCTTCCACGTACCACTGTACGATCCTTCATTATGCCGAATAAAAAAAAAGATTAGGGGTTGTGTTGAATCCGAATCAAAATGGCAGACACTTACTTTCGCCTTTCAGTCTCGTCAGACAACTCAATCCCGAATTTTTGTCTATAATACCGCTCGCGATAGCCAGGCTCCCATAATCTATGATACGGTAATCAGCGGAGCGTTTGAAGACTGTTGACAAAGAAACGAGCAGCCCACGGACAGGAAACTTACTTCACCGTGTCCTCTTGCTCAACCATATTGTTTCCCAACATTTTTAGTGGCGCAGGTCTACTGGGTGTCCCAGGGAGCATAACAGACACATTTCCCGCTGCCTCGTCTTCTTCATCGTCCGAAAGCACAACTTCCTCGGGTATTACGTCTGTCAACACAGCAGCCTCTTCTGCCTCAAGATCTTCCACTTTTCTTTTTGAACGGGGCACCAGAGTGTTATCTGTTGATGGGACATCGGTATTCAACGGCTCTTCCTGCTCGGCTTCGATTAGGGTGTCGTCGACCTCGCCTTCGGCATCGAGATCTTCGTCATCAACACTTGTAGTGGTCCCTGGCCCAGGCACGACAGTCTCAGCGGTACCGGCGCCTGACGTTTGAGAGGTAGTAGCCTCTTTCTGTGAAAGCTTCGGTCCTGACGTAACATCGTAAGGTGTGGTAGGGGGCGCTGTCTGAAGATCTAGCTTGCCGCTTAATTGAGCTTTCAGCATGGCAGCCGCATCGAGATTTGCTGCTCTGATTGCAAATCGATTCTTGACCACATCAACATTGCTCATGATGGATATCGGTTGGCTTGCGCTCAAGGAAGACAGCCCTGGAATACCGCTAGAATTGATGGGTGTCGGTCTGGGTGGCAAAAATCCGGGTCGGTTGGGTAGCCCCGAGAAAGGTTCGGAAGGAGGCTCCACTGGGGCATATGACGTTATGGGTGGTGCAGCAGGTCGAGTCCTCTGGTCACTTTCAATCTTGCGCTTCTTTGCATCGCGATCTTGACGCTCTTCTGCCTCTCTTCGACGTCGAAAGATTTCTTCCTCACGTCCGGCCAGGCCTTCGAGGATGATCTCCGTGCGCTCGAGATTCAGCTTGCCGCAATCGGTGAGATATCCACCCATGTTGGCCAGATTATTCTTCCAGATCTTCAACAGCGTATCGACTGCGCCTTCTCGGATTTCTAAACTTGGCAGATGAGGCAAGAAATCGTTTCCAACAAAGAAAATGAGCAACACCCAGTCGTCGATCGCTCGTTCGAGATCAAATGGAAATGGCAGGTTGGGTAGATTTAATTCCACAGCAAGGTATTCCCTCAGGGTCGAGACGTCCAGGAAAATGAACGGCTTCCGTTCCACAGGCTTCTGCTTCACATCAAATTCATCCACCTTTTCCTTAGGTTTGCCTTGGCATTGACTACTATGATGGCCCATTTGTCCACAGGTATGGCAGCCTCGTCCCCCCTTCTTTTGGTCGGCGAATACGTCCTCTCGTAAGACTTTGAAATGAGGCTCGTGAGTTGCTAAGGAGAGCATGATCAAGTCTGCATCGAGACCGTAGATGACATGAGATGTATTCGGATCGTAATTTGGCTGAGTCCGCTGTCGACGGATAAAGTCCATGATCTTGTGCTCTCCTTCACCAGGAACCGAAGCATCTGAAAGGATCACTTGAATCTATATATATCAAATATCATCGAGCCAAAGCACAGAGTGAAAATTCCATCAGTATTCTGGACGTGATATCGAGTGATCAGACTCTACCAAAGTATGCTGACAAGCCAACGCACTAGCACGTGATTGAAATAGAAGAGCTAGCAAGACAGGTGCTTTTCACGATGTGCGAATAGTTTGAATATGTAACAAACCTGTCTCCACCCCGGGTCAGTGTTCATCTTGTGAACGATCCAATACCGTAGACTTTCGGTCAATAGCGTCATAAAGGGCGTGCCAGGAGTGATGGCGTTACTGTCCCACGCTTTTTTATCGCTCTTATATTCCTCCGAAAGCTCTTTGCCCATCGTCTTCCACTCTTCGATCGCTGCCATCTTGGCTTCCTCTTTCGTCTTGGCTTCCTGGGCAGCCCTGAAACGCCGTGAGCGTTGCTGATTCATTTTCGCACGCGGAGCTACGCCATCTGATGTTATTGATTTACAAAAAAAAAAAAAAAAAAAAAAAAAAAAAAACATCATCAGCAAGACAATGCTTGAGCCTGGGGGCACTAAAATATGCGAACCAATGGCAATCATGAGCAGTTTACGAGGCCGGACCATGTTGACCACTCGCTCAGTGTATTTGAAGACTTCGATCATCATTTCTTCCTCTGTCTCGGGGGCCTTTTTGCCTTCGGGGTGAGTACAAGGATGGACAATACCATTCATGTCGAGATACAGATTGTCTAAGAACGTAAATGAGATCGGGCGATTAGTGAGATAACCAATAGGCTTTTCAAAAGTACACCAACTTACCGAATTCGACCCCATTTGGGTTCCTCTGGCTCATATCAAGTGGAGTCTCCTCGTAGCCTGTAAAGGTTCAAGATTTTTTTGATAGGCATGCAACGGTCAGATTGGACAGACCTGCGGACCATGTAAAACGGAATACGGTGATATAAAAAGCGACTCGCGCTGGGAAAAACAGACCTCCTTCGACCTCAGTTCTGACAGGTACATCTTCGATGACCTGCTCCACGATCTTGGGATATTTTTTGGAAAGCCATCTGGATCGAGTGATCGTAATTGTGAGGGCCCGATTCAGAACATGTTTGTTGTTTTGTCAGAATTTTCGAAAACCTTTTTGAGCGATCCAGAACAAGTTTATCATACAGACCTGAATAGAGCCGGAACACCCATGTTGATCGATGGTCGTCGTCCTAGGGTTCGGCTATCTGATAGGGACGCGAATGGCGGTGATGAAGGTGCAGGCGGGCTTCGTGTAGGTTTCTGCAGGTTCTGAAATCTCGACGTCACTTAGCCCCGAGCCTACCTTCACAGCGGGTACATACTCGTTAACCTGGTCCTGCCCCGGTAGCTGTGACAGCAGCCAGATTTCCGGCTTGAGCGCACTTTCGAGGTTATCGTTAACACGTCTGGGTTAGGTTTACCGGGTACTGTGATGGCCTTTCACGCTGGCAGCCGGGTCAAGGGAACCTTATCCTTTCGCTGTACATATCAACTCTTATTTTTCTTCCCTTGTTCTCTATCCTTACATATTTTCTCTCATCAACGTTGTACATCTCAGGAAGACCACTGGTCCAACCTCGAGAAGAAGCACACTGAGACCTTGTGATAACATTTTACCTACAGAAAATACAGTTGTACATAGTGCGAAATGTCAAACCTAATGCACTTTTTTTACAAAACAAAGGGAACCTTACACTAAGTCCGGACTTAAGTCTGGTACCTTGGCTGATCCCTTGGTACAGCCTCACATTGATCGCAACCCATCAGAATTTAAATTCAAGCATGATCTCAACCGCTATTCGTCAAGCCAGTCATGTCCACAAACCCATGATCCGATTTCTTGGGAAACGCGTACACGACAGTAGTTGAGTCAAACTTGACAAACCTTCCTTCAGGCTGCTTACATCGGTCCTTACACACATCCTACGCTCAATTTGCCACCTCGTACAGAACCCACTCAGCCTGGTCCACATCCACTTGCACCTTCCGACGTCAAGGAGAGCTTTGCGACCTTCGTAGATCATCAGCGTCACCCTACAGCTGCTCTGCACAATTCAGCTCCTGCACCATCACAATCTAATGGATCCAAATCGACCCCACGGGTACTATTCTATGAAGATGTGAGTGAGCTTCCGTGGAGCTACCATACACCCTCAGAGGCAGAGATTGAATTGATCAACGTAAGCCTACTTCCATCCTTAGTTCCGACTGATAAGTTCAGTTTGATTGATGACTGTATCTAATTACGTAATTTCAAGGGAGGCGGGATTATGAGGTGAAAGGGGAGGCTTCCCTAGTCTTCAGATCAACCCAAAGAATACGCTCATGTCGTTAGACGGTATTCTTCATACTACCGGGTTGCGAGATCAATGCACGTCATCGTGCATGTGTGCTGTTCAGTCGGGCATGCCAACGGACTGCCTCGAACATATATGAGAGTGCAAATTTGCTTTGTAAATACGTTCCATCCTTTTGATTATGTATTTCTGAAATTCAGATCCGTCTGTCGTATGCTGTGGCCCATTCTCAGAATTAGACAGTTCAATGTATTTCATACTCGCTTTCTGATTTACACTAGCTGGATCTTGTATGGTTTTGTCTGTCATATGCTCACTCTACAACGTGGTTTGGATGTGCATCATTGATATGAGGGGTATGAATTAGGTACATGTGGAAACAAAACTAATGAAAAGTTGATGGTAATGTGACCAAGCTAGTCCTGTAGTTTTGAAAAATGTTGTCACCAGCTCTTCACTGAGATTGGCTGGCCGCGTGCGGACCATCAGTGAAGAGCCGGTGACAACATTTATCGAAAATACTGTACATATTATTAGACCAAAGGTCATGTTGACTGATTAGCCCTGACGTGCTCATATCTGTTCCACAATATTGCTCCACATGTGAAAGTCTTCACTGTTCAAACCCAGACTCGGGTGTAAGGTAGCATAGAGTAGTACATACAAAACCTCAAGGAATTCCACTTGGGAATGTCAAGCGAGCAATGTTCCTAAATGTTTGGGGTGAAGATAACATCATGATAGCGGTTGGCTACCTGGCAGCCAAGTCAGTTTCTTAGCTCCATGATGGTAAGTGGTTCCCACAGGCTTCTTTTATTAGAACAGAGAAGAGCAATCCTTTTTTTCCTGTGGACTTTTTACTAGCTGTTCTTATGCTCCTATGCCTTACTTCCTGGTGGTCTCAAACAAATTGTGAAAGACCGATATGGTATACATTCACCCAACGAGTTGACTTTTAAGGATTTTTCCAAGAAACTTCCAGATGATAGGTTTTTTTTGTTGTTTAAGGATTTTCATCTTTTTTTTTTTTTTTTCAGTGAAAAGTCTGTGTAAGAGCTAGTTTGGGCTCCTGTGATCCATGAATTATCGTGAACGATACTATCAGCAGAAGTTCGGAATCGAGTTATCCAATGAGACCGAGGAGAGGAAGTGAGCGCGTCCTATATATCCAGAACCTGATCGCTATGACCGCTTATACATTTTGTGTTCCGTCAATCGTGTAGAATTGTGCAGTGCTATGTGGAAGGTCTTGCATGGGTTCTCGCCTACTACTATCAAGGCTGTCAGTCCTGGTAGTGGTATTATCCTTATCATTACTCGCCCTTCGCTACAGATTTCACCAATCTGAAGGATTTGAAGATTGAGTTTAAACTCGGGAAGCCGTTCACACCTCTTGAGCAGCTCATGGGCGTCTTATAGGAATATCCAAGTCTAACTAAAGATTTGGTCTTTAGAAACTAAAGTAAGATTTTGTAGTTAGAAATAACTTCCAAAAAATGAGTTCCTGAAGATAGCATATGTAATATTCAAGTGAATCCTCCTCTCTTGGCTCTGAGGTGGATCCCTATTTATATCACTTTTTGATTCCCTTTTTCTTGCTTTGTTCCATAGGTACTGGGTATGTAACTAGGGCCTTGAAACTCAAGCTGTCTTCTAAATTGGGCCTTGGTTTCTTCCATGGTCTACTTAGTTAGTTTCACCAGCTGGGGCCCAATCTGGGCAAGACACCCTCTTTTTGTATATGATGTAAAAGTGGGTCTTCTCCTTTGAGGGAAACTTCTGTTGTATTTTCTGAGAAGGCTTTCCACATACCCATTTGGGGAATATATATGTGTTGGCTTGCCTTCTTATGTTCATATTAATAGTTACAATATAAATCTTTAATTTCTGGCTCCTTGAAACTGGAGTCTAGGTGTCTATAGGTTTTGTGTTTCATTTTATTTGTCAGTCTGTGAAATACTTGTTTTACTCAAGGCCTGACAGATGACCTCAAAATAGAAGGTTTAGATATATGTTGGGCAATGAGAATCTACCTTGATTCTCTTAATCAATTGAGAGCTTGCTTTTAGCTTTCTTGCTCAAGTTTTGGAACTTTGTGAACACAATAGTTACCCCACCTTGGTTTGATTTAACCTCCTGTCACTATTTACCTCACTCAAAGACTTCTTCCCAGAGTCTATGAAGATCAATGGTACATTATATGAGGAAGGACTAATAAAACCTTGAATGAAAATGAACTAGAGAGAGAAAGGTAAAAGAGATTATTCTCAGAAGGATAGTGCACTAAACTACTTTTTGTAGTTGGTGCTAAATGCCCTTTGTTGAAAATGAAGCTCATTTTCATGAATATCAAGCCTTTTGTTAGGGTCTGACAGAATGTGGGGAGGGGGGAAAGGGGGACAGGATCTGGGAGAGAAGTTTATATACTTCTCAGATCCTCAGTACAAAGTTTGCCCTTTTTTTCCTTTCTCTTATTCTTGTAGACAGCTTAGACCTCATTTTATTGGTCAAAGCTTTTGGCTTCTGGTGTACAATTACTAATCTTTGTACTTATACTCGGTCAGATGTATTCATGTATTTTATGTAGCTGTAAAGTTACATATGGGCTCTAGATACTGAGCCCTGAGGTGTAAGTATTCTTTTAAAGGTATATATGGTTCTTTACAGGTTATCCTTACAATTACACATCAATTACTACTGTTACACAACATGTAGTATATGTGATATGGTGAGCAGAGTATATGGGATTGCTGAGCAGTCTTCAGGGCTGAAAAAGAAGTTATGTATAGTGGGAAGGTGAACCAAACATTGAAAATTGAAGTAGCCCCATAGTAATGGGGAAGAAATAGTTGCATGCTTATAGGCACACCACCATTGGAACTGTGGGATATGGTTTGCTTAGGTGGATTTTTTTTTTTTTTTTTGGTTTTGTTTGGCTGGTGTCTTCAGGTAATAACCTTGTGTGTGGGTATTTTGTACCATTTGGGAACATGATGATCAGATCTTAATGGGAGGGTTTAATCGAAGTTAAACTTCTCCATTTTTCTGTATGGGTATAATGGGGCCTCTGTTTGCCTTGGGAAGGTTTGAGGAAGACATTGGTGGTTATTGAAGAGGGTCACTGCCAACAAATTTGAATTGGACAGACAGCCCCAACTCAACATCGGATGTATCCATTTGTCACAGATGCTCACATCCAAGGGGAGGGAGAGGGGGCTTGGATATGAGCATAGCTGTATTGGATGAGTGCAGCCAATGTTGAGTTGGAAGAATAACAGCACAGGACACCCTATAAGGGCCATCGCATAGGTAATTTGGAATGTGGAATGACTGTATGCTTGAGAGTGAGACCTTACAACATAAAGAAAAGCTTGAAGACAACACATTACACGATATATGAAAAAATCTGAAGACAAATGTTTAAGCAAATAGTGTCTCAAAAAAACAATAAAGATGGTGAGGATAGAATGGGGGTGGATTTATTGTGCAGTGGGCACTGTGCATGGTCTGTAGAGGGCAAAAATGCGTTGATTAAATCAATGAAGAACCAAACACGAAGTAAAGATGTGGTAGTACTGACGAGCGCCCAGCACGTTCCAATGCACCATCTGTGAGTTCCCAGGCTGGCCGCCAACCCATAGGTGATGCAAGATGAGGATTGGGCCTGGTGTTGAAAGTGGATCCCAACGAGGTGTAACTAGTCAAAAAAAAAAAAAGCAAGAACGATTGAAGACCCGCACATGAAAGATATATGATAAGGCGTCAATTCAGAGACTTACCCCATGTTGTATAGTTCGCACCAGCCTACCCGAAGGATGCGAAGAAAGTCCCAAATGTCGTGATAAGACCAACTTAGGATTGGATGAATCCTCATCACTGAAGGCCAATCGTTATCGGTTGGGTCTAATGCCGTCAACCTGGCTACTCGGATAAGATCACGAACTGTCAAGGGATGTTTCCTGAGCGGGAGGGTAAGGTTTACTGACCTCCATTTGGGTCTGTGGAACGCGTTCCAATGAGAATAGCCCTACGGGAGGCCTGGGAGAGGAAAGCCTGGAGACCGTCCTTGAGATTTCCTTCAAAAGAAAAAAGCTCGACATTATATCGAGCTTGACAAGCTTTCATAAAATCTTCCACTTCACCGAACGGGGATCGACACCGTATGTATAGCGCGCGCATCTTGGAATTTGGGTTAGAGCTTCGGGCAAGAGCCGCCGCTAAAAGATGAATGATGACCGTGCCTGGATTAAGGGGCAAAGGATGACAGACATTGGTCACTAAAACAGTTGAGCATGATAGAGTGTTCAAACAAGACTCACAGTCCTTTCCACCGTTGAAACTGAGGGCCACTTCATCGGCGCTGGAATAGATACCCAAGAAGAAAAAGGCATATTTTTAGAGGGGGTACCTTTATGAGTCTCAAGACGATTCACCAACACCAGAAGCAGCTAACGGCACAAGCCGAGAGGATAATGTGAACTTGGAAATGCGGGCAAAGGGGCTTGCTAATGACACTAACCCGTACTCTAGAATTGACTTCTGAATGACATCGAGAGCTTGGGCAACTTTCTTGGCAAGTTCGGGTTTGGCAGTTGAAGCCGCCAGATCGTAGACAGCTTGGGCATCATCACGATCGAATGGACGCGTGTCTGGGTTCATTGTAGGTTCGATGGGGAAGAGCAGACAAGTGCGTGAGGCTGCTTGTGATAATGATCTACTACACAAGGTGTATCAAGTGTAGTGTAAGCTGATCGACCTGATGGAGTGAGAGCTCCAAGTAGGCTGAGAAGAATGGAGTGAGGTAAGGCAGATGAAAGACAAAGGTACAGAGGATGAGGATGAGGATGGAACGCGACACGATTCGAGTTGAGTTGAGAGAGAAGCGTATGCCCATTACTACTGTGAACAGCGCGGACGAGGGTATGTTATCCCATCGGGCTGCGAGATCGGGCAACCGAACCGGGCCACCGAACGAGATTGGTTTTGATGTTGATGAACGGCTCACTGTATAGAATGGCAACAAACTTGAAGCGTGGTTTCAGTGAAGGCTGAATTGGAACTGATTAAAGTTTGAGATGAGAATAATCGATGAAACATTTGAGGTGGTCATCGATCGGGTTCCCCTTCACAAATCTCTGAGGTTGAAATTTTTTAATGATTTGTGTCCACCTTTCTAGTGTCAATCCCAGATCCATCATACCTGTCAAGAAACATTTCACAGGAATACACTCATCTGTCAAGCTTCCAATCAAACTTCAACATCATCTCAGACTCACTTCTCACGACAATAAAGGGACCTGTAATCTCAATCAGCGAGAGTCACACGGGTGTAACTGGGTCTGAATGACATGACATCAACTTTAAATATCCCGCGAATGTTTCTTTCATTTCAATCACCATCGCGCTCGCGTTCGGCATATCTCGATCATCTCGGGACACCTCCATCCGTGAATATGGTCATGGTTCGAGCACCTCTACCGGGGGCTTGGATGTAGATGCCGGACACTGAGAGTTGCACAGGTTGAGACGCCTACAAGCTCAATAGCAAAAACCCATTAGAGCATCTCCACCGGGTCAAATAAATTTATCCTTTTAGATGAGGTTGGAGAAAACCCCCCTTCAAATCTTAAGGTTTAAGACCTCTTGCGCTTTTCCTTTAAAACGCCCAATCGGATCAAGTGTATGTCCACTTCAGTAGGTCCATGACCATTTGAGGTGTTGGCATTGCAATGTAGTGAATTGGATTGGATTGATGTGTGATTTCAGATAATGAATTTGAGGGACCAGTGCAAAGCCACATCTTATCTTCCAAAATTTGTTTTCCTACAGGTCTTGATTCCGTGGAATGACACAAGAAAGTTTTATCTGAACGGTGGGAATTCTCTTAGAGCATCTCCAAAAAGTGAGAGTGTTGGACCATTTCTGACTGATGTAGATGGTTAGCAGAAAACATGCCTCCACCATCGGTGTTATACAGCTCTGTATAAAATAAATTTCAATATCTTCCAGGGTTTGGCTTTACTCCTGGAATGAGAGCATTCAAGGATCCAAAGATTAGGTAGCCAGTCACTGGCCACTAGGTGGCTACTGGATAGCTGTAGCCTGCAGGAGATCTTTATGCCCTGTCATCATCAAGTTCATTGAATTTTACTCATTCAAATGGATATTCAATTTTCCAGGTGGATATCATATGTCATTCCTTTCAATGACAGATCCGCTGCTTCCTTAAAAAAGCTGGTCTTTCTGGTTTGTAAGGGAAAGTGTTTCATAGGCTCCTTACTTGCCACCTTTGTCTATCAGGGGTGAGCTTTTTTGGCGCTAACCTCTTGGCTACAAACAAGAGAAGAAGAACTAATTGAGGTCTCAACCCACCTACAAATAGTACTATAAAGTCTACACTGGTGTCCCCAAGTATAAACTGCACTCAGTTGACCTGTAAGAATATGATCTTGTTGCCAGATATCTACCAATCTATTTGCCTGCAGCAGATGGTTTAGATTGGCTTTTAGCTAGGAGATTATGGAAGCTCCCATTCATCCATGAAGGGTCACTCCACACCATAGACAAAGCTATAGTCTAACAGGTATGGGATAGCTACTTGGCTCAAGTACTTGCTCTGGGTAATCTTTCCTATAACTCTTGGCAATCTCCTGAAGTCCAAGAGGCTACTCAAGGTATGCAAGGATGAAGGAATACCAGTTCTCACTGCCAAGATATTTGTATCGGATGGGCCTATCCGATGTTCTATCACCCCAAGATATGCGATGCAGTGTCAGTAGGATTAGGTGCGATGGAATTAC
>MU167282.1:275974-289038 GCA_015951145.1 Cronartium quercuum f. sp. fusiforme G11 | reverse complement strand
GAATTACACTGCAATATGGTGTCAGAGCATTAGATACCAATAGTAATTCCATTGCACCTAATCCTACTGACACTGCATCGCATATCTTGGGGTGATAGAACATCGGATAGGCCCATCCAATACAAATATCTTGGCAGTGATTGCATCGCATCTTGGCCTGCTATGTGACATAGCATGCCTCTATGCAATGCAATTTTCTTGGCAGTGCATATTTTGACTTCTGTTAAAGCCTGATATATTCAGATAAGGCTTAACAATTAATGTTGTGAACATATCCACATTAAATAAAATAACTACCTTAGTAGCTAGCCAGAATTTCATGATTTTATACACTTTTCTTTAGAGCTGGGCTGACAAGTTGAGACATTCAGGATAACATCTCAACACAGACCTGGGTCTCATAATGCATTTCTCAATGATAGCTACATACATTCTTATTGGAACAGCCTACTCATTAAGTAACAGGATGTAAGTCAGGAAAGCATTGAGCTTTGGTCCGGAAATAGCTGATTTGAAGTGAACCTGTCAACAACCACCAAACTTTTGTTCTGTTTCTCAATGAGTAGCCTGTTACCACCATCAAACAAAGCTATTGGTATGAAATTTCTTTTTCCAAGTTCATCACCAATGTTAAGGTTTTAAAGCTGTTGAACAGGACATAACAGAACAAACTGCTAGTGCAGATATTTTAGCAAGAAACAACCAAGCCAGTGCTGACTAGGAACATCAATTCAGGAGTCTCTTTGGTGATACTTCAAGCTTTGACTCAAGTGCAGTAAAGACTGAATTGGCTCTCTGCATGATATGTATGAAGTGTACTTGCTTTTGTGTCACATTCCACTACTGTGATAACACCTACCTCGCAATTTGAGTATGGAACTTTGGTCTCTGATTAACTGTAGTCATAGACATTCAATTGAAACTTGAGCTTTTGCCCTGTCACATGGACATCCATTTTTAGACAAAGGACAATGGGCTAATACAATCCCTCTTCCATTCTTTGTAGACTTTGGGAAATATTACTTCAAACCTGCCCGCAACTCAGTCACTGATGAGACTGTTGAAGGAGATAGATGCTCCATCTGCCTAGAACCCCTTTTAAATGGGGAGTCTTTGGAAAGAAGAAAATGTTGGCAAAAACATCAACTTCATCATGAGTGTTTCAAAGTATGCCACTTGGGATCTGTGTTAGATCAATGAAATGCTGCTGACAATACATAATTGACTGTCCACCTACAGTTTGAAGAAAAACACTCCCTGGACCAAGCTTCCTTCCTGCCCAGTCTGTCATGGTTCAATAAGAAGGTACCATTTCCTGAGACTTCTAAAGGGGCTTGTTTCAAGAAAAAAAGATGCTTGAGTTCCCAAGAAGCAATCCATAAGGCAATTCAACAGCAGTGGTTTGACTAGCAGTTGTCTTTTCTTTGTTCATAGTAAGTTGATTCAGAGGAACATTATTTTTGACAAGAATAGATCTATTTTTGATGTTGATTCATTTTTGTCTCCAAAGTTTTCTTGGACCACTTTTTTCAATCTATTTTTCCTTTGTTTTCATTCAAGACATAGACTGATTTGACCAGTTAATCTCCTATGCTAATAATAAACATACAAAGCTTGAGTAAAACATTGGAACTAGCAAAGTCACTTGTATAGTAATTCAAATGAAAACTCTCACCATATAGCTTATGCTTAAAGTGAGATGAAAAGTTTGTGGGAATAGGACAGATGGTGGGTCTTGAAGAGGTGGTTCCATTCTTACTCATACTCTGCCCTTGCTTCTCTGAAGTTATAATTCTAACATTTTCAATACACAATATTTTCAGTCCCACAAATGTCAGATTCAGATTTCATATTGAAGGAGTCATTGGCCCTTTCCAATTCTGCAACTGTGCACGTGACTTGACAGTCACCGCCAGTAAAAATTACTCGGACAAGGCTGTCCGAGGTGTTCTCGGACAGTGAAGTCCGAGTTGATCTCGGACCGTGGTTGACCGAGATTTTCTCATCTTGGTCAGCGGTAGTCCGAGCACACCGAGATGAGAAAATCTTGGTCAACCACGGTCCGAGATCAACTCGGACTTCACTGTCCGAGAACACCTCGGACAGCCTTGTCCGAGTAATTTTTGCTGGCGGTGAGTGTTGCCAACCATCCAAGCTCACGATGATTCATGTTGACCCCCACCTCTCCCCTCCCCTGGTCTTTTTGGGTTATTTAAGTTACTTTCTTTTTAAGCTTTTATTTTATTATCTTCATTTTTTTTGTTTTATCTTCAATCATTATTTCCTCCTCTTTTTATGTTATTGTTCAGTCTTCAATTCTTCTTTTTTTTTTTTAAAAAAAAAAAAAAGATTCCGTCATTTTTTTTTTCACCGCTCTTTTCATCTGTTGTTGTCAGAGAATTTAGGTCGCTTTTGATTTTCTATTTGTCCATTTCTTTAGTTTCATGAAGGGTATCAGTTCAGTGGTGTCACTTGGTGCTTTTATTGCATTTTTTTCTGTTTTTACCTGTTGTAGGTCCTCTCCTTACCCCTGGTCTAGTTTATTTAGGAGTGTTTTTGAATTTTATGTTCCAACGCCTTAGGTCTGCGGTGTTTTTTGTCTAGCACTAAGCTTTCGTGAGTCAGTCTGGTCCAACCAGATATCAGTGATTATAGTTTTACGTAGCACTTCCTTCAGAGATTTTCACTACGGCGCATAGTTGGTCTTTTGCCCCTTTTCGCAGTTAAAATTTTACTGTTTAAACATAATTTAAGGGTCTTGTATTTTGATTTCTTGATAAATTATTCTTACCATATTAAATATTTCCCTGTCTTCATTTTTTTTTTTTTTTCTTCTCAGTTTTTTTGTTATTTTTTTTTTTTACTTTAATTTCTTTCCTTCTTTCTCGTTTCTCTCTCTCTCTCTCTCTCTCTCTCTCTCTCTCACTTATTACAAATACAAATGCATCAATCAACAAAATGTCATCTTCATCTTCAAACTCAACCTTATTCTCAATTTTACTTCAAATCAATCTTATTATTTTTATTATCCTTATCATTAACTTACCTTTTATAGTTAAATCAGATCCATTATCACATCCATTCTCATCTTGCCTCTCTCAATATTCCGACTCATTAGCACCAACCGATCAACTTATCAATTTCACTCAACTTTATACTCAAATCGATCTCGGTCAAAATTCACCTGGTCAATTACCAACTCACCCTCAATCACTCTCACTCCGCCTCTCACTCTTTGGTAACGTCCCAAGCCAGAGCTCAGGTTATAGTTCTAAAACTAATTATTTAGGTACAACTCCATTTCCATCACTTTGTCTTTGATGGATTTTGCTTACATTCCCCTTTTCTTCATCTTATCTTTATTTAGCAACGCTTATCACTCAATCATCTGTACTCAACTTTCAGACCTACTTCAATCAATCTGCAGTCTGCTCTTCGATTCGAACTCCAGCTTTTACTGCCTCTTCAAATACATCATCAACAAAGAACGATCAAACCTCAAACTCATCTCTTGCTGTAAACTCAGGATGTCCTTATGGACCTGGAGATGTTGCATTAGGCGTCACGATCCCACTTGGCTCTGCTTACCCACTTACGTCAATCACATCTCAATTACACATTCTCGATACATCAACACCAGCATTGACTCTTGCTTGTGTACAATTCGATGTAACGCCTTATTATCCAGAAAAAAATTATTATAAGCTATTACTTTGGATTCCTATAGGTCTTACTTTAACATACTTAATTATTTGTTGGTCAGGAAGAATTTGGGCAGCAAAAGTATCAGAACAATTAGATAGAGAAGCACATGTAGCATCAAGTATTTCAGATCCTTTTACGACCAATAATGAACCTATGACAACAAGAATAGCTGCAATTTGGTGGAATGCATGGTCTGGACAAGGTCTATTAGTCTCAGGTGCACTTTTAAGATTCTCTACACCTTGTACTAGAGATATCATTTGGCATACTCAATTTGCTACTTCACTGGGCTTTTTTGCTGTACAATGGCCCGATTTTGTTTACCCTATCGTTATTCAAGGTGCTTGGAGTACATTAATTTTCAATACTACATTCTCAAACTCACACAATAATTCATCAGCAACAGATCCATTACATACACCTATATTTAATCCACCAGGTCCATTCATAAATCAAATAAATGATATAAATAGTCCAATCTATCTCAATCGTTCATTACCAAATGATTTATTAAATATCAGACAAGATTTACCTGGTATATCAAGATGGGCAAAGATGATTGGATTACAACCTGAACAAGTCTTCATTTCTTCAATCATCTTTTTCGCCTCAATTTGTGGTGTTGGACTTATTTGGAGTATCCTTGTACTCTTAATCGATATCTTTGGATCATTTTCTTCGAATCTTTTTCATCGTTTACAACCTATTTCAAATGATGATGGAGTTGGTTATCATAGATCAAATGGTCCCCCACCTTCTAAAGAAGATGAATCAAGTCCAGTAGCTCAAGCTCCTTGGTGGCAAAAAACTTCTGGTATCAATTATTTTCGTGAATCTGACAAAGAAAATACAAGCAAAAAAAGGAGATCAAGACAGGTTAGGAATTCAGCTAGCACTGGTGGTAGTAGTAATAGTTGTGGTCAGCGTTTTTCAGGAATCAAGAGTCCAGTTTGGCATTTACATTGGTGTTCGTTACAAGGTATGTTCAAACGACATACATGTTTTTTCTTTTCTTTTCCTTTTTTTTTGATGGAGCGGAAGGAAAGTAAAATTTCATGTTTCTCTTTTCTCATCAACAGGAAACTTAACGAGGATCATATTATTGTGCTATTTCCCTATCGTCACTTTCTCGGCGTTCCATATTAGTCTATATCGTACAGCTTCAACTTCGTCAGTGGGTGTAGCCGGCGTCATCCTCTTCCTTTCCGTCGCTTTACCGATCCTACAATTTTATCGAATAACCAAACGAACGCCTGAAGAACTACTCGATGATCTTAATACTATCCTTACCCTCGGGCCACTCTATAACACTTTCGCAGATCGTAATGAGCTCTTTATGGCTGTTAGACTTTCTAGTGCACTAGTGGTTGGGGTCACTATCGGCGCTAGTCAATCTTGCGCTATTGCGCATGCTGTTATTTTGCTAGTAGCAGAGATGACGGAAACAATGCTAACAGTTGAGTAGACAGACTCCTTTTTTTATCTTCTTTCCGACCCAGGTATACTGATCGAGTTTCTTTTTCCATTGCACAGTCTCTTTGGCTTCCGTGGGGTGATGGAGCAGCAATGGCGCCACTAGCTTTTGTTTTCTCAGTTTCTCGTATTATTACGGCTGTCATCTTAGTAGTCCTAACACCAACGGTTTCACTCGGTCCGATAGCAGCCGGTTGGTTAGCATACGTAATCTTACTCTTACAAGGCATCGTCTTCTTCCTATTAACATGTGTAGTACTCTTCAAGATTGCCGAACTTTTCTTAAGAACATTTGCACATATACCCTTTGATGAGACAAGAAGTACTAGATACGGTGGACTTAAAGGGGCCATCAGAAGATGGGATAGGAATGGGAATCGATCTACAAGACATGGTAGAGCTGCTGAGATTGCGGCTAGGAGGAGAAAGAGAACGAGAGTTGGGAAGAATGGGATCGGTGGAAATGTAGGAAATTTGCGTAGCTCTTTGCCACCTAGATCGTCGACTATCTTTCTCGATCCCACTAATAATAATCAACATAATCAACCAGGTTCGAGTCAGTCGGCTTCGGCACTTAGCTCGCCACGTCCTGCTGTTAGACATGATTATAGACCTGGGACAGCTCATTCGAATGGATTTGTGGGTCTTAATGATGAGGATGGGAATATCATGTCGGCTATGTCTCAAGGTCCTTGGTTACGTACTCAACCCCAACCAGCACACGTAGGATATCTTACACCTGGTTTATATTCGAATCCAAAAAGTGGTATTCAAGACTTCCAGAACACACCAGACCCTTCAGCACCTTCACCTTCTACAGGTTTTGCTGTCGTAAGAGGTGGTAGAGCTACAGAGAAAATGCCATATCAAGTTCATAACGATGGTAGACGTACGCATCCTACTGAATATCCTCCTATTGCACATCAAGCTACTTCTCGAAGACCTTTCGGTTCACCATCTGGAGGAGTGTATGAGCTAGAGAGAAGAAAGTCAGCTCGAACGACTACTAACTTATTCGATAATAACACTTTTGCTTCTTCTCTTACGCCTTCACAACCTCGAAAGAAAAAGAGAAAAACAAGACTATGGGGAAGAAAGAGACAAGAGTCATCATCAGAAGAGGATGAGAGTGAAGATGAGAGTGAAGATGATGAAGATCAAGATCAAAGACCAACAAGAAGAGGTTGGATTGAAGGAATAAAACAAACCATTTCAAATTGGGGAGGAAACAGTGAAAAAGTGGAAGAACTTGATTCAATTCAACCTACTGCTACTACCACTTTTGAAGTCGTTCGACAACCAAGACCAAGACCTTCACGTGCTAATTCTACTAATTTAATTCACAATAACAGTAATAGTGTTGATGCTCAACCTTCATCCGGTCTTCCACCTGGCGCTGCTTCACCTAAAGTACTATAGTATTTTCATTTACTTATCTGCTTATCTTGGTATTAGTTTGGATGGAGTAGATTGACACACAGACATACAAAAACTGATAATAAATTCCATTTCGCAAAATGCTTTGTCTTTTTCTATGTCCTTCTGTTTTCCTTTTTATTTATGCGTGTGTGTTGTGTTTCATCGTTTTTTTTTATCACAAGAGGGACTTCTGAGTGTTTATATATTTTCCAGCTTTCGTGAATTATTACTTTGCATGTTTTTTTTTCTTTGGTTGGTTGGTTGGTTGAAGAAGTAGGAGTTGTTGGACATTATATCTGCAATTTCTTCATTTGGTGGAGTGATATTTGGATTGGAGAGGAGATAGGTTTGTATATACCTTTGACTCACTCAACACTTTGGTCCGTGTCAAAGAAAAAATAACTTTGGAGATTGATCAAAAAAAGCTTAACTTAGGTGTAAGTTTGAGACTTTTTATTTAATTATTCCTTTGAGATTACCTTTTGGGGAAAATTCAAATTGTATGAATTTCTGATCACATTCCAATCATACGTATGAGAGAAAATGAAAAATGTAGAGACTAAAAAGAATGTATATAATTCTTGAAAATGGTGACAGGGCCTTTGGTTTTAAAGTTTTTGTACGCTTTTGATATCTTGTTTATTCTTTAACAGGTAGCTGTGGTCATTTGAATGGCAATATCATACCTCAGCAAGTCCCGGTGAATCAAAATTGTTCCTGTCAAAGCAAAAACATTGATCAAATTTTGTTATATGCAAGTGAGCACTAAAAGTTTTAAATTTCGGTAGCCTGCTTGTATGAGCTCTGTTAAATGTAAGCATGCACTTTCGAAGGATAAAATTCACAAGAGCCTTGTGTCAAGGTGGAATGACAATGTACAAAAGAACTGTAGCCGCTATTCAAAAAAGTTTGGCTTTCTTCAGTTTTGCAAAATGTAAAGTGGGTGAAGTTTTGCACTTTTAGACTAACCTGATCAAACTTCATGAGCAGTATTTTACAATTATAAGTAGGGTTCTTGAAGGGTGTGCCTTTTGATTTCATTCAAAGTGAATTTAATAACTAATGTTGTAGTCAGTTCTTGTTCAAAGACATGCAAATCCCGCAGGTTCCACAAACAGAAAGTTTTGGCTTTTCCTTTGATTTGAGCCAATGATGGCTTACTAAAACATTTGTCTGATGTGTATCACCCCATAATCTCAAACCCTTATCAAGACAGTGGTACATCAGATTGATAATTGGTGCTCACTATATGGCTTATAAATGCCCCCCTTCCATCCTGCAATCTTGCTTCTTCATTTTTCCTTATTTCTAACAGGGTTGGGGTCATTTAGATCAAACTATCTTTAACCTCTTCCAGTACCATCGAGATATCCTTCAAAACTCTCCTGTGATTCAAGATGAAAAAATTGAGGCCGCTATTTTCTTCCATTTTTTTTTTTTTTTTTTTTTTTTTGGTTTTGGTATGCATGAGTCTAAGTACAAAGCCCATGGTGACAAATAAATGTGCTCTTCATTGTATAGTCACTGAGGAACAAGATGGTCAGTTTATCATTTGTCTTGGCTTGTTCTTACTTTCTTTGTGCAGGCAGCCAATCAACTAAAAAATTCACTTCAGCCATTGTTAGCTTGTACAGTGAAATCCCAGCACTGGCTGCTCAAGAGATGAGTAATTTGAACATCAACATCAATTAAGAGGTTTTTTCTCATCCCAGCATGGGTAAGTAGCTTCCATAAGATTTTGCTGGTGGGTAAGTGTTGTCAAGAAACTTCGTAGTTTTCTGAATTGGCACCTTACTTCCTCCACACATTTTGAGGACTTTCACATGTTAACCAGAAGAGCATTAAGTCACCCAAAGTACTTTATTACCAAAGACCATATGAAGATAAAAAGGGGGAGGATTATTTGTTACTCTTTTTTTTCAAATTTTATTTGTACATTTTTTCTTTTCATGTAAGCAGGAAAAAATGACACTCCTTGGTGCCATCCGGATCAAAAGACTCAAATTGAGAACATCATCAAAGGGTTTCTTTTTCTTTTTTTTTTTTTTTTGAAGACATCAAAAACAAACCCCAAACCAGAACTTGGTAAATACATTGCTAGCAAAAGGCCTAATTGCAGGGTGTTTTAATAAGATTCCAAAACACTGAAATTTGGTTCCAGTGAGTGAGCCCGCAAACGAACATTATCCCAGTTTTCAATCAAGCTAGCCAGATGTGTGAAAATTGCTTCATTTGCAGAATACCTCTACTATCTTTGTACTTTTTTACAAAGACAAGAGATTCCAATTTTCAATTTAATGTGTCTTTCTTACTATCTGACCTTACTTTGTTTTTTATAAGCAATATAAACTTGACTAATGATCCCATTCTCAAAGTTTGTGTAGATCACCAAAATAATTATCCAGAACATATCATGGTGAGATGTTCAATTGACCAGAATGGAACATATGGGTAGCCAGAAAAATTGTTTTGGGCATTCTTTAGCTTTCATAGAAAAGTTGAAGATCACATTTTTGGATATGGGAGTAAAATATCCTGAATTACCAATGAAAAGATGTTTTTGGGCATTGCTCTGAGGAAATAACCAAACCTGAAGTGATTGGTTCAATACTTTACTTGCTCATTAATCATAAAACAAATTACTCAACATTTCTATGGACAACAGAATCTGAGGAATCTCTGAAGGGAAAATGCTTGCAATTGGATACATCTACTGAAGGTCACACTTTCATAGGTCAGGTTAGAGGAAATGCTTGGGTTGGAGTTCTGGGAAACATCACCAAGTTACTGTGTTCAGATGACTCCTTTGATTCCTGCCCCCAAAGCAATTGTGATGACAGGACTATTCAATCCCCTCCCAATTCCCCCAATGGTAATTGCACTAGAAAGACTATAGATTGTTTCCAATTTGACAGATTCATTGATGTTCTGGCCATATCATTCAATCTGAGTTTTTATTCTTCTTGATAAAAGTTCTGGCTTTTTCAGGTATGCTTTGTCTCAAAATTATTTTTTTAAATTTCAGGAAGTTTGATCCATTCTGCTATTCAAGTCTTGGCTTGAATCACATCCTATGTTCAAGAAAAAAAAAACTGGATGAACGTTTTTTTTTCTGCTTGATATCTACAAATGGGGTAGATCATACACCCATCTTGTATAAATCATTAACTTCTAGAAACACTGAGATCTCTGCCAGTCCAGAGAAAAACTGAATTGTTATTCAAGTTCTATTTCTATTTTTGCACAAGTAAAGGCCAAAAGAAGAGAGGTAAAGTGTTGTAGTGGGAGTCCCACAATTTATTAGAAGAGACTTTGTAAAATGGGTTGGTCTGCCTTTGTCATTGAGCCTGGTGATTAGTCTCTGGAATTATCCTACAGTTCTCTGGCTCCAGGGCACTATTTATCAGCTCTCCTGACTACAGACTGAGGAGAAATGAAAGAAAGAAAAAAAAAAAAATTCATGTCCTGATAAATCATAGAGTGGTTAATGAGATCTTAAATCCAAGTTCTTTGTGGTCTTGAATCAGCGAGAATTCTTAATTGATTAGCTGTCTACAGGTTGCTAGTGTTGTTTGAGTGTATACTGAAGGATTGAGAACTTTATTGATTTTTCTTAGAGGGTGATTTGTTGGCATTTAAAGTTAGTTTCTAGTGTTGGATTTCGGTGATTTCTACATATCTCTGTTTGTATCTTTGTAGTGTGTCCAGGTTGTAGCGCACCCTTGCCTCTCTGTCTCTAATATGAAGGTCTAATACAAAGGCATGTTTATGGTTGAGAAGGATCATTGTGGGTGTTGGTTTTCTCAGACTCACTGTTTCATTGAGGTCCCTCAGTTGTTTAGTTTCCTCTAAACTGGGATCTAGGATGTTAAAAGAGCTGATAGAAATCCCGGTCCATCTCTTTTAGATAGTGGTTAGAAGATGGTCCTGACTGATCCTTGATCCTGAAAATTTGCTTTTTATAGAGAGATTTAACTCAATTTTCTTTATTGTGGATCTGTTTTGGTTTTGGATTTTATTTCGATGATATCTTTTTGTACTTTCATTCAATATGAATTGTTGTGAGATGAATTGGTGGATGTCTATTTACTCTCTTTTACTTAATATGGTATCAAAGTGGTACTAGCTCTAGGCTTCGGGATTGGATAAGAGAAAGATGGGGAAATCAGAAAGTAGATAGAAAGAATACATCACTCTTTCAGACTTGAGTGTGAGATGTAACAATTCACAGTTTTATTCTGTTTTTTTTTTTTTTTTTTTGAATTTTTATATGACTGTTTATAATTTTTATCTGTAATAAGATATTATTTTTATTTATGTGTTTAGTTCATATGTGAATATCTGGCAAGGAATAACTTTTATTAATAGTTGAAACTTTCTAGCCCCAAAAGGAAAAGGTTATCAACTATTTTGTTGATGAATTTTTCATTATTATATATCCTTTACTGTTTTAGGACTACATCAGGTTTAAATATCCTTTGAAAGCCTTCATTAGAATATTCTCTTGTAATCTTATAGCTTACAAGATATAGTATAATGAATTTTTTTTTTTTCTTTTTTTTGTTCAATGAAATGGATAGCAAACTTGCTGTGTAGTTTAGTGTTTACACGGTCTTGTCCCTTTCAATATGCAATCAACATCACTTATTAAATCAAGCAAGAAGAAGAAGAAGAAGTGTTAAGAATTAGCTGTGATTAAAGTTTATACTTTATTGAATACTGTTTATGCGTGTTTAAAATGAACTATTTCAAGTACAGCTGTAATCAACATTCAGAAGGCCAAAGTGAAGAAAAAAAAGGTTTGTTTGAGATGAAGATCAGGTTAAATAGTTGGAGATAGTCTCAAGAAATGGTATGATGTTTAGTTTAGATTGATTGAGATACTGATGACTTGACATAAATTTAGCTAAACATAATTAGAATGAGGTCATTTTGATCGATTAAATGTCAAATTACGTAATTTGATATCGGATCACTTATCAATTTTGATAGTTTTTTTAGGTTTAGTTTTTTTTTGACAATTTTGACAATAATAATGATAATAATAATTACTATTTTAGTCTCCTGTCTCATACAGTTCAAGACTTCAACCCCTATTCTATCTATCTATCTATCTATTTATCCATCTATCCTCCTCTATCTCTCTATCTCGACAACAGTCAATCCAGTTTTTTTTGATTAGATTTCTTTCCAAAACTCACATCATCCATTAATCAATCAAAATCATGCCTGTCATTGAAAATTTAAAAAATTTCATCAGAAATCATCATCATCATCAAAATCAAACATCCAATACTCATCAATCACCACCTCAAACTAATAAAACTACTTTACACATTACTTCACCCATTCAAATTACATCAGATCAAACTACAATGAACTCAAATCAATCACCTCCTCCTAATCATATGATATCTACTTCAAACCCATCACTTGATCCAAATTCAACTCAATCTCCTCAAACTCGTTCTACCAGTCCTTTAGCTGCTTCAATAGGTGGTGTTGCAGTAGCTTCTCATGGTGAACAAGCTGAAGCAATAATCGAACGTGCTAAATTAGAGAAATCAAAGATGCCAATTTATGATGGTTTACCTGATCACTTTGTTTTATTAGAAAAAATGGGAGAGTAAGTCTATATCTTGACCTTTTCAAATTGACTATTCATTTCTTCAATACTTAATTTCTTTTTTGTTTTTTTTTTGATATTTTAGTGGTGCTTTTTCTAACGTTTTTAAAGCTATCGATCGTCGTACAAATCAAAAAGTAGCAATCAAATGCGTACGTAAATATGAACTTAATCGTAATCAGGTTAGTTTCTTCTTCGTCTTCTTCTTCTACTACTTCTTCTCTTTTCTTCTCTCTTCTCCTCCCCTTTTTTAATTACTTTTCTTGCTATTAGAACTGTTTCAAACATGGTTTCCTGCAATTTGATATCGACACTTGTTCGTCGATTTGATCTTGACCTCATCATCAGTCATGTTATGGATCGGATTTATAACATCCTTATCACATTTCCTTAAATATAGGAACATTCGTAATATCATCCTTTCACTTGCTTGCTTTACATTTGGTCAAAGATACGTTTTTGATGATCATGTTCACTGATCACCTCTCCACTCTTCACTCTGCTGGGATTTTTTTGCGAAACAATACATCCTTCCTTGCATCTCATTCGTCTTCCTGCCTACCTGCCTGTCTGCCTCGGTATTTATGTTTGGTTTTTATTCGGTTAAATTCGTCGTCGTCGTCTTCGTCGCCGTCGTACAGGGCAAGCATTTAAATGCAGATTTGAAAAAGAAGCCCCGTGCGACTGAGGTAAGTCGAGAGAACCTAGCGATCTTTTTATTTACGTTCCCTTAAAATTTTGCTTTGCCATTCGACCGCTCTTGGGGGGGGAGGGGAGCGGTTCATGCTATTTTGTACTATTTATCTCTCTTAGTATCATAAGAAAGACCCCCCCCCCCCCC
>MU167282.1:216588-237790 GCA_015951145.1 Cronartium quercuum f. sp. fusiforme G11 | reverse complement strand
TTCTTTGTGAATTTTTTAGGTCGAGGCTTCCTCTTCTTGTTCTTTTCCTGAGGTGAAGGAGGGCTGCTGGAAGCAGGTGGGGACCCTGGACCGATAGGCTGAGTGTCTAAAGGCATCTTGCACTGTTTTCAAGTGATTTATGAACTGGTGAGCAGGAGGGAGTTTGCGTAGAGAATTCAAAAAAAAAAAAAAATCATTGGGTAGTGTGTGGATGGGGTTTGGCGGGGCCGATATGGTAAAGTCGAAGTTGCGTAAAGGTGAATAGGGGAAAATTCGAGTTGGTGGGAGTGCGTGATGAATTTTACGCAAATCAGTTTTACGCTATTATTTTAGCGTAAAAATAACTCGCATAAAATTCAATTTGGAGGCCTGGTGTGAAATTTTTACGCTAGTTTTTTTTACATCAAAATGCCTTACGCTAGAACTTCATGGATTTTTAGCGGAAAATTCAATATGAACCATGGGAAAGTGAAATTTTACACAAGCGCACTTTGCCGCTAGAATAATAGCGGAAAAATCTTCTACCCCGTTCTTTACTATGGTACCAAGCTCGAGGTGTTACTTGAGCACTCACTGATCGTTGAAGGTCGTATTGTCTCGACCGTGTTGTCGCTCTAGCCACCGACATCGATAGCTGATCGCAATTCACCTGCGCCTACATCAAAGGTTGATCATGAATATTTGTGTAAATTTAAGAGAGCAGGTATAAGAAAATGACTGACTTGCTTAACTTTTGCGCGCAAAAGCTCGTCAGCCTTTGCCTTCTAAAAATCGACATAGGGAGAACTCGGTCGCGTCAGTATAACGTCAAGCTTCCCAAATCAACAAAAGACACATGAAGACAAAACGAAAAGAAGAGAGAAAAGGAGCTCACAGCAAAATTCGAATAGGTGATACCGCAGTCTTTGTTAGATTTCTTTGAAGACTTGAGATTGAATCCAGACGGAAATTTGGCAAAGAAGTTGGAGAAGCCAGGTTCAGACTTCATGTTTGATAGTATACGGATTTTCAGAAGGAAAGTGTTGAACACAAAGATGATGCAAGTAAAAGAGGTAGATGCTTAAAATCAAATGAATCAGAGGATAGAGAACAGGAAAATGGGTTAAAATAGGTTTTGGTTTTTGATGTGGGGAGAATTATTTAGAGGAATGGGGCCTTATTTATACCCTCTGGGCCTCTCAACCTGCTCGAGCTCACGTACTGGTTCGACCTTGCAGCCTATTGGTCTAATAATCAGGCTGCCCTGTTGGTTGACAAACACTCCAAATGTCGACTTTACTACAATGATAAAGCGCATGTTAGTGCAAAACTCAATCCTACGAAAATTTGAGACGTTTCGTCGGCAGTTGCTAAGGATTTGACTTTCGACTGACGGATGCCAACTTTTGAGGCCATGGACCTGAGAGATAAAAACTGGCACTAATTCATAGCCGGCCACGTGAGCTTAAATTTGAGAAAAAAAAGGAACATGAAGTTAGTAGCTTGAAAAACTCACCCGTCCTAAGTTTTTTGTAGCCCAAAAAAGCTTTCCTACCATTCACATCAAGTCACTAACTTTGATAATTACATATGCATTCAACTGTGGCTACAACATAATTCAGGTTTTTTTATATACTTTTCAAATCTATACCTTTAGTCAAGTTTTTTTTTTTTTTTTTTTTGTTGTTAAAGCTCAATTTGACAAAACCTTACAGAGAATTACTTGGACCAATGACATTACCAACAAGAGGATGGAAAATGTAATTCATATTTATAGTGACGTTTCGGAAGAGGCAGTGATGAGAAGAGGACTCACTTAGAGTGTGACAAAGACCGAGTGGTTTGGGAAAAACATTTTGCCGGGATCAAAGTGGCGGGCTTGATCTCGTCCCGATGAATTTGAATATTTTCAAAGAAGACATCTTTATGTGACCTTCAGATTGACTGATAAAAACTTCAAAGATGATTGCTAGGTAGAGCGTGTCATGAAGACCTATTCATTATAGCCTTTTTTTCTTCGAGTTGTTGATCAAACTTTGATTTCTTGTTTTATTGATGCAAGGAATATAAGGATGTAAACTTATCTACAAATTTAGTGGGAAAATTTTGAAGATGAAATGAAAAATAGCGGAAAGCAATGTGCAACTGCTGAGATTTTGGGAAACAGAGAATAAAATGGGAACAGATGATATGGTGACGAAATCAAGTAGACTAAAACCTGCTTTTTTCTTATCCTCGGAAAAAGATTATCACTGAAATTAGGTTGATTCCTCGAATACCATGACGCATTAGTTCATTTCCTACACTGCCAACAAAGACATCTAGGACAAGCTTGTCCTAGATTTCCTCAGACAGGCTTTGTCCTAGTTTTTCCTTGTCCAAACAAGGAAAATCTAGGACAACTCAGGTCCTAGGACTTCTAGAACAACCATGTCCTAGTAGTTTCTGCTGGCAGTGCTAATCCATTCGTTTCTTTTTTATTATTCTTAACTATACATTTTTAAAGTTTTGGAGTCCATACCTTTCCTCAACATTCCTAGCCATAATTTACTACTGAGACCTTTAGCTTTTCAAATGTTTAACCAGCTGTTCATCCCGACTCACGACATGCACCCTGTCCATATGAAGGTGACTCGGCGACGAGAGCACACGGTGTCATGTTTGAAATCACCTCAGAATCCCTCTCAAATCCAGTGCCTTAGTGTCTGGGGGCTGGTGGCCCAAGGGCTCAAGCCCACCCTTGTTACTCATGTCCATTCAATACAAGTCACTGATCCATGTTCATCATGATGTCAGCTCATGAACGTCAGTACAATTGTGAACTGTGGAATGATACACAGGCATACAGTACACACCTTTCAGCGCATGGTGCATTGAGCGAAAAGAAAAGGAAGTTACTTTGCATAAAGGGAAGGCTCATGTGCTGGCTCTGGGTGAAAAAAGAGAACAATCAGAGAACTAGAAAAGTTCTTCGTCTGCTCTCATCGACAAGTCACCTTGATACGGACAGGGTGATGCGCCTCTTGAGCGAATTTGACCTGTCGAGAGTTTTGGGTATTCCATCCGGGTCTTTCGTGGTCAGGTAATTTACTGGTATCTTGAGCAATTCCGTGTCGGAAGCCATTGAAGGTAAAATATTGAGAGAATCCAAAAGAGTTAGCAATCAGTTGCATGGACATCAAATCCTGATGGGTAGATCGTGGCCGGCGTTTCAATCAGAATTCTTTCATTGCCAGTACATGATTTTGCACATGATCAGTTCAGTCGGATGAGTCCACTTGAACGTACGGTCTGAACGCGTTAGTCGCATGATCCAAGACTACTTGAAGAGAGCTGCCCACCATGCGCCGATGCAGTGCCTGAGTACATGGGTGATCGACCAGACCGTTGGCCATACGATCGAGGAAAATAATTGGGGGCGTTGTTGAGACCTTGAAATCATTGTTTGTCTCTGCCATCTGATCTTTCTCAAAACGGTTACGAGGACATTCAAGATGTCTACAATCTTCAAGTTTCCTACCTAAATAAATTTTACATAATCATTGCGTTACCCGTTTTTAAAACCATGCTGTACAAATCTGCTCGTGAATGAGGAATCATTTATAGTAACTCTTTTAATCGTCTCAAGTAAATTTAGTCTACCTAAAACTCTCAATTTCACTTTTATTTAATGACTTGCTTTTGTTTTTTCTATCTCTGTCAAATTCAAAAACTTGTCCATCAACTTGACGCCTAAATTTGAGTTTTGAAGAGGTTTATTATCATGAAATAAATAAATAGATATCAAACATGTTACTACTTGTTGCTGGACTACATCTCATTACTTGACTCTATCATACAATCGAGGATATCTTGTTGATTTTCTTTTTTTTCATTCACACTTAAATATCATTCACTGAAAGAAGCAAGTTAATCGATTCCGAGTTCTTTACTATTAGAACTCCTCACTTTTTGTTTTGTTGTTGTTTTTGAAATGACATAGAAGGATTGATATACAAGATATACAATTTAATTAAGATAAACTCTATAAGATGTAAACAAAAAGAAAACATCATAAACCATACAAACTAACTTTTTATTTACTTATTTAAATATAATACTTAAAAACAATGATTTAAATCCCAACTTAAAACAATTTCTTTAGGACGTAAAACTTTAGGAAACTCTTCTTCCCAATAATTGAAATCATTAAATTGATGATCATGATCATGATTAATTTCAGAAGAGCATGATTTCCTTTCAATGTTATTAGAATTATCAATTGGATAAAGTTTAGGTAATCTAAATGGTAAAAATGAATTATCAGGTGCAGATTTATTAATTGGATCAACCTGCATAATATCGACTTTTCGTTTCCTATTATTATTTAATGTTTCAATAGATTTATCAAATGCAATGTTTTTGAAAAAAGTTCTTTTTATTCTTCTATCAATAGAAGAATGAATCAAACTATCATAACCTTCTCTTGAATTTCCACTTGTTTCAGTCAATCTAGGTGAATACCTTTTAGGTAAGGAAGATGGTTTAAATTTATTTGATTTAACGTTTTGTTGATTCTGGAAATTATTTATTGTTTCTCCTATATTTGATGAAGATCCTGATGTAGTTTGAAGTTCGGATTGTACGATTGAATCTGAATCTTCTGATTCATCATTTAAATCTGGTAAGGATGATAAAGGCCTTTGTTGTATACTTGGAGCAAATGGTAATCCTCTTAAATTTTCGACTACTTGTGCCCTATAGTAAGAGTGTTCAAAGTGAATGGTTGGAAATCTGTGGGTATCGACAAAAAGAAAAATAGACTTACAATATGTTATTGAGGTCGTCCCTCGAATTTTGATTCTCCATGTTATTAGAGGGAACGTTGAGTTTGAATGTAGGGCCGAAATATTCCATGTATTCATTATAAGGTAAATCAGCTGGATCCATTTCCTCCGAAGAGCCTAAGCAAACAGAAGTCTCGAAGGCCCATGTACGTGCGACATTTCGAATGGTATAACCACCTCCACCGAGTAAAATCAAAGGTACGCCAAACGACTTGACATGTCGTACACAGTCAGCATGACCTGATATGAACGAATCGGATCAGTTCGTTACTAAGGATTGATTAGATTACCTAAAGAGACGAAGAACTAACCATTCATGGATAAATTAAAGCTACCCAATTTATCTTCAGCTAATGAATCAGCACCACATTGTAAGACGATAGCACCTGGTTGATACCAACTCATGATATGATTGATGACCTGCTCTCAAACGAAGAAGTAAATTAGCAAAAAAAAAAAAAAAAACCCTCTTTAAATCGACAAGCTGATCAAGAATCTTACCGGCTGAAAAACGCTACGGTAAGCCTCATCATCAATACCAGTCTTAAGTGGTACATTAACAGCATATCCATTACCTTTCCCGATCCCTAAATCACCAACATGTCCAGTACCAGGAAAGAAGTCGCCGAATTTATGAAATGAGCAAGTTAAAACTCTATCAGTTGTATAAAATGCTTCTTCAACTCCATCTCCATGATGTATATCAATATCAATATAGAGAATTCTAGTATGAAACCTGATATATGTTCAAAATTTTAATATATCATCCCAGGAAGAAAGAGAGAAAAAAGTTTAAAGGAAAATTACTTACCGTAAAAGTTCTAAAATTGCTAAAACTATATCATTCACGTAACAAAATCCACTCGCTTCACGTTTCTTTGCATGATGTAAACCACCTGCCCAATTTATTGCTATATCAGCTTGTCCAGAGTTAATCCTTTTAGCTGCGGCTAAGGAAAAGATATATATATATATATAAGTGATATATAAATAAAAGAAGTCAAGGACTTTAAAATGACAGTATGTAAGTTATAATCATTAATTTACCAATCGAACCACCAGCCGAGATTGAACAAAATTCAAATAAACCTTCAAAACCAGGACAATCATCACCGACCAAAACTATTCCAAAAATAAAAAGAACGAATATTTTGATGTTAATTTTTAATTGATAAGATTTCAACATGAATATTCTTCTTACATCTATTATCACCACTTTTATCACGACCAGTAGATAACATTTCGGGGTCATCTAAATTTAAATTAGCGATATGACTTATATATTCATCCGTATGAAATTTTGTCATTTCTTCTTTTGTTGCTCTTTTAGCAGTCTTCAAAAAACAAAAAAAATAGTTGAAATGAAACGTGGTTTTGGATGTAAGAAAGAAAAAAAAACTTACTAGTACGTCCATTTTTTTGTGTAAACCAGCGTTTAAGATTAAACTGTGAGCCATTTTTATTCGATGAGGTTTCATTGGATGATGTGGCTATGAGAATAAAAATGTGTTTTGTTGTGAGTTTCTTTATTTTGGCAAGTGTGTTTGTTTTTTTAGAAGGATTAAGAACTGAACTGCGAATGCATAAGCGCCGATATCATCTGAAGAGAGAGACAGAAATGAATGAGTTCACTATATAGGTCGATATTTTGTTTTGCTGATGAGAGTAAATGAATTATAACTTACCATCAAAGTAATAAGTTACTCTGGTCATGTTTTATTGAGGGTGATGCTTTGATGAGGTTCAGTTGTAGTCTTGATGTTGATGGTCTCGTTTGTTTTCGTTTGTTTGTTATGAAATTTGAATTAAAAATTATGTGTTCCAATTTAAGTAAGTTATCTATCTATTTATTTATTTGTTTACTGTAAACAGTCTCAGCTTACACACATACTGTAATAGGGAGGAACACTTTATTAGCATATTTACTGTAGCTTGACATCTCACTATCGGAATTCAGGGAAAGCCTGTTTAGGACTCACTTAAGGTCATCGAATTGGCAGTCAAACACTTTTACCAGGCTCAATTGTGATTGCTACTGTGATTTGAGTCATGAGAATCGTGAACAGAAACATACTCATCATGAAAAGAATTCAACAAAAAATATGAGGAAAGTAGAGGCACCAAATTGTTGAGCTTGGGATTCTGTACGGTTGAACACTAACTTCTACTTGCTTGCAACAGAATAGCGTAAAAACCCTTCCTTGGTTACTTTGGTTTGAAGCTGGTACTACTAAAATGAAGTATTCAAGTTGTAATTCCAGAACAAAGGAAATCCTCAAGCTTAAGCTACGGACAATAGTAACGCTCTAGTGCTCATGAGCCTATCAAACTCAACTCCTTGCTTTGGGTAGGCGAACATCATTTTATCTTTATGCTCAAACGCGTCATGTGAGGAAAAGTTGAACTTGGAACGAGAGATGATTTATGGTTCTACTGGTTTCATCAAACAGCGTATCTAGCTCCTCTCAGCAAGATAGGCTGTTGGTAGATGAAGTTTTACGAGAAAGACTCAAATGCTTTTATATGCTAAGCTTTGTCCATGCACTCAAATGAGCATTTAAAAAAAAATCTGGGAGAAGTCAAGATACTGGTTTGCTATGGGAGAGTTCAGATTTTTTTGTCTGTTTTTCCCACTCATATTGTTTAAGATAATGACCTCATGGAATTCAATTTTTAGAACTTGGCATAGCAAGGGGAACTTACTCATGTGTATTTCTTAATCCACCACAATGGCCATCTATTGCTCACTTTCTCTCGGAACATCTTATCATACATGGAAACATGAATTAATCTGATCCCAATTTGATCTGAAACTATCCCTCATAAACCCAGAATGCCTATATTGGGACTGTTCCCATTTGTCAGCCCTGAGCATCAACATGCCATGGACTAACAAGCAAATTACAACCACTCAGTTTCAAGAGTAACAACAATAAAATGTACTGACCAACTGAGTGTTTTTATTTCATGAATGGTTTCTGCATGTAAAATAACATATAGTCACCCTTTACCCTTTTTACTGAAGAGTTGTAATTCATACTGTAACACATGTGTAAATATGTTACAATAACCAGTACATCTGTTACTGTAATGTAACAAATGTAATGTTATGGTAGAACTGGAGTCTATGGAAGAAAAACCTATAGCCTCATTTTAGAGCTAAGTAATAATTGTAAGACTTCTCTAGTTATAATACAAACAGCATGCTTCCACTATCACAGCTATAAACCTTCACACTTGAGTAGCTAGTGTAGTTTTGTAGCTACAGTTGAAATCATGGCATTTCTACTGAATAAATACATGATTTACTTTGTGGAAACATGATCAATTGTACTGTAACATCACTATTGACACTTGTACTACAGTATTGACAGAAATTCTCACAGCTCCTCTGTTAATATTCAATCAACTGAAGAAAAGTTCTCCCCAGAAGGTCAAACAATCAGAAGAACTAGAAGAATACAATGAGTACAGTACAGGAGAGATAATGGGGAGTTGTACCAAATAGAAAGACTATTTGGTATTGTTGCAACTGGTATTTTTCCTAGGGTTAAAGATATCATACAATATACTATCAAATTTCTTGATTTACAATTTTGGGATTCTTGAGTCCCAATTTCAATGCTAGCATCTTATGATGTAAAAAAAAAAAAAAAAACCTTCAGACAAAAATCACCTGATAACTTAAAAAATATCCATAAATAATCTAGAAATCTCCTTACAAAACAATTTAAAAGTATTATTAGAAAAACTGTTTGAAACATTCTTGGTAGATTTACTTGAACACCTTAAAATTGAACAATTAAATTTTTGAAGGATGAAAGAAAATGACCAATGAGATGAAAGATTGGAAAGCTTACATCTTGAGAAATGACATCTGAGAGAAAAAAAGTGTCATGATGGTGTCATACTTGGTAAAGCTGTTATTAGGAGAAAATCTTGGGGAGATTGGGAGTATTCACCAAGACAAATATAAATTTTTATTTCAAAAGGTTTTTTTAATGACTGCTCTATCATTTCTATGGTATGTTAGTCTAGAATGATTCACTACTTTTTTTTGAAGATGAATATCTCAAACCAGTATGTATACGCAACAGGAAAGTCTCTCCCATCTAGAGGTAAGTACTACACCACCAAGAAAATTGCATCGCATAGAGGCATGCTATGTCACATAGCAGGCCAAGATGCGATACAATAGGTCTATTTTTCAAGGTAGGGACCTTGAAAAATGGTCCATAGTATCACATGAAGACATGCTATGTTACATAGCAAGCTTTCATGCGATGAAAATATGTTGGCAGTGCTACAATGCTACACCAACACATGTTCACCATGCTGCTAGTGTAGTATGCTATTGGAAAGTACACTTACACACAATGTATACAGCTATGACTCTATCAGATGAGACTCGGTTTTAGGGTGTTTTATAAAGCTACAAGTTTAGATGTTCTATAACTACATATGCATAACTGCATGCATGCACAAATTTGATTGAAATGATTTAAGTGGATTTGAGTGAACAGAAACAAGGAAATGAGAGGAATGAGAGACAAACTTCTGATGACTCAGCAGAAGATAGAGATATCTAATCTGCTGGGACTGAATATGCTGGTTGTAGAAAAAATTGCTAAATATTTTGTAGAACTGAATTAACCAGGGACTAAATGAGAACAAACTTGGCTCACCACACTACCAATTGTCAGATACTCTCAAAAAATAGCTGCACTTGCAGACTCCTCAGACCTCTCATCAAAGAGTTTTTCAGGTGTTGATATTTGGGCTTCAAGTGAGGGCATTGCCCCATTTGTTCAAGTGTGTATCATAGAGCCTTGAGACCTTAGAGGCTTCTCAGGGGTGAGAGAAAGCTCTCAAAGTAGTATCTGTATGATACTGTATGGCATTGAAAGGCTTCCAAAATATCCGCACCGGATAGTGAGCATCGGGGATTATTTAAAAGTGGGCCTGCTTCAGCGATTCCCCCCCTTTTTTTTTTCTTTGCAGGTTGGGTAACATGATTTACATCTGGATGAAGAAGGGAAAATTAAGGTGATTGACTTATCATAAAAGTCTTGATCCCAGGAGAAACCATATCATAATTTCTAAAAATCCGGTTCAAACAACGAGCGGATATCAGGTACACATGATTGTGCATCTGATGGAAGATATTTCAAACCCAGTATGAAGTTCAGCTGTCTTCTACTTATTCTGCAGCCCATAGATAAGCGCTCCAATTGTTCAGACAGAGCTATATGAGCATTCGAGGAGCCATTCAGCTCAGACTGAAGCAATGTACACTATGGTAGTAGAGCCTTCCCACTAGTACTCTTCTGGCTGCAAAAGGCTCAACCAAGTGTCACCCCACACTTTACTGATACTGTCTGTGGTGCTATGAAAATGGCCTACGAGGGCTTGGAGACGACCGTGATAGTCCTTGATGACGGCCCAAAGCAACTACCAAGAAAATCGAGAGTCTATTCATGCCCATCGACCTGTTCCTTCAAAAGAATGCTTTGTCGTTGCAAATGATGTGAATGGTAGGAAAGCTTTTTGGGGCTACAAAAAACTTAGGACGGGTGAGTTTTTCAAGCTACTAACTTCATGTTCCTTTTTTTTCTCAAATTTAAGCTCACGTGGCCGGCTATGAATTAGTGCCAGTTTTTATCTCTCAGGTCCATGGCCTCAAAAGTTGGCATCCGTCAGTCGAAAGTCAAATCCTTAGCAACTGCCGACGAAACGTCTCAAATTTTCGTAGGATTGAGTTTTGCACTAACATGCGCTTTATCATTGTAGTAAAGTCGACATTTGGAGTGTTTGTCAACCAACAGGGCAGCCTGATTATTAGACCAATAGGCTGCAAGGTCGAACCAGTACGTGAGCTCGAGCAGGTTGAGAGGCCCAGAGGGTATAAATAAGGCCCCATTCCTCTAAATAATTCTCCCCACATCAAAAACCAAAACCTATTTTAACCCATTTTCCTGTTCTCTATCCTCTGATTCATTTGATTTTAAGCATCTACCTCTTTTACTTGCATCATCTTTGTGTTCAACACTTTCCTTCTGAAAATCCGTATACTATCAAACATGAAGTCTGAACCTGGCTTCTCCAACTTCTTTGCCAAATTTCCGTCTGGATTCAATCTCAAGTCTTCAAAGAAATCTAACAAAGACTGCGGTATCACCTATTCGAATTTTGCTGTGAGCTCCTTTTCTCTCTTCTTTTCGTTTTGTCTTCATGTGTCTTTTGTTGATTTGGGAAGCTTGACGTTATACTGACGCGACCGAGTTCTCCCTATGTCGATTTTTAGAAGGCAAAGGCTGACGAGCTTTTGCGCGCAAAAGTTAAGCAAGTCAGTCATTTTCTTATACCTGCTCTCTTAAATTTACACAAATATTCATGATCAACCTTTGATGTAGGCGCAGGTGAATTGCGATCAGCTATCGATGTCGGTGGCTAGAGCGACAACACGGTCGAGACAATACGACCTTCAACGATCAGTGAGTGCTCAAGTAACACCTTGAGCTTGGTACCATAGTAAAGAACTCACCATCCTGACGGCTTGCATTCGTAGACCAAGATGCCCTTACGCGAAACGCCGCCGTTTCCAATCAATTTGAACTTTAGCCAAAGGGTGATTTATATGTTTGAAGAAGGAAATACCGAGGACGACGAGTCTTGTTGTGGCTGTGCGACCTGTCAGGTCTGTTCATCATTTCGTTCCACTATCCAGGCTGTTTCCTCTCACATTCTCACCTTTGGTTCAATTACTAATCCTTTACTTTTCATTTCACCTTTCTTTGGGTATATGAGCCTCTCCAGCCAATAGGCAGCACGTTCCCAGGCGCACGTTGCCCGCGACTGGCGATGCCCAGCTTTTCTTCGCCTTTGCTTCAAGGTATCAACGACAAGCTGGGTTGGATGTGTCCATCCACACCATTCAAGTCCGTCGTTGAGGTCTTACCTCAGCCCACACCCGCCACGATGTCATCCACCGCATCGTCTTCTTGTATCACGCCTGCTACACCGCTGTCGACATCTGCCACCACGCTCGCTTCAGCAGCGACAGTCGCGTCTTACCTCACAACTCCCGCTCTCACAAACTCAACATCATCAACCCGTTCAACAGAAGGCCAAAGGGCTCTGTTTACGGGCTTGTCTGGTACGAGCTCATCTCAAAATACACCGGGTCTGACTCTCTCACCTTCAAGCATCCCCACCGATGGTCGTTCGCTGCCAAAGGAGACTCCTCGCAAACCCCCTTCGGGAAATCCAAATGAGACACTCTTAGTCACTCTAGGAAATGCGCTACAATCTCCGGCAGACCTTCCTTCACCGGTAGTGTTACGAGGAGGACCTGAACCTGAGATGTTGGCAGGTTTAGATTTCCTCGAAAAACTAGGCACTACAAAGGGTCAGGAGGAGTGTGAAAATGTGATAGAATTATCAAGAGTCAAAGTGAGATCAAGAGTGAGAGTGAGATCTTTTGGGTCAAGTGTTACTTCACTCTAAAAAAATGTTTTTGAATTTGATATGGAAAGGAAGGGAATGTGGATATGTGTGACGTTTTTATCTTTTTATGATTTTTTTTATCATTATTTATTGTATCATCATTTATGGTCTAGGGTTTTTTTCTGGTCATATCATCTTTGCAAGATTTTGCGGAGGATTCCCGCCCTCGTTTATTCTTAACTGTTTCAAAAGAGTCTTGGTTCAAAGGACTGATCATAATTTTTCAGATCAACTACATCACTTTACCAAATTTGGTGGTTTATAAAAAATTTCTATAGTAGTACCACTATCAAGCTTACCTTCTATTATTAAAGTCAAGCTGTTTTTTGCTTAAATCAATTCCAGTATTGGAACTTGAATGGGCTTACTGACATTAGACGTACATGATGCATGACTTGTGATCAGTTAGTGGGTCCCAAAAGTTGAACAACAAAAAAAGGGGGGCGCCCTATATCACATCATTGAAATCTTACTTTGAAGCAAAGAGTTTGAAAGTCCCTTCCTCAGATTCATGTGCATTTCTATGTATCTCATGCACTCTTTGTTATTTTCAAAAACTTTATTGTGTGTGTTTATCCAGACTTTCCAGGTGTATGTAAGTTGATATATGTTTTCACTATCAAAGGTGCTCCTGAACAACTAGCTCTTCTTTTTGTATACTCTGTTGATCATATTTCATATTTCGGTTCCACAGCTGATAATCATCAGAGAATTCACAAAAAACCAAAACGCAAAGATGAGATGACGGGTGTGATAGTTTTACTCCAACCAGCCACTATTATTCGGCTATCACTATCTTGAAGAAACATCACACATTTCTTGAAAAAAGGTGGTGTTTAGACATTTTAAAAAGTTTAAAAGTTGAATATTTTCAATTGATAACTCAAACTTTACTTGATTAATTTCATCTGAATGGGGTTAAGCTTATCTCGAAGAAATATGTTAAAAAAAAAAAAAGAGAGAGAGAGAAAGAAGTATTATATCTTCTTATAAATTTCTTCAAAGATGTTATTGACAATCTTATTAAACTTAGAGCTTTATATATAGATAGAAGATTGTGTTCCTATAAAATTCAGTTCATTTCATTTGTAAAAGAAACATCCCCTTCTTTCTGGTACTAGATATGTTTGACCTTTTCATTTTTTTTTTTTTTTTTTTTTTTTTTTTTTTTTTTTTTTTTAGTTCACTTTCAAATGTGTTTCTTTGGAATTACTACCTTTACTTTGATGACTTTAGATCACCACTATTCTTGATCAAGAATTTAACTTAACTTTATCTCCAAATTTTGATGAGGCTCATTTCGTAAATTTGTCGGGACTAGTGTTGTATCTTCAAGTTATTGGTCATAATCAGAATCTCCACAGGATTTATGTTAGAAGATCACTATATTTGAAACCCTGAATTGAGCTTTACACAAGTCTTATCATCAATCTCTCTTTTTAGGGGGGGAGGGATATTGTATTTGCTCAAGACTAGATGAATGACTGAAGGATTAAAAGTGGTAGAGCAACCCAAGGAAATGAAAAACAAAATAGTAGTGAATTATACCAAGAGTGCGCCGCAGTGAGTGCGGTGATTTTTGTTTTTGTTCTTTATTTTTTTTTTTTTATTGCATTACCTGTTTATAAACATATAGCACTTATAGAAAAAGCCTGTAGAAAGAAATACAAATATGAAAGCTTCCTCTTCTGATGAGTCACTTTCTACCGCTTGTATATTTGCCCTAGGTTTTTCTTGGAGGATATCGACATTTTAGTCACTGTCAGAAAAAACCTTTCCCCATGCTAACTTGTAACCTGTCCCAGTCATCTCCCAATCTAAGGAAAGAGAAAGGGTGGAAACAGAGGTTTGTTTCAAAAGCCATAGCATTTCTCCCAGGGCAATACAACTTAACCCTCAATCTAAGGTGGGAAGAGAGATCACCTTCTAGGTGCTAGAGGCACAGAAACACGAGGGGGTGCTGATCCCATGGCTCAGCTCTTACTAGTATCAGATGTTTCCATACTTTTACTAGAAGAGAGATACAGATGTTCAAGATTTTGTTCTTAAACAGAGCTGTGGGCAGCGGTAGTAGTATCAGCATCTTCAGATTTAGCATAACAATTGAAGTGTAAGAAACGTTTAGTACTTGAAACAAATTCGGATTATTTATCAAGGAAGTAAATGAGAAAAAGTTCGTTTTAATCTTTTCTTTCTTAACAGCTTGACGAAATTTTCTCCTCTGATGAGTAAATTTTTTTGCAATGGATGAGAAAATGTTCAGGCGTCTCCAGCACCTTGCACCGATCGCAATTCCCAGATAGAATAGAACCTTTCCTATGTATTCTAAATAAGTATGAGTTCAGAGCTATATGTCCCGATCGTAATTGAAAAACTATTGATGCTCTCCCTTTCTCTAACTTTAGTAGAGATTTCCAGATGTCTCTTGCTGGTGTCGTTAAATATTGTCGTTTCTTCAAAGGGAACTGTACTCTTTTCAAGCTAAAATATTCTTCAACTTTCCCTAGGATACTACTCAGACAGTCGTTTAATTTGATACCGTTTTCCGGTGATCTTTCTGTTATTTCCTTTGCTATTTTATCTACATTCTCTTGTATGTAACTCGATTTTTTCGTGTCCTGGAGACCAATGGAAATTGATTTCTGAAGATGCGCGCTGGCACGGAGTGCGGTGATGTGCGGTACAGTGCACAACACCTCAGTTTCATTTGTCGGTCCAAGAAAGAAATCGATCGATTAACTGATTTATTTAACTGATGATGACCTGAATTGAGAACTTATAACCGAGTCTAAAATCAAGAAGAAAAATGAAATAAATTAAAGAAAAGAACTCGATCAAAACTTGAATTTGCTTTAATGACATCAAATTTCAGTTCAGGGGTAGAAAGTCACAAAAAATGAGAGATGATGACAATGTTGAACAGAGTGAGTCAAACAAACATTACTTCTTTGAGTTTTGGACTATGATAACCTGATTCCTCATTTGATTCATAGAACAGTTTATCAATCCACATCATCAAATTTATAAACGAACTAAGATGTCAAATCAAAATCGATTCGAAGTACCTAAACCACTTCATAGATCTAAACCACCTTCAATAGTAGAAACAAATTCAACTAAAACAAATTCATTTGAGACTAAGAAATATAGAGGTAGATGGAGTTGGACTGATTTCTTTAGTTTGTTTTATTTACCTCGTTATGATGGACCTTATAACGGTCAGTTTATCTAATTCCATAATCAATTTCATTCCGTTTCTTACTCACGTGGTTTTATTTTAATTTTTTTTTATCCCAGTTGGGACTCTGACTTTAGAATTACCAATACCTGATTCAATTCCGAGACCTGTACCAGCTTTATTAAGATTAAAAAAACCATTAAACGCTCCAGCTTTCGAATTAACAAATTCATTAACCACTATATATTATCCAACTGAATCTGCTCGAACCTCAACAACAACACGAATAAAATGGATCACTTTATCACAAATAAAAGGTTACTTGAAATTTGCTTGTTTAAGTTTATTTAAATGTATCATAGCCATTCCGATAGCGATTTTAATGACATGGAATATAAGATTACCTACTATAGGTAACGCACCTTTAGCTATCAGTTCCAAAGGAAAAAGACAGGTGATATTCTTTTGTCATGGATTAACTGGTAATAGAACATGTTATTCACAGTATTGTGGACAATTAGCATCTAGAGGATATGTTGTTGTAGCAATAGAACATAGAGATAGGTCAGGAGCACATTCTATAATAAATTCTAAACCAAACATTCAATTGAATTATATTGATATGGAAGATTTAACTGATCAAACTAGACCTCCAAATTATTTAATTGCTAGAGCTTATCAATTAGAGATTAGAGTTTATGAATTATTAGCTGCATGTCAACTCTTAGGTAAATTTAATGATATAAATGGTTGGAAAGAAATAAAAGATTCAAATGTTAGAATTAAAGGTTCATCAGGTTATTTTGGTGATGATGGTTCAAATTGGTCTACTCAACAATGGAAAACTTTTTCAGAAAATATTGAATGGAATCAAGATTTGATTTTAGCTGGTCATAGTTTTGGTTCTGCTACTATCGTAAGTTATTTATATCATTCGCTTCCTCATCATTTTTCATTTTTTTTTTTTTTTTTTGGTACTGATTTTTGCTATTATTATTAATTAGTTAGCAGCTAAAAGATATCCTAATTCACCAAAAGAATGGAAGAAATTAATAGTTTTAGATCCATGGATGGAAACCTTAGAATATTGGCCAAAGACAGCTTTGAAATTAAATTCTGAAAAATTCATTAATGTACCTCTTTTGGTTATCAATTCACCTGGTTTTAGTCTATGGTATTCACATTTTAATAAATTATTTAATTATTTAAATTCGAGAGAATCTCAAACTTGGTTTTTTACGATTAATGGAATCATTCATTCATCTTTTTCTGATTTGCCTATTATCTTTGAAAGGTTAGTTCTTCTCTCTCTCTTTGTCTTTTTAATAAAACTGATTTTTTTTACTTTTGTAAAAAAAATAGACTTTGGAAATTAAAAGGTCAATTGAAATTAAGTTCTCAAATAGGTTTAGATATCATAATCAAATCTTCTATTGAATTTATTGAATTTAATTTATCATCGGATCTTGAACCAAATGAAATTATTTCAGTCAATGATGAAATTGTAGTAGATGATGAGATTCAATTAAATAAAGTCCTTAGTGAAAAACTTCCTGGTAAATTAATTTGGCATGTTAAAAATCCAATTGATAAACTTATTGATGAGAAAGAGGAAGAATGAGTTTTTGGATTTTTTTTTTTCTTTGGATCTTCTTTGTTTCTATATTTAAAATTATAATCATAAAGCAGGAAGCTCAACTTCATCAAAACAGTTTTATTTTGTATTCTATTTTTATGTTTTCTTTCTTCTTTGTTGAGGATTCAAATCTAGAGATTTACGTAGATTGATGGAAATACATGTTGTTTATTTGATGCAAAGATATGATCAAGCCATGTAGGTCCTTTGATTGCTATTTCTGTTGAGATGGTGTGTGAGACAGAGAGCTAGATTATGACTGTCCTCAGGCAAGTCTGCTAAGTTGAATGATTGATTGATAAATATTTGATGGATTTGGCTGGGTTTAAAGTTTAATTGAGTAAAATCCAGTCGAAAGAATTCTTATCGCCGATCGACTTTGTTTCCTTATCAACCATCCTAAAACACCCACACACACACAACATGCTGCGATGCCTAAGCACCCAAACCACGACGACTAATCGAACACCGATGAGGATGGCAAGCACCTCCTCAATTTACCTAAGCGGTCAATTGCTCATTCTTTTTAACTAAAACACAATCAGAACATTCTAAACTGAATTTGGATTTCTATCAGGTCTTTATCCCATTCGATTCAGTCCTTTTGACTTGCGTCATTATCTCTTCCGTAGAGAACCAAAAGTAAGTTACTCATCAATATAAAAAACCATTTATTCACAAAAAAAAAAAAAAAAAAAAAAAAATAGAATAAAACGCTGGCTAAAAATTTATGATAGACAATTCTCAATCGAATTCAAAAAAATCTAGAAATTCCAAATGACATAAGAATCAAAAATTTATTTCCTCGTTATATTGATGGCGGTGCTATAATTGAAATTGAAAATTTAATTATAAAAGATGATCGAGATGAAAAAACGTTTAAAAAAAAAGAATTTGAACTTTTAGATTTATTATTAAAAAAATTTGATAGGGTTGAACATTTTATACCTTGGTGGATGGGAGGTGTCAAGTGTAAAGCTTATATTGTCAAAGTTTCGTAATATATATATCTGTCTATGTATTCTGTACAGTTGAGGGTTCTGATCAGAATTTTTCCTTTTTGAATATAAAAAAAAAAAAAAATAGGGGAAACCTTGGTTGGAGGTACGTCGATTGTTCTCACCTTTGAATCGTATTAAACGTAAAAAAAAAAAAAAAAAAAAAAAAAAATATGAAAAAAGTCTAATGAATGAGGATCTTTGTTCTATATCATTCTATTACTTTCTCCTTCATTACATTTCGATTGAAAAAAAAAAAAAAATCTAGGATTTAGATCATTTTCCAAATCGGATTATTCATATCGGATTTGAACAAGGACCAGAATTATCACAAGAAGATTTATATAATTTAATTAGACCTGTAAGTATGTATCATGTTGTTGTTGTTTTTTTTTTTTTTTTTTTTTTTTTTAAAAAAAAAACACTCAAACAGATATTATACTGACTGATGCTTTCTCTTTTTTTGAATAGTTTGGTAGAATAAAATCAATCGAAATTTTAAATTCAAAAGAATCAACCAATAAGATAGCTAAAATAACATTAGATAAAACAAGAACTGCTACTATTATTCGCAATTGTTTACATGGTTATAAATTTAACTCGACTATTTTACGTATATCTTATGCGTAAGTAATTTTTAAACAAAAGCACTTTTTCTTTCTTGATATTGACTTTTTCTTTTTTTTTTGTGAAATCAGGCCAAGAATTAAATCAAACATATTTAAGAATTGGATTACTTCTCATCCACGTATATTCTTACCTTTTTTAGTTTTATTCTTAGGTGGTATTAGTTATACTTTTTTTAATCCTATTAGAACTTTTTTTATTAAATCTAAATTGTAAAACAAAACAACAAAAACTTTTTCTTCTTTTTATTTGATTTGTTCAAATTAATTAAGGTTTTGACTTGCTTCTTTTTTGTTTTGTTTTGTAGATCTGGTACATTTGATTTTCATCAATAGTTAAGTACCGTTTTTTTTTTTTTTTGAATTTTTGGTTATTGATTTATTTATTTATTTGGGAATGTTTAGTCAATTGGTCAATTGGATTGAAAAAGAAACTTTGAATAAGTTATCTTTTCTTACATCTATTGATAAAGATGAAAATTCAGATAATGATCTAGGCGCAAGTATAGTTGAAAAGGAGAGGATAGACGCTTTAGAACAATTAAGTGGATGGATATCAGGCTTACCAGGTGCGTTTAAAATTCTTTCTTGTGTTTAATTGATCTTTAAGGATATTCAGTTTCTTCTTCTTCTTTTTTTTTCAGAAACTTTTGTGGTTGTTAGTGGACCTAAGGGTAGTGGAAAGAGTGCGTTAGTAGAAGAAACAATTCAAGCGCGAAAGTAAGTAGATATCCAAAAATCTAAAGAAAAAAAAATGTACTGATTAATTTGGTTTAATAAACAGAAATGTAATGAGAGTTGATTGTGAGAAGATATGTAAAGGAGGGATAAATGAGAGAAGTCGAGTTACAGTTAAGCTCCAAACAAACAAAAAAAGCCCAATCTCATGTATTTACTGATGTATGTTTTGTTGTCATATATAGGTTCTAGCAAAAGAAATCGGTTACTTTCCTTACTTTGGTTTTTTAGGTACAATTAATCATTTAATAGATATAGGTTCAGTTGGATTAATTGGACAAAAAGCTGGATTTGAAAGTTCTATTGAATCTGAAATTAGACAGGTATAATTTAAATTCAACTTTTTAAAGGAAACTATAAAACTTAACCTTTTTTTTGTTGGAATCAATAGACCTTGGATCTTGCGGAAATTGCTCTAGCCAATGTTGCGGAACGGATTTCTAAAAAGGAAAGGCTTTCAATTACAGCTGATCATTTGTGAGCTTTAAAATCTTGAGTTAGCCTAGAAATTTTGTCCTCTGATCGTTTTTGTTTTGATTTTCTGGAAACAGATCCGAAAAGGAGCAGTCATTGAATGTAGTCGGTGCAGATGGAGGTTATGGCGAAATTCCGGTGGTAGTATTGAAAGGGTAAATTAAAATTTTCCAATTTAACGAAAAAAAATGATATTTTAATTGAGCTTCTCTTGGGACGTTGTTCTGATTTATAATTTAATCACCAATCAAGCTTTTATACTAAGAAAGCTAGTAAGGATGATTATCTATGGGACGAGCTAGCCGATTGGGCAAGTCGATTGATTGAGAAAAAGGTATGTGAAAGCTAACATTTTGTGAAGGAACATATCAAGAGTTCGAATTCCGGCTAACTATACAAATCCTTCAAGATTGCGCATGTGATCTTCATATCCGAGAACGTAGGAATTGGGAAACCTCTTAGTAAAGGTTAGTTAAGCTTGTGTTTAAACAAGGTTGTCGAGCGCAGTAATATTCAAAATTGTCTTTCTTGATGATATACCCCTGTCTATGAACAAAGCTCTCTCAAGTCGAGCGATGAATTTGATTCATTTAACAGATGCCAGTCCCGATGTGCGTTTAATTGTCTATTTTCTCGATCCAACAAAAATCGTTTACAAGAACTAATTTGTATACTCTCCGACCGAAACGTTTTACCCATCAACAGAGTGCGCTACAATATATTGCAAGACAGATGTCAAGACCAGAAGATAGAATGATGATCTTGAACCCAAATAACGCTTGTTTGATATCCAAGTTGGGTGGACGTTTGACTGAGCTTGAGAAACTTATTGAAAAGATCCAAGCTGGTATAGCGTTAGAGGTAGCAGTAGAAGAGATCGTTGTAAGATCGATGATGGAAATTAAGAAGAAGTGTGTGAAAGATGGTGAGAGTGGTGAAGGAGGGAAATGGACTCGTGAGCAAGTTTGGGAATTGGTTAGGGCTTTAGACGAGAAAGATGAGGTAAGTGCATTCAGTCATAATCTCTTGGTTTAGCCAATTGGATTATGTATCTGGCTCTCAGCTTCTTGTTTACTTATAACCTTCACCTCTCATTCTCGTTGTGTGTATGTGTTTGGTAGCTGAAGTGGCATTCAACGGTGGTTGACATGTTTAACGGTGACGAGTCCGTTCTATATGCGTTAGAAGATACGGATTTGATCACAATTGTACATCGAGATAGTTAAGTGACTTTTTTTTTT
>MU167282.1:206065-216488 GCA_015951145.1 Cronartium quercuum f. sp. fusiforme G11 | reverse complement strand
TTTTTTTTCGCTTGAGCAATTCAATTCCATTAACTCATTTTCATAACATTTTTTGTTAACTTTTGATCTTATGTGTTTGTGTGATCTGATCTAAAGTCGGAGGATCAGTGATTAGGATTGGAAAACCTGTTTACAGATCTGCAATTCGGAGACTCTTAACTGAAGATATAACTTTTACAGCATATCAAGATAGGTTATTATACTTGAAAAAGTTAAAAAAAGTAGAAGATGAGATCAATCAAAAGATTGAAGAATTAATTGAACTCGCTAAATTATTTCCTTTTATTGATAGTATTGGTTCTAATTCAAGTTGGAGTTTAGGATTAACTAATGGGAAACTTCCAGTTGAGATCAGATGGAAAATTAAGAAGGTACTTCAAAGATTAAAAGTTTTAGAGAGCGAAGTAGATCGATGGGAAGGAGCTGTGGAAGAAGCGAAGAGGAAGTTGAAGGGTTAAATTGTTTTGTAATCTTAGATTGTCACTCGTCACTTGTTTTTTATTATGTGTTTTGACTATTTCTCTTTGGGTTAATACAGTAACTATGCAAGATTGATGATGAAGGGTGTGTTTGGTGAGTATCTCGTCCAATCAAGGTCCGAAGATGCTCCTTGGACACCAGGTTGATCCAAATGAATTTAGTCTCCCCATTCACACGCATCCGATTCTGTCCTTTGATTTTCTTGGATTACTTTACTGATGCTGAGTTGATCTCCTTTAGTCTGTCTAAATGCATTTGTTCAGGTCCCTTCGCTGTTGAATCCCCTCAAACAAACCATTCGACATACTTATACCTGTCCTACCCAGAGAGTGCCAGTGGGTGGTACAGTTCCAAAGCGCTGTTGGCGTGAAAGCTCTAGCAGGTATTAGTTACTGTACTTTAGATTGGCTAAGACTAAGACGCCGCACGACTAAGAAAAGGCTCCATCCTTTTGAGAAATGCGCCACACGTCTGACTGGTTTTAGTGTGTTCCAGTCTTACTTGGGTTGGGTTATGCTTAACAACTCTGACGTGCACGAGTTTTGAAAACAGACCCACTCATCCATCACTATTCGCCCCCCTCCCCAGCTCAGAGGTAATCCTCTTACACTTTTTTTTTTATCTTCTCTTTTTCATTTTCTCTCGTTTAAAACGCTCCCTTTGATTGCTTAGGTGGTCTTTACATACTTGAACTACCAATCGACATTTTGTTTGGTGTTGCTTCTTCTTCTTCTTCTTTTTTTTTTTTTTTTTGGCAATCATTTGCGCTCAATATGGGATGTGGCACTAGAACGTCCAGTCGGCTTCGTCTAGTCCTTCTTTTGCCCTTTTGTTTAACATTTTCATTTGCCGCCTACGCTCGTTCGATCTTTCGTAGGTCATTAGAAGGAAATGCAGTCGAAATGGCGCACACAGTGCAAGAGCTCACTAGCAAGCCCGAGGAGCTCCCTTCTGCTTCTGGGTTTGAAATCGTCAAGACCTCTCAAGATGGGGACAAGCAGCATCTCAAGCCCCACACCGACTACGAATCTGAACCCATGGACTTGTTTGACGACCTATCAACCTATTCAGTTGATCCTCCTCCGCCCGGGTTCGGTGCGGACGTTCACCTTGCTGACAAGATTATGAAGATTTGGGGAGACTCACATCTGGCCTGGGTCAGAAAAAAACTTCCTATTCAGCAAGGGCAGCTAACTGAAGTAGGCGCTTTCCTCGGCTTGATGGGTGAATTTCCCTTCTATTATGAAAAAGCGTTAACGCGTCTTAATGAACTGGAAAGAACAATCGGATCACCACCATTTTGGGATACTATCATTATATTTTCTAAAGAAGCAAGACAAACCGCCAAACCAACGTGGGAACTCAACACATTTTGGGAAGTGATCATTCATAGTCTTGTACCGGTGGTCCCAGAGAAACAGTTAAGACAAAGCTTGAGTCGTTATGAGCTCATCCGCAAGCGGCTTCGTGAAATTCCCCTGAAGGCTTGGTGGCAAGGAGCTTTCAGTACGACGCTATATCCAATCGATGAATGTGACCTATTGTTGAGGTGGGGTGACGCACTTGCTTTTGATGAAGAAACACTCGATTTAGAAAAAGAAAAATTCCATCACGATCAGAGGATCGATACCCTTATCAGTGTTGCCAGAGACTACTACTGGCGGCGAGCAGGTCATCATATTCCTGATCAAGGACCACTCGAAATCCAACAGGCCCCTCAGAAAGTCAATTCAAAGCATGCTCATGATACCCCAGATTCAGACAGCGCTGAAGAACGTTCTGCTCCTGTACATTTTTATCGAAGTTTCAACGATATCCCACCTCCAGCAGTCAATTTGTACAATGGCAAGGGCGAAGAGATTTCTGAACCACGCCTCAGAATTCTTCTCGGAGATCCAGCCACATATACGAGACCTATCCGAAAACACATCATTGAGACTCCGTCGGTCGAACGGCCATCTTCCAATAGGCTGACCCTTGAATGGTACCTAAAAGGACTTAATCCATCACTAATGGAAGCTTATGGACGCATTCTTCAAGAGGCCGCTGCAGAGGGCGCCAGTGCAAATCCGGAATCCTTGGCTGAGCGCATCCGTGAGTTGGCCGACGGCCCATTACCTGACAGTGAAATTGCTCGAATGGAAAATTGGTATAAAGTTGCGCTTCAAATGGCTGAGCCGGGAGAAAAAAATGAACTTGACGCGCTTTCGCGACGGATCACAATTCGACCGACATCAGAGTCTCCCATCGGCCCTTCCTCGGTCACCGCTCAAGCGATCACATCCAACCTCAAGTCCCCTAATCCTAGTACCTCATTAAAGGACGAGATTCAAAGCTTTATGGCTGAGGATGCGAACCTTCAATGGATTGTTCCAGTGGCCCGGTCATCATCTTCTCAGACTACACAACAAAGACATTTTCCTGATTACTCTGCCTTTTTCGAATTTTTCGGGACTCACGCTCAGGTTTTTTGGAAGAATATTCCTTTTGACAAGCAACTCGTTTTGGGCGCAGCAGAATTCTTAGGTTTACTTGGGCACTTCCCACCCTTGACCTATGAGACTGTCGAACGTGCTGATCAGCTTGAAATCACTATATCCAACGCACGTACTAGTTGGAATGCATTGCTGAAGTTTTTCCAGCGTTGGGTAGAAGAGAAGCCCTTGGTACTTGGTCGTAATCGATGTTCAAATGTTTTGGCTCGTCTTCGTATCGGTCCTCAATCTTACTGGTGGCATGGTGGAAAGATTCAAACCTCACTTGACCTACTCTTTGAGCTCGAAGAAATACTCTTATGGGGAGATCAACTTTCACTCGGGCTTTCGGACATGGAGTTTCGCAATCTTCCAGATCGAACACAGCGTCTCGAAAAATTGCTTTCGATTGCCCTATCATATGCCTCAAAGGTGACCGTCGACGGTGATCTTGGAGGACATAACATCTATGAACTCTCTCCTCTCTACTTCACCTTCACCTTGGCTTCTGGTAAGGAAATCGCCACAGAACGCTTTCAGATGTTGTTGGGACCCTCAGAAGAGTTGCTAGCCCCGAGCTTGCATGAGCTTATGGAGAAAGAGTCGCATGTACAACCTTGGTGGTCTGATAACTTGGCATTGAAGTGGCTCACGTTGGGCTTCAACCCTAATAGAATTGGTTATTTTGGTGTTGAATTGTATGCAACTCGAGAATCGTGGGTGTTGCAACTCAGCCGTGCTACTCAGAAGTTTCGCTCGAGGTTTACTGACACCTCACCCGGTGAGATGATTGGGATGCAAATACTCTTTACCAAGGCTGGAAATGGGAGGTCACCAAGTGATTGGATCCCTTCAGGGATAGTCCAAAAGGCCATTCGTTCTTACAACGCGCTTATGCAACCTCCAGGAAGTCATATCTATCAGATTCAGCCCAAGACACCCAAGTTTCACGAGATCGCTAATACCCAAAGTTTGATTAAAGCTCCCGATGACAGCCTCCTCACATGGAAAGCGTTGGTTGGACCGAAGGATTCACGCGTCATCTCTAACCTTCAACTTGAGCTCCATCCACTCTCTAAAAGCCATTCCTTCATACCATCATCTCTTTCTAGCACGGCGAATCCCAGTTCATTAATTGAACACGAAGATAGTCAGGTGTTACATGAACCTGTCGACCTGGGTAAAAAACTCGAGTCCAGTGATTTGAGTTCGAAGAGTCCAGACCTAACTGTAGAAAATCGTATGCCATTCTGTTTTTGTGCGACTAACCAAATTTTTTGTGATTCTGATATCCTTGTTATTTCAACCTTTCTGTAGATCCTTTGTCTGAAATTCCCCAAAAACTAGTTCCAGCTTTTACCCATACACCACCATTGCATTCGTTGGGTAATGAACGACTTAAAGAGATTGATAAAAAACTTGAAAAGATAGAAATAAAAGAATTTGGTAAGAGATATCCAAAAATATTAGAAAAAAAAAAACATGATCAATTACTTATAACTCAACGTCGTTTCCTCTCATTGGCTACTATCCAAAACAGAGCCGACCAGTAAACCAGTCGAAAAAGTAACAACGGAGGCTGTGACTCCTCATAATTCAGATTCTTTAGTAGACCAACCGAAAACCGCTTCGAGTGTGAATTCTGATGACTTTGATGAGAAGAAACCTATACAACCATTACACGAGGATTCGAGCCAGAAACTTGAGCCCATTATTGAAAATATGGATGATGGAATAAAGGATCTCCATGAGATCTCAACCCCTCCGGTTCTCACCTCAGAAGAGTCAGATAAACCCAAGTTCCAAAATAAATCAGGGAACTTAAAATCATTATCAGGTCTAAAGAAACTTAAAACTTGGTTTCTTCGTTTCTCTTCTACTAAAATATCAAATAAAAATTTTGACCTTACTTCAGGTATCAAGAAGTGGTGGAATATTATAGCTCGATGGATATCTGATTTTCTTCATAGACCGTAAGTGTGATTTTTTAAATATTCAACTTTTTTTTTTCTTTCTTTCTTTATACTAACAAACTTACTTATATAGCCTTTACGATGGTAGGCCCCGTAAAATGCGGTTCTAGCCTGTTTAATTCTGAAAGGTTTAAATATTTTTAAAAAAAATGCATATATATATATACAATCAATTAACCCTACAATCGTTTTGGCAAAAAAAAAGAAAGAAAAAGAAAGAAATACAAGAAAAAAAAAAAGCTTTTGTCAGTTTTCTTTTTAATAAAAAAAGGATCTTGATTTTTTTTTTTTTTTTTTTTTTTTTTTTTAGTACATCCTTCGTTATGATCATTCTACAGTATGTTAGGGTTTTTGTTTGTTGTTCTATGTTGTTCTTTTTATTCGTTTTCAGTTTTGAGAAGGAAGAGAATGGGTGGAATTTTTTGCTTTTTTGTTTTTTGTTTTTTGTTTTTAAATATATATGTATTTGGATTCCAAAGAAATTGGAGAAAAGATTTTATAAAGACTCTTTCTTTTTGTGATTTCTGAATGTAAACCTTTTGTGAGAGATATTAGAAACTTGGTAAGTGAGGTACCCAGAGGAAAGGCTCAGTAATTACAACTTTTTATCAGAAGTTAAGTGAAATACTAGAACTGATCACTTAAAACAATCATAAAAATGAGGAAATTGATCATCAGAGATAACAGGAATGAGCTTCACAAGGTACTTGGGTATAAAAGGAAAAAAAAAAATGTTGAGATTGATCAGATAATTCATTTCCATAGACTTGAATCAGTTCAAAGAAATAAGAGACTGACCTTCCGACGTCTTACAAAGCGGTTTTCTTTCTTGAGTTCTTTTTTGTTTTTCAGATCTTTCTTCCACATACAATTGACCAAACTTCCCTGCCCCCCCCCCTCCTCCTAAACCATTTTCCCGACAAAATGTGGTTAAAATTTTCTCGTGTTGTAAGGACAATGGCCAAAATCAAGTCTGTATTGAAAATCCGGGTGAGAACAAATATATTGTCGACGAGTGAACAGATCACTGCCATCCTAATTGCCTCAGATTGTGATATCCGAGGCAATTTCGGATGAGGCTTTCAAAAGGGAATCGGAGCCCAAGGGAAAGATCAGTCCCAATCAATCCGTCAAATGAAAAACTTTGGGTGACCAGTCCCCAAGAGGCTTCATCCAACAAAGCCTTGGATGAATCCATGCAAGGCAATTGGGGGGGGGGGGGGGGGAGTGCATGACCGGTAGACCGCTCGTAGCTTTCCCGGCGTAATGTACTTGCCTCCATATCCAGAGAGATTGATGAGATTCGAGTTTCGATCAATGATCTATAGTGCTATAGTGATGATGAAAAATTAAAAATTGGAAAAGGTGTTAACAGACACAGGCTCTTCTTCTGGCAGAGATAGCCCTCAGACCCTATAATGTCGACCGTGGACGAGACGTCAATTGCATTGAGTAATATCACCCTTCTTAAAAGACACATCATGACATTTTCCTGTTGGTTGTAGCTCTTGGTGACACAGAAGGTCCTGGGACCTAGACTTCAATTTGAGAATAAAGTATGTTGATGACCGAAAAATTAGATATTTCAGTAAGAGGTACGACGGATGTGGTAGAAGTCCACATCACCGTAGTAGGCTGAATGTAGTTGATTGAGAGTTAGGAACCAGACCAGAAAAGTACCTAGGCCAAACTGGATTAGCCAGGATGATGGAAGTAGAGAAGTAAGATTACTTCAAGGTCGAGAGAAGGAAAGATTATGCCCACCCTTTTTGTATCTATCCTAACTTGTTTTCAAATTTATTCCATCTATCCGACATCGTCCTCCTTTTTCCGTACTTGATTGAACGTACTCATATAAGAATGAAATATCCATGCACGATGAATGCAAAGCCTAAATTGGGGCTTAAAGCCTTTAAAGTCTCTACCATAGTTTCTATCAACAACCCACCCACCCTACAAGGCGAAGATGAGAGTAGGGTAGAGGAGAAATGCAGGGATTGGGATAGGCAATAAGTCCCACTCTCATCCTTGGATTCTAATTATACAAAACTAACCATGGTGATTATGTCTTATAGCATTCAGGTACATGTGTTTAAAGGAAAGAGATAAATTCATCCAATATACTTTGGGGAAATCACTTATAAATTTCTTTTCTTTTGAGAAACACTTTATACTGAGATAGCTATATTGAACCCCATACACTCGTGTCTTTGGAGTGAAAACTCGGAGACACCTAGAGGTGTAACAGTAAAAACACCTCGAGACGTGTACATAAGACTATGGTAAAATAAGTGGACTTGCATCTGTAACATTCATCCATTTTCACCTCACTGAGAAACTCTCTCTGTGTGCCAAGTTTTATCAACCTGACCAAATCAAATTGAGACACTATGGTTAGTGATCCATCCGAGGAATTCTGGTGATACAACTTCACTTCCAAGGTGGCAGCATCCTTTGCAAGATATGTACCCTGAAGTTAAAATAACCCGGAGGTGTTTTATCTCAGAATTCAATCTCGGTTACACTTCACACTTGTCTAAACCTACTCCTCGTCGCTTGAACCCTGTTACAAACTCATTCCAGTTCTTACTACCCATTATCTAGGCTTCGTGGGATCACGGAGAGGAGCGCAAAGATTGCCAAAATGTGGGGCATGGTGATGACCCGCCCGGTTGCAATGAGGATTGGATGAACATCTTTTTAAGAAACATATCAGTGGGGTTAAATCAACTCAGAGGTTAAACTAGAGCCTTCAGCCAGCTAGGTCTGGGAAATCCCTCCTCCAAGCTAATCAGCTCAAATCTACACCACCCACGTCCCTCTGGAGCTTTTCAAAAAAAAAGTTGCTTAAGATGATTGGCATCTAAGTGATTAAGAAGGTCAGCCAGGTTATAATGGTGCCATAGGTGATCATCTTACTTCCGCAACCAATGCATTTTTTGGATACTGATACTGGCTACTTTACAACCTTTTAAAGCAGATCGATCTGGCTATTTCTTTCTGGTAGGCATTCAATGCCCAAGATGTTTGGAAGGAGAGATGGTCAATGGTGATTAGCATTCAATTCAAGGGTGAGTGGGCCTTTGATTTCTCCCCCATCTGCGCCATCGTTTTTGTTTTCTCCATTCAGTTCATCTAATCAATTTCCTTTGATTACAGTATTGGCTAATTGTACTTCTGTTTTCTCTGGCTATTTTGCTTTTATTCATATTCATCAATCACTTTTTTTTTTGTTTCATTGTTTTATTTGAATAGGACTTTCACTGAAAACATTCCACCAAATTCAAGTAAGTGCTTTTGTATATCACATCCTTATCAATTTTATTGGGTTGTTTCTAAAAGCTTTATTTTGACATTTTTTTCTTGTTTTTTTTTTACTTTTTTCTCTTGTATTGATGATTATCTAGCTATTCTTTCTCAAGACGTCCAAAAAATTACATGCTCTCATTGACCCAAGCATTCCAAACATGGTGGCTACCACCCTTTCCACAGCATCATTGAGTTTGGTCACTCCAGCAACAGTTGTAGAACTGATTGTCCCAGCAGTTCGGACCAGGCTTGACACAACCAATCACAATGATGGTTTGATCAACTCAAGTGAGTGAAGCTTCAGAACCATCATGAATGTTCATGAATGGGTATGGAAAAACACTGATTGCTATGTTGCTTGTGGTTTGGTTTTTGATGCATGTAGATCCATAGGAACATCAAACTGATGCAGAATCACTGATTCTTGGCTTTAGTAGCTTTTTAACATACAAGCACAGGCCTTTCTGTAGCCACTACAAAACCCAAAATGTAGTCAAGCTTACAGTCATGTTCAAATTTTACAATGACAACCACACAGCAGAGCTTAGTAAAGTTTGGAAAATTGCAGTGAAAAAGCCTATCAAGCCAAACAATGCTCCAGATGAATGGATGCCTTTTGTAAATTCCAAGGCTGAGGTAAAGTTCTTTCTGACAGAAAAACAGGGAAAGAACTTTTAGTTCAATCCAAGTGTTATGATTAACACTACTCGAGATCCTCACCTTGATCAATCACAAGAAAAATGGTAATTGACAAGGAAAAAGAGAGAGGATCTCAAGTCTGTTTGATCTGGTCAGGTATACGGAGCAGGGATCTGTACAATAGGTTTTAAAGTGTGAGAGATGAGTGATGAATAGGGTTTTAATGTACCGATGATTGTGCGAATATTGACAGTCCGGGGATAATGCCTTTGCCTGCTCCTGTATGAGAAAAGAAAATCAAGAAACAAAGAAACTGACTGTACATAGAACAAGAAACAAAAAGAGGTTGTGTTAGGAAAAGAAAAACATAAGAACTTATAGACTTGAGTTTGACAATTTACTTCAACACTTTCAACAGTGCATCATTGGCTTAACTAATTCCCAGTTCAAAAAACTGGTTGTTAGAACCTGGGATCAATACTACAAAGGCACTGGGGACTATCTAGTCAACAGTGAAGTTGTGGCAGGTATGAATAGGAAAGGTAAAGTTGGACAGTTTTATTTTAAATTTGCCTATTCTGAATTGAGCAGGATTCAGAGCTTCAGCAATTCTCTTTTACAATTGTAATTAAATCAAGAATCTATATCAATTATAAATGAGTTTCCAGGTTGGGACATTGCCAGGATGCAAAGTGTAAGTAGGTTTTACATCTGTTTTGGACTTTTTTTTTTTTTTTTTTCTTTTGTTACCTTTCTGATGATTGATAGAAAATGGGTCAAGCATTCTGAGGCTACTGTGGCAGTATTTTCAGGTCCAAGAAGACCTGTGGTCAATCCCAAAGAATCTCAAGTGATTCATTTCAACTTTTTGAAGATTCTAATTAAGATATTCTGAAAGGTTCTTCAGGCTGCAAGTTGCTGCATGACCCCCAGGTGCATGGATTTTTCATCAAGATCAAGATTCACTTAAGCAAGAATCCTGGATTCTGGGGCAATGGAATAATCATGCCCAACCCTATTAATCTAGGTTGTATTTTTGATGTGAGTCACTGAGGTTTGATGCTCTGGGCTAAAGCCTGTGTAGGTGAATTTGCAAATTTATCCATTGAAAAAAAAAAAAAAAATCAGTGTAGTCTGATCAATCTAATTTTCTCCATGATTCATGACAAGCTGACAGGTTGGCCATGTTAACAAGACCACCAAGGAATGCTGGGTACACCCAGTTACAGCCAAAAAATCAACTGGTTGTACTGGGTTTTTTGCCTACCGGGTAATATTTGAGAGCCCCTAATGTATACTTGTAGCTTTTTTTTGTGTGTGTGTGTGTGTGTTGTGGCCTATCCATCTGTCTGTTATGTTTGAACTAGTAAAACTTGATGTGTATATTTGATTGTACATGTTTGGTTGAGTGAGACCCAAGGAGAGAAAAAAAAAAGTTTTGACCAGTTGGTTAACCTTGGGCCACCCCAGTTTTTCTTTTTTCTTTTTTTTTTTTTTGATGTGATAAAAACATTGTAACATACAAGCAGAGACAAGTAAAAATTTGGA
>MU167282.1:187721-205965 GCA_015951145.1 Cronartium quercuum f. sp. fusiforme G11 | reverse complement strand
AAGGGTCTTAGAAAATAAAAATGGCAGGGGCTCTTTTACATATTTATGTATCAACCTGGAAGAGGTTATCATAATTTCAGTGCCCATTATGGAAAAAATAGTTTGATCAATGGGGCCCAATTTGCTGAACCCATCAACTAAACAGTCCCTGACAGCATTCTAAACCGGGATTTGAATTGAGGACACCCTCAAAAAGATGATTCATTTTAGTTGACTTGAGTCACACACTCACCATGATCATTCAAATTAATCACATAAGATTCATTTCAAAGAAAACAGATAGCATGACATTTAAATAGGTAACTAAACAGTGATCACAAGAACCTCAATTTACACATTGACTTGTATTACAATACTAAAACTATCCAGCCCCTTCAAATAAAGAATTTATTGAATCTTGAGTGAAACCTTGATTAAACAGCATGGAAAATGAGGCCCATTTCTTATCCAAGCATCATTTCAGACTCAAGAAATCTATTTTGCCTCAATCTTGACTTTAAATTTTGGAAAGAAAAAAGACTTTTTTCAATTGAATTTCTAAATTCAGGACTGCAAGTAGAGAAACAAAGAACTTTAATTCCTCCTTTGGCTTTACATAGATCTTCAATATGACACCATTGTGATGGATTGGTGCATGTTCCATCATGACTATGTGATTGGATGCTGGCCAAGGATTCTTCATAGGCAGCTGTGTTACTGATGTCAATATGTTGTACAAGAAATGAATCATGAAGAAAAAGAACACAACTTGCTAACTTGAAAAACTTCTCAAAATCCACTTCTCTTGAAAGTATGCTGACACTAAGCCAGTTGTTGAAATTTCTGGGAGAATGCTGTAATAATTTTTAATGAAAAGAAATAAGCAAGTTAAGCAGACCAGCAAACCTAACTGATACGAGTTAGATCAAATATAAGAGCTGCTGAATGAGTTGATTGATAAATATGTATATTGGTTTGTTTGTAGTTATTAGCATCCAACTCAGCAACTCTTACTGCTCGGGTATCCGGTTATTGAAGAAACCAAGCCGGGATGGTTTAGGAAGTTCAGTCGATCAGAGGATGAGCATGAAACTCCTACTGTTGGTCATTAAGCATCGAATGTTGATCAGTGATGTAAGTATGTACATCAGAACATCCTCACAAGATGCTGTGAGCTGATTTAAGGAAGTAACCCAATTAAAGTTTACCTCTGACGAGTCAAATTGCGAATTGATTAAATTGACTCTTCAGAGCTTCGATGAGTCCAGCTCGAGGCTGTGCTAGTAAATAGTAGCTTGCCGTTCGCTCATTTGAGACCCTCACAGTGTGAATTTCGCACGACACGTTGCCGACTCAGTGTATGCGTCGACTTCAGATTGTAAGTATATGTAGATGATGGAAACATGCACTTTGTCAGTCCCGTTATCCCCCCGAATGAATGAATTCTGATAGTAGTACAATACTGTAGAAACCTTTTGCGCATGAACTCGGTATAAAAATTTCGGGTGGTAAAAAAAAAAAAAAAACAATCAATCAATCAATCTTGGAGAGTTCTACTGTATAGAGCTGGTTGGATGTCAAACTTGAACGTTTATCATGAATTCGGTAGCGCAAGCCCTAAAAAATGTTGGGTTGAAGAACATCTTTTGTAAAGTGAGGATGTAATTTGAATTTAAGAAATTAAATTCCTCCTGTTCTTTTTTCTTCATGATGGTTTTGGTGCCACACACGCGTCGACAGGCACAGCAAGCGCAGGTAGGTAACCAATTCTCGACCGTTCCTCGATCAAGATGGACACTCTGGCTGAAAAAAAAAAAGAAAGAAAGAAAGAAAGAAAAAAAAAAAAAAACGAACGAAACTCTCTTCGTGCTCAAATACGAATAGTAATCCCACCTTGCTAAGAGTGTTCACTAGCGTTTGCCCTGAATTTATTATTAGCTTGATTTGTGAAGGGCAGATGAGGTTCTTACCGGGCACCGGCCAACACATTCTAGGCCAACCAGGGTGCGTTCCTTAGGGATCGATAGATAAGGAACACGACTAACCAACTGAGAGTGATTTGGAGGACGGAAAGACCAACGCCAGTAAGATTATAAAGACAAGTCTGGTCTCCTTCTCCTTCTCCATCTTCTTATCAAGCTCACTTTGTCTTTATCAATTCGTCGCGGCTGCACGATTAGTTCTCACTCATCTCTTTCAACCCTACAAATCCTCGTCCATTACTACCCCAATCCTTTGACCGAATCCCGCCATCCGTTTAATCTCTGTCTTCACTGTTGCAGAACGACCAACGCCTTAAAAAAACCATTTCCTCTATACATATCATACCAAACTAAACATCAGATTTAAAATGGGAAGCCCTCTCGATGCCGAAACCGTCAAGCTTATTAGCGTCACTCAGACATACTTTGCCGGTAAGTCTTATTTCCTCGTTCTTTCTTTTCTTTTCTTTCTTTCTTTTTTGTTGATGTCTCCGCATTTTTTTTTTCTTTTGGTTTTGTTTTAGCAATGTACGCGGTGGCCTTGTGGGACTGGATCATTTGTCTCCCTAAGGAATATCGTCGGTAAGAGTCTTCTTTGCTTTGGTTGTGGTGCACCGAAACGACGCTCATATGATGTATCTTAGAATTTGGAAAGCTCCAATGTCGTTGATCAAAATCTTGTACTTTGCCAATCGATACTACACCCTCGCCAATTTGATTTTTGTGCTTTACGTATGTTTTCAATCTCTTTGTCGTTTTTTTTTTTTTTTTAAAAAAAAAGTTCACATTACTCCCTGAATACTGATTTGGTTTGTTTTTTGGTGATTTCCAGGGATTCAATTCGAGTATGACAGCCTCCCAGTGCAATAACTTTTATAAATGGGAGCCTGGATTAGCGTCATTCACCACCATCTTTGCCGAAGCGTACGTTATCTTTTTCTTCTTGGTAATCGATGATGCCTGACACTATACGAGCAAAGAACTGATACGTTCACCTTTGATAGTATTCTTGTCATCCGCACTTACGCTCTCTGGGGAAAGAACAAGTGGATCTTGGCCGGGCTCATGACTGGCTTTCTTTTAGAGTGTGTTGTCCTGCTATATGCAGTGACTCAATTCCAGGCCGTCCCCACGAGAGATCCGACCGACCCCGACAGTCGAGGAGCTTGTATCGCTGGAGGTGGACCCGGTGGACACGATTGGTCTATGGTACGTCTTTCTGCTCTTCGAGGAGCTCTCACACTTCGGCTGAATCTTTTGAATATATCTTTCTTTATAGGCTTACTGGGTATCGCCAATCATTATGGATACCCTCATGCTGATATTGACGAGTATTCGAGTGAGCCTGATTTCCTCTTGTAGCGCTTCTCATTTCTTCATCTCTCAGAACACTTTTTCTGACTCTCGATTTCTTTCTACCCGAAGGCTTTGCAATACCGCAATCGAGGTGTCAGGAGTTCCGTCTTTCAAACTTTTGTTCGTGATGGAATTGTACGTCGCATGTTTATCTCGTATGATTATATGAAATGGACTAGTGCTCATCGTTCTAAACCATCACTCTCGGTCATTCGCAGCTGTACTTCGCTGTCGTCTTCGTGGTCAATCTGTGAGCATCCTCATCTTTGTATCTGTTCTTATATATATATATATATATATATTTACAATCTTGAGGGTGTGGTTCTGACGTTCAATTTCTGCCTGACAGCATCAACACGATTTTCTACTCGCTTCCTAATCAAGCCCTTCAAGCTGTCAATAGCCCAATGTCTCTTTTGGTGAGGTACTGTTTTCCCTTGTTTTGGCCGGTTATAAACGCTCACCGACGTTTTATTCTTTGTGACAATTTGCAGATGACTTCGATCATGTGCTCGCACATCGTACTATCACTCAGGGGAGAAGAGAAGGAGGCGATTGAGAATGTCAGCAGGGACTGGCAAGTTAATACCTGTACGTTCTTCTTTGCCATTAATATCGTTTTACTTTTTTTCCCTGTCTTCATTCCCAAGTCTTACTGATATATTCGCTTCAACAGTCCTGCGAAATAGAAGGGATAACGGGGGTGCTCTGAGCGAAAAGAGGGCTGCCGTTCAAAGTGTCATTGGCGGTGAACATCTACCCCCGAGCCGTGACATCAACCTACACGCGTTTGCTCAACCATTGGCTTCCCACCCCTATAACTCCACCGGACTCGCTCGCGCAACTAACAATGCACCCACCGAGGCCTACGCGGATGAGAAATATGGGGGCATCCAGGTCGATGTTGAGTTGGGTGTTACGGTGGACGAGAAAAAGAGCGAGGAAACCATCGATGGACCGACTAACAGTTCATGGAAAAGAAACCAGCACTGAATTATGCTTGAGACAACTTTGTCAACTTTGTTATATACTTGAAGTGTTTTCGAATCTCCACTTGGCGTTGACCCATCCCGTCTACCATCTCATTTTGCACACAGCTTGTATCTCATAGCAAAACGGTTTCGCTTTGATTATAATTCATGGTCATCCTTGTAGTTTTTGTCTTTTTCCTATCGCTTCTTTCACTACCTTTCTCAATTGTCTTTGTTGTTGTTTTTTTTTCCCTGTAAGATCTGTCAATTTTCGTGCTTTCTCCGAGTTGTTGGCCACGAGTACTTCGGATAACACTTTATAATTATCTTTACCATTGTGGCATATCAGTGAACAAGGTTTTTAAATGCATTTTTAGTTTTCAATATTGGCATCATTCCCTCCTAACTTAACAAAAGTCCACCCATTCTCGGCAGTTGGAGAATGAGTCCTCGTCGAGGTACGAGGGACTCCCAAGGTATGTTGACAGTTTGGTGTGGTAGCTTTTGAAACTTAATAGAGAGAAATGTGACCTCTTGAGTCATCCTATTTCCCACTTACCAGTTCTGCAGAAAAACAACTGGTTTTGGCCTCCTCGCTCATCGGAGGAAGTCCATCAATTCACGTTTCCCATAAAACTTTTGAGAGTTTCCCTTAAGAGGGACTCCTCAGTCCTCGGTTTTTCTGAGGACCGACTGTGTACTGTAAACCTAACTTTTGATTTCAATTCGAAGGGGTCTTCCGAACTTCGGTCCTCCCGGCCCTGACGTCACCTCCTCGCTGGCGGTCCTCTTTTCGATATCACCTTAGACATCTACACTGATACCGATTTGAAGCAGATGAAGATGTAAAGGCGGTGGTCATGTCACCGAACTGTGCAGCCATGGCACACAAATCTCACGGCTCTTTCCAGGTCGCGCTGAACCAGTGAAAGGTTGGCCAAACCAAACCTTTTGGGACAGGTTCAACCCACAAACTCCTTCAAAATAGAAGCTGGGGGCGGCACCGAGCCTGTATCATGCTCGGTATCGACCTTTTAAGCTCTCGGTCCGGTCGGGAGTTTGAGGATACAATGATGGTTGTATTTTTTCAAAAATGACCATACGTTGCTTGTTGTATGTCATGCAATTGGCGAGGGGATTTTCTGCATAAGTGACAAATGCTCATGTGTATGTGCGTAACACCTGGGTTGATGCAGGTATTGACACCTTTCGTCGGCTCAAACCCGACTTTAGGACGGTATTGGGGTCAGAAACTAAACGTTGTTAATAGTTTCCTATAACGATACGGCCAGACTTGTGCTTTCTCCAAGCTCATGATTGTGTTCATTCTGTCAAGTTATCCGACTCGGCTAAGCTCTCTTTCTTTCCTCTGCTGTCTCACTCGGCGGTCCGGGTCCCAATAGGGAGGAAACAGTCCATCCAGCAAGATCACAGGGTTACATGTTTTTCCTTTAATCTAATCCCAGTTTGTGTCTAACCATGTTTAACCTAACGCTCTGTCGCTGACGTAATGACACCTTCCTTTGCCCATGGCCTTGGTAGAAGTTTCGGATGAGGCAGAAATTCCAATGTCATCGGGTCATGTACAATATTCTCCCTGGCACGTTTTACATTGGAATTAACTTCTCTACATACTTGTGATGAAGCACAGCAAATATAAAAAAAAGGAAACCCCACAATCATAGAGCCTATCTGATACATCAAAGGTTCTCCGCACAAAAAACAAAGAAAAAAGAAAAAGGAACTGGGTGTACCGAGTTTTTTTTGGCAACTAGGTTATGTTTGACAATGAGGAACGCTATTTCCTCTTCCTTGAAAGATTATAGATGAAGTCCATTTTTCCCGGCCACTTGTTGCTAAAGACCACTCCTCGCTTGAACATCAAAGCTTCCCGTCTCGGCATGAAGATTCCCATAGGAATGTGGGGGCTGCTTCTTATGCCCCGTTACAGGTTTTCACTCCCAACCGGGTGGAAGTTGGGTGACTATAATCAAAGACTAATTCAAGCCACTGAAGATAGCTCGAATAAGAAGTTGGAGGAGCTAGAAATGTTCAAATCGCTTGATCCTAAGTTTGAATACAAACGTCCAAAACAACCACAGCTCAGGTTGAATCCCTTTACTGCGGAACATTGGGAAAATTATAAATATTATTGGGAGAGCTGCATAGGAGTTTTGATACACACTGATGGGCATAAATTGAAGAGATTCACAAGACACCTTGACCATCTGAGTGCAAGGATGTATCAATATGGAAAAAAAGACAAGCTTTCTGAAGAAAAGTTTGATGTCAAAGACTCTTGGGATGAGGATATGGTTATTTTGGGATTTGAGATACTACAAAATGAAAATTTGGGACTTGAGGCGCGGATTTGGATGCTGGGTTGTATGAGGATGCTGCGAGGTCCAATTCATGACCTTGAAAAAGTTCGAAAAAACATCAAAGATGGACCCCTTTGCCGTGGTGCCTGGGAGTTGTACTTGAGTGAGGGTGAGTTCTGGTTCTCATCTTTCTTTTTAATCCCTGAAGACATATGGAATTCTCTCTATTCTCTGATCAAAAAAAAAAAGCTTCGGATGTAACCCAACAGAATTCGATTCAAATCTTGAAGCAAGAAAGATTTGGGGTAACGGAATCCACGATCCTGGTCGAAATCTCGAAATCATTTCCTTGGGTACGTGTATGGGAACTCTCGACTTCCAAGATCTGTGGCCACTAATTTCAAAAGTTTTGAATCTTCTAGGCATTCTGGAAGTTCTTGAAAGAGTCAACGTCTTTGTGAAAATTAGGAAATATCTTCAATCCACCCTTGAATATTCTCCAACAAGCCCATTTATCCATATACATGACACTTTCATCCAAGAGGGCTCTCATGTAGATAAACTCACTGCGTCTTCCATAGCTTTGATCTGCGCAGAGCACATTCGAAAGGAAGGCTTACACAACATGGAACTGATGGCTACTTATCGTATACTTCATCATCTTGAGAAGTTTAATCATGAGAGGTTGAAGCTCTTCCAAATATCGTCAAATGAACATAAAACCTTCATGATTGCTTACCAGAAAGCAGAGATACAAGCAGAGGTTGAAAAAATCACATCAGGTATGGCAGGACGATTGAACTTATGGATCAGAGATTACCTCGAACCTTTCTCAAATCTAGAACAGGTGAAAATATTTCAATTCCAACAAGTTTTAGACGTTATGAAATCAAATACTTATCTTGGAGACCAAGATGCGCTCTTCAAGATTTTGGAGAGAGCAAGTCGTTATACAAATGATGCGCAACTATGTCTTCAGAGGGAAATTTGTTTGAATGGTTAGCAGATATTCAATCAATGTAGCCTTTCTTTTCAGACTTGTTCTATACCTTCCCAGCATTCTTGCTTTCAACATCATGCTCCCTCAGTGCCTTGATGCTCTAGCACTCGGGCTCAGTCACAAAAACCAAAGTATTCTCCGCGATATTGGAAGCTTCAACTGGCTGTAATTGTGTTAAGACAGTCATGGTGGAAGCCTGATTTGCAATTGCATGTGTATGAGTTGAGAATTTCAGAATAAGAAGACTCATACTCAAAGCTTGTGTTGCTTTCTGTCACAGTACCAGAATGTGACTCAAAGGCAAGCTCATTGCACTCATATATCATACCGTGAACCAAGGTGGTGTTGAGTAAGCTCAGTTGAGCTGAAGATTTAATGTGTTCCACACAGACCACTAAATCTCTGTACCCTGTCCGGACTACATTCTGGTTTTCTTACCGTGATATCTGGGCTAGTAGTTTATTCTTTTATGTTGAGGTACAGATTTCACGGATGAAATCTCAACACAGACCTGGGTCTCAAAATGCATATTATGATAATAGCTTTAACATTTCCTGTTGGAAGATTCTACTCATTGAGTAACAGGATGCAAGTCAGGAAAGCGTTGAGCTTTGGTCCAAGACATGACGGTGCCAGCTGGTTTTTTGGTGAGGGCTGCGACTTTGACTGCAGTGCTCAGGGAGGGGTAGCCTCCCATTGGTGGGCCTCTGAGCATGGAGGAACGCTCTTTGAAAATAGCCTCAATGTTTCCCATTTATGCCCCCTCCCCCGAGTATATCTTGTACTCGTTGGATGCGGGGGGTTTCTGGGAGGAGGAGAGAGGAGGGGGTGGGGTTCTGCTCCAGGTCGTCGCATTTGGCCATGGTTGGCGCCCCATGAGTCGAGATATGTGCTCTGATGTTTCAGCGTTTTCGCTGGGCACATGGGTGTGCTTTAGAGCTCGTCGGGTGACTACCTCTGGTGGGCCTGGATGAGCTGGGCCCCCGGGGGTGGTGGGTTGTCGTCCACTTGGGCGGGAAGGGGGGGGGGCTGGTTCGGCTTGTGAGGATATGTACCCCGCCGAGTGTGCAGCCTGAGTCTCCTCCGTTTCCCCTACGTTTGACACTGTGGAGACGCAGGAGAACGCTCTGCGAGGGATGGTGGAGCCTAGCAGGTTGATGGGGTCTCCCATCCCGATTCCTGCGTTCCCTGAGGGGCATCGGGGCGTCATTGGGCTTGTTTGAAAGTCAGAATCCCGGGGGCGGTCGTTGTAGAGAAGGGGATTGTCGGATTTGCTAACGACAGGATCCACCGAGATGCCGTATTAAATTTGGTCGAGCTTGGCGAGGGCAAGGGCGGTGAAGAGGAGGATGAGTGAACAAGTTGGACTGATGATCCATTTGAAGACTATCGGACTACTGTGTTGTCCTCAGGGCTGACACAGACTCAAAGAATTCTTGGATAGACAAAATTTGGCCGAGAGAGTTTTAATATAAGGATTAATTTAAAGGCTTTTGTTTTAAAAAGTAAAAAATCACTACAGTGATCTTTTCCCCTTCCTATCAGTCTATATACCAGTATCCAAATTTTCTTTGCCTTGCTCATCTTTCAACTTATAAGTAGCTAGAATTCAATATATATTTTTTTTTCTTTTTTTTTCTCACACTTTTTGCAAGGTTTATATACTGTGACATGCAATAGTCATATAAATCACACATCAAATCAATTTAGGCAGTAAATAACTATGCAATGCTTGTCTAGAATCATATCAATCTCAAAACCAACCTAACATTCAAGACCTGAAATTGGATCTCATCTTTGGTTTGAGGTTGAAATACTTCAATTGAACCCAAATCTATAATCTCGCAAAAAAAAAAAATAACAGCTTTTTTTTTTCGTCGGACACAAGAAGCCAATCTTATCAACCAGGAGACAGCATAATCTGGAAGATCTCACGAAGATCAAAATAGATCCAAAGAAAAAAAAAGGTCCAAGAACACAACATTGATCAAAATGTTACTTTTTTTTTTCCCTCCCTTCTACTTCAATCACATCCCTAAATCTTTCCAGAATAAACAGCCACAACTTAAACAGATAAAAAAAAACCCATGAGAAAAAGATACCGAAAAAAAAGAACAGATATAAGATTTGTATAAACCCAACTTTTCCTTCTTTCTTCTCACCAAAAAAAAAAAAAAAAAAAAAAAAAAAAAAAAAAAAAAAAAGCTAAAAAAGCTAAAAAAGCAAAAAAACGAAGAAAAGTGTGTATAATGAACATACGAAAAAGTAAATACAACACACACACACACACACACACACACACACACATACACACAAACATTAATATTGACCACCTACTTCAACGAATCCACCATCAGTTTCTCTCATCCATAAACCTTGACTATTTTTAACAGAGGTAGGATTATTATTATTAGAAAGATTTTGATTAATTAAATGATTAGAATTTAAATGATTTAATTCGATAGTAGAATTATTTAGATCAAAATTGATTGAATGAGAATCTAATTCAGATTCTTCCCAACCATCTACATTTGTATTATTAGAAATTATTTCTTCACCTTCATCTTCACTTAATCTATTACCAAAAACTTCTATACCTGAACTTGTTAAATCATCATCATCATCTTCCTCTTCTTCTTCCTCTTCTTCTTCTTCTTCTTCTTCTTCAAATTCAATTAGATCTAAATAGTTTTTTATAACTAATTCTGAATCTTCTTTTAATCTTTTGATTATATCTTTATACTCATTTATTGATTTCGGATTTATTTGGTATATTGTATTTAATAATCTTGATAAACCTATTCTAACTCCACTTACTTTATCATATGAAATTTCTTCAAAATTTTTAATCATTTCTTGATCATTTTCAATCTCTTTTAAAAATGATTGATCAAAATTTGATTTTAATAATTTTAGTATTGAATTTGAATAAATCATTCTTATTCTATAATTTTCATGATTTATTAATGTTTTTAATGATTTCAAGATTCTGGTTTTAACTTCTTTTCTTGAATTTTGATAAAGTATTGGAATCTATATAACCATAAAAAAAAAAAAAAAGTTATTTCGCTTGCCTCGTTACCGATTATCATAAATCATAATAAATAAATGAAAACTTACAAAATTTATTGATGCTTCTCTTACAGCTGAAATTCCATCACATAATCCATTAGATAAAATATCTTCAAAAATAATTGCAAAAATTTCTCTATCTTTTTGATCTTCTTCATTCAAACCATTAATATTATGATTGAATAAATAACTTTCACAAAGTTTGGATAAATTAATAATCAAAGATTCTCTAATTCTCCAATTAGTAAAATTGGTTTTAGATAATTTTAATAAAATTTGAATTGATTGATTGGAATTTAAATAAATTAAACACTGACTTAAATTTGACATTAAAGATTCAATTACAATTAGGTTATTTAAATTATCAAATAAAAAATGATTCAAAACTTTGAGACAATCATTTAAACCTTCCTGTTGTTCATTATTTTTTGATAAAATTTTGAAAAATTCATGTAAAGAACAAGATAACGTTTTTTTGACTTGTATTGGATATTGATTTGACAAAGATAAATCTAAAAATGTGGATCTTAATTCATTCCATCTATTTGATCCTATTGTTAACAGTACAGCAGGAAAATTATATGCTTTTGAGATTGATCTTTCAATCCAATTTGGTGAATTAATTATTAAAGACGATTTTGTTGGATGAAGTATTGTAGGTGATATTGCTGCTGCTGCTGCTGTTGTTGTTGTTGTTGTTGAATTAGTTAAATTAGTTAAATTAATAAAACTTCCACTAGATCTAACCATCCCACTACCACTACTTCTTTCTTGGTCTTGTTTTTGCTCTTCTTCTTCTTCTTTTTGCCTTCTTAATTTAAATTCTTCATCATCAACTAAATCTTTCTCAAATCCAAATAAAAACCAATTTAGAATTTGATCAGAAACTTTATTAAAACCTAATCCAAATATAATTTCTCCTAACATTTGATGACAAATTAACCTAATTTCGAGATTTTCTTCTTTACTTAATTTATTTAAAATTTCTATTATGATTTCTTTACCTAATTCAATTTTTATCAAAGATGATAAACCTAATATAATTTGTTTTTCTACTTCTATTTCTACATCATTCATTAATATTTTATAAATTTTGATAATTTCTTTTTGAATTTGATTCGAATAAATTATTTCAGTTTTATTTAAAATATTAATCAATGTTATAGAAGTTTGTTGTCTAACAATTTTTGATTGATCTTCACAAGTTTTTAAAATGATAGGTAAAAGTTTATTTTCTAAAACGTTTGGAAGATCAGTTAAACAACCAGTTTCAATCATTGAGCCAATTAAACTAAGACCGATTTGTCTTTGATAAATTAATTGATGATGATTTGAATCATTAGGAGATCCATGAACAGTAGAAGTCGAATGATTAAAGAAATCCTTTTCCTCTTCTTCCCCTATAGGACAAGAAGAAGGAGGGTCATCATCCGTACTCTCATCTACTGTATCCCAACCAGATCTACAGAGAGAAATAACAACTTCATTAATGATTTCATCCTCAATAGCCCTTCGTACATTATCTCCAAATTCATAACCTTCGTAATCGTCTGAAGAACCAATCGTCATTGAATTAGGATTAACAGCGACAGGTAAATAAGCATCTGCAGAGCTAACTCCTACTTCTACCCATCTAGGTCCTTCTCCAATACCTTGTAATCTAGTTAAAAATACAAGTAAACCATATTTAACTAAAACTGCTATCGTCTCACTACTATCAGTTAACAATCGTTTGAGTAATGGCGTAAATGAATGAATCGAGATTTGTGGTCTTCGCTTTAACCTTGTATCGTTAATCGGTTCTTCTATTTCGTATATCTTACATTTGCTAAAGAAATACCACATAATATTACATATCGATGGACCAAATACTTCTCGAATAGGTTCATCTATATATATGTGCGTGTGTATTTCAAACAAAAACATCAATACAGTCATCTCTTTCGAAAAAAAAAAAAAAAAAAAAAAAAAAAAAAAAAAAAAAAAAAAAAAAAAAAACAGTTTGTTTATTTATTTAGTCAAATTAAGAATTTACCATCATGTGCTAATCCATTTAGGAGTGGTAAAACGTATTCAACAGCTTCCAAAATATCAACTTCTTCTAAAAGTTCAGGTAACCTTTGAGAAACAATAACCCTACAAAACCCCAGCCAAAACGTACATCAGTCACCAAAATCAATGTAATTAAAAAAATAAATTGAATAAAATTTGTTTTATTTTTACCTATGATAAGCGTTCTCAGATTTAGCGAATAAGAAAATCTTTTCCATAGTAGTTAAACAATTTTCATCATGAATATTAGAATGATTATTAATAATAGATAATGGATCATAAATTTGATCAAATGAATTTTCCCAAGTATTATTAGGAATAGTATTAGTGTTATTGTTATTGTTATTATACCATTCAGCAGCTTTCCTTTCTTCTTCTTCAATTGAATTATTATTTTGTTGATCAATATTAGATGGACTATTAATTAGATAAGTAGGCCAAATAGAGTGATCTTGTTCATCTGTTGTAAGTGTAGAAGAACATGTTGAAGTGGTTGAAGTTAAATCTAATGGTGGTGGTGGTATTGATTTTTTATGTATTGATTTTTCATTTGGTGTGGTTGTTATGAATGGATGTGGTCTTGGAGCACTTGAAGCTGAAGACGAACGAGGTCTTCTAGGTGAATTAATTGTTTGACTTGATGTTAATGAATCACTTGAGTTTGATGTTGGTGATGTTGTTGTTGATAATTTGAGTAATTTTAGATGATTTGGTAATTCATCAAGTGATGATTTTCTTCTCAATTTTGTTGTTGCTGTTGTTGTTGTTGTTGTTTTGGAATTAATTTGATTTGGTGATGTTTGATTTGGATTTGTTATTGTTTTTGATGGATCTGAATTTGAATTGATGAAAGGCGGACTTATGGATACGCTTGACTTCCTACGATGTCTTGGATTTAAATTAGTTTGTAATTGATGACCATGTAACAAATGATTGGTATTACTGTTATTATTAGGATTGAAATTAAATGAACTCATGATCAAATCAGATTAAAAGTGTGAGGTTTTGATTTGATTTGAGTGAGAGTGAGTGAGTGAGTGAGTTGATGAGTTGATGAGTTGGAGAAACAATAAATAAAACCAATTCTCATGAGAAAAAAAATAAATAAAAAACTAAAGACAGAGATAAAACTCCAAAATTAGACTTAAATTCCCCCTTCACATTTAAACCTCCCCTGCGACCGAATTTAAGCCAACATAGCTGGGAGGTTAGAGCCTTATGTGACCAACTGAACAAGTCATGCATGTGAAAAAAGCTGAAGCCATAGACTCACACAGAGAGAATCCCTGTCTGTGAGACAACTTGGTGAGTGAACACACCTAAACTGCTCAAGTTTCAGAACCAATGAATATTAACACAGCCTGAATTCTCACCGCCAGGAAAATTGCATCACATAGAGGCATGCTATGTTACATAGCAAGCTTCCATGCGATGAAAATATGTTGGCAGTGTCTCTAGACCAGCTTATCTGGGTAACAAACTGGTGTGACTATTTCTGTGAAGGTGGGAGGGACCAAAGAATGATTCAAGATGTATCATTTGAAAGCTATTAATAAGTCTCTCTTCTTTTTTTTTCCTTTTTGCATGAAGTTTGAATGTTAAAGGAGTTTGATTTGACTATAGAAATAACTTACATCGAAAAATGATTATCAACAGCCTATTCACTAGCACCATATCTAGTTCACAACAAAAATCAACGCAATAATAGTAATGTATAAGAAGCAAGGTAGTTTTAGTAGTAATTTTCAGCGATGATCTTGTACCCAAAGGAAACGCTTTTGAATATGGTATTTTAAAATATCTTGGTTTCTTTTCAATCTATATCATAAACTTACATAATTAAACTCTGAATGCTTTCAACATTTCTTTTAAAGGGGGGTTGGTAGCTTCACTTTGAAAAAAAAAAAAAAAACTGCAAGCACTAAACAGGTTCCAAGATGGGAATATGCCTGCTGTGCAAGAAAAAACATCAAGATGTAAAGTATATTGAAAAAATTTAAAAGAAAAAAGAAAAGAAAAGAAATAGATGTTCTCTCACTGAATAAATCATGGAAAACTTTTAAGGTTAGTTCACAGAAAATTCACATGCACAGGGACATTAATAAAGCTTTTTAAAATACCTGCATGTGTTAATACATCACTGCCAGCAGAAACTACTAGGACATGGTTGTTCTAGAAGCCCTAGGACCAGAGTTGTCCTAGATGTTCCTTGTTTGGACAAGGAAAAACTAGGACAAAGCCTGCCTGAGGAAATTTAGGACAAGCTTGTCCTAGATGTCTTTGTTGGAAGTGCATGTGTAAACCTCTTTCAAAAAAAAGCCTAAAAGTAAACCACATATTTCTAAAAGGTTCAACTTCCATTTATTTATTTATTTTTCAATAAAATTAATACACTTTGCATTTTCCTACTCAGTGATGATATTCCCATTTAGGAACCTGTTTAATGTTGGCAGTTAAACTTTTTAAAAAAAAATGCTTTTTTTTTTTCTTCTTCTTCAGCATTTATCTCATACAAAAAAAAATATAATAAAAAATCCTTTGAATAAATTCTTAATAAGCCATGAGTAATTTTATGGATGTGGCAAATATTAATATAACTTTAAAGATCATAAATTAATTATAAACCATATATGAAAATAACAAAAAAAAAAAAACCATTACAATTGATTTGCCTTTCCAAAACCAAAAAAAAAAAAAGTTGATTGATTTTTTTTTTTTTGCTTTGATGCATATCCTAGTCCACCTGAAATACCTTCAATGAGTTTTCTTTATTTTTTTTTTGTCAGGTTCCATCAAAAGGAATAACCTCTCCAAAAAAAAATAAAAAAATAAAAACCCAAAGTGACTCAAATGTTGGTCAAGGAGTTTTTTTTTTTTTACTAAATTTTTTATGTTTCATCTCTATTCACTCATGATGAACACGTTTCAAAAAAAAAAAATGGGCCTTTTTCTTTACCTTTAATAAGTTTTGACTACGAAATATATATATATATATATATAGTTAAGCTCAAAAAAAAGCAGTTGGAAAAATTTCAATGAGTTTAAAAAAACTGATGTTTAGAATAATAAAGAAATTAAACTTAAATTTAAATCCAAAGATATATATATATATATAAAGCACCACCTCCGTTTCAAACCCACGCGTCGACGTAAGCACACGAAGTTTACTTGTTTACTTCTCATTTTCTTCTCATTTGCTTCGAAAAAATTGCTTGAGCTATTCCTTTCAAAACGGATGAGCAAAGGGGTGTGTGAACCAAGTTTCCTTTCCACTTCATGAGCTTTTTCAATGGGTTTTTTTTTGGAGTGGTGGGGGCCCAAGACACAATGAAAGGCAATTGGTGGGGGCTCGAGCGGTGATGATTTTGGAAGTATATGTGAACAATTCAAGACAAGACCTGTGTGCTCACATCAACGCGTGGGTCTGAAACGGAGGTGGTGAAGCAAAGAAAAGGAATCTCTTTCTTTTTTCTACTAAATTAGATGATTATATATATATATATATATAGGCATATGAAGGATAACGTTTTTCGATCTTATGCTGATCTCTACGTCATACCATCCTTTCCCAATGCGCATGACCTTATGCGCCTGATGTCATGCAAAGGTCATTTTCCTTAATTACTATGTTGTCCTTCTTCCAATCCTGTTGACCGGCTTGCAAAGAGTTTCCTATTTAAAGAATCGGTTGTTCTTTTGTTTCTCTCTCAACCATTCTAATTTTGTCTTCGAAACTCTTCGCATCCACAGGTGCTCTCTCTCTCTTCATCACTTCGTGTTCCTCGTAGCTTACGAGGACCTCTCTGTGCTGTCTAATTCTCATAACCTTTAGTAGGTATTCTAATGAAAATCATCCATTTATTTTTGAGATCAGAATAAAGAAAAAAAACATCAAGTAAGTAAATATAAGATAACAAAAATCTTGATGAAATATCTATATATATACATATCTATATTACTCAAATTGTATCTCTCACACAACTTTTGTCCTAGTTTTTCCTTGGGCCAGAATAGGAAAATCTAGGGAAAAAAATTGTCCTAGAATTTTTAGAACAACCTTGTCCTAGTAGTCTTTGTTGGCAGTGCCTTGTGAGTCCCCACAGACAAGGGTCATAATAAGCAAGGTCTATCAAACTATAGGATGACCCTTTTATATTTATACCTATTTTTCCTTAAACTATTGAGTAGATGAGTTGTAACACATATCCTCAAAGGTCTTCTTGTGGTTTAAATTAGGTAGTAGTAAATGAAAAGTCTCAAATGTCCTTGTGTGGTACTCAATAATAGGGTCAACCTGGTACAAGCAGGTTGAATGAAAGACAGGTGAGTAAATAGGACAGAGAAGTTTTGAGGAAATGGTTCAACTAACCTGCACATGGCAGGGTTCAAAGTGAAAAAAAAAAGTCAGGTCTAGACTTGAGATTCAAGAAGACTGATGAGAAGGAACTTACTGATTCTGATTTGATTCTCTTTTTTTTTTTTTTCTTTTTTTTTTTTTTTACAATGAGAAGAGAAAGGAAAAAATTCAGATAGTCTCTCCTTAAAAGATTAAAGCACTTTCCCCATTCACCCAATACACTTAGAAAGCTGAAAAAAAAAAAAAAAAATCCATCTCTCACTACTCTTATACAAAGACCATCTTTCATCTTTCATGTGAAGAGATTTAACTAAGAGATTGATGTTTTGTAATCATAAACTGATAAAGTGACCAATTAGTATCTAAACATTAAAAAATGTAATGAGAGGGGAAAAAAAAAAAAACAATCTTGAGCTGAGATGGGAACTGGGTTATGTATGTATCCTACTCTCAGGTTTTATCTTCCTCACTATTGAGCTCTTAGGCCAATATGTGGGTCTTATGGTTGTTAAAGAGACCATTGGCCAACTTGTGGTTGCGGTACTGATCATATGGTTGTGGATCCTGCCTTGTCACAGGTACATGTCCTGATGACTCTCTTGAGACTGAGCTTGAGATATGGTTTGATCCTGCTCACTTATGATTCCTGTATGTAAATCACATTTAGTCTTATGATCTCATGTGTACTTATCTCATTATCATATGCAATCTTGATTGTACACTCATAATACTTCTTGTAATATCTTGATACTATATATGTAATTAACCGGTTGAAAGTCTGTGCTACAACATTGAGCAGTTCCTTGGGGCTGTGACAGATAAGGAGGATTTGCAGGTCACGAACTGAGTTTAGGTATCTCTCTCTCTCTCACTGCCAGCATTATAACTTTTTGCTTCAAACTGTTTGAATGAGAGGAAAAAACCAAAAAAAAAAAAAAAAAAAAAAAAATGCGCCAGTCAAAAAAGAGTGGTGTAGAAAAATGCATTATACTAATTGCAGTACTTGACACTACATGATTGCTTCCTTCCCAGCCAGCCGAAAAAAAAAAAAAAAAAAAAAACAGGTTGAAGGAAAACTTTATAATGGCTGGGCAATGATTTTTTTTTTTTTTTCCCATTAGAACAAGTTAAAAAGAATTATATGGATGTTTAAA
>MU167282.1:169784-184863 GCA_015951145.1 Cronartium quercuum f. sp. fusiforme G11 | reverse complement strand
AACCGGTCAAGTTGAGTGGTAAAAAAGGTAAAAGAAGGAAAGCCAATTTAAGACCGCGAAAGAGTTAAAGAAAAAAAAAAAAAAAAAAAAAAAAAAAGAAGAGTGATCTTACTTATCCAATCCAATCAAATCATATAAATAAATAAAAAAGTTATATTTTAATCCAATCCATCATCACTTTGAAACGTGGGGGATGAACTAATTCAATAATATCATCATGACTATCTGGGATTTTTGGATCCTTGGATTAGATTACTTAAAATCGGTGTACTTAACTAAGATCTTACTAATAATCAAATCACACGTGTGTTGTGGTCAATCAGTTTGACAAAAAAAAAATGATCTGCAAAGTAAAAAAAAAAAAACGGAAATACGGGGGGAGGGGGAAAACCCATGTCTGTATCAAATCTTACTTCGGCAAACATCGGCAGCTGTGCATTTAGAAAAAAACACTTCAACTGGTATATATATATAATTTAATTTTTTTCTCTTGGTATACGATTCTTTTTTTTTTTTTTTTTTGCTGGGTACAGTATGTATACCATATTTCACTTTTTCTGGATTTGAAAAAAAAAAAAAAAATCAAATCACTATACTCCTATTTTACTTTTAAATAAAATTGAACGATTTTTTGTTTGTTTGAACTGGTCTCAGATTTGGTAATAATTATTTTATGATTTATTTTTAGCAAAAAGAAAAAGAAAACCCCATCTGGTGTATACCTAGGTTATTGGTAAATTGAATGATACCCATATATCGATTGACCATTTTTTCAAATTCATTTCACGTTTATTGGACGTAGTTACTTACAGAGAGAGAGATACAGTATGATATGTGTGTACTGTATCGTACTGCTGCTGTATAGTCCTTATCCGCGTCCGATCGATCATTGTTTCAGGTTATGCTATGTATGTACTTACATACATAAGGATCTGTGGAGTAAGTTTGAAAGGTTACAGTACTTATGTAAGTAAAAGTCATTCGAGATACTCTTAAGTACAATACAATACAATACACTTCCACTTCCACTTACACTACTGTATGTCGGCTTCTTTCTTAGATTAAAATATTTTGGTGACTCGGCTCATCCATCGAGTTGCATCACGTACGGGGCCAAGATTTGAATGGTACTAAGTGCTGTATATAAAACTGTCAAAGTGGAGGTGATCTTTTCTTACAAGTACCTTGACGGAGATTAAAATAATCATCTTGCCACCTTTCTTTATTCATCAAGTGTTTGGATTTTTTTTTTTTTAGAAAAAAAAACTCATAAAGTTATCCCATCATCATCTTCTAAGTCTAGTCTTTTTAAGTGACTTTTGACGTGTCAAAGATCATAAGTCTTGCCTGAGAGTTTTTTCTTTTTTCTTTCAAAAGTTTGTCATTCATTCATATTATAAAGATTCTCAATTCACCATAAATTTACATTAAATTTTCAAAGAAATTCAAATATATATATATAAGGAATCTTTAAAACATAGACAACTCATCAATAGTTTTAATCATATACTACTGGTATATGTATTTCCAAAAATGCTTTGATATTCGTTTGGATAGTATTGATAGACCTAAATATCAATATATATATAAAAAAGGGAAAAACTTGACACCAATTCTCCATCTGTCTTTTTTTTTTTTTTTTTTTTTTTTTCTTGAAAACATAAAAGAAAGGTAAAGGTGTTTTAAGTGAAATTTTTTTGAAATTTTGCCTAATGATCATAAAAAAGACTTGTAACAGAGGATAAAAAAAAAAAAAAGAAAAAAAAAAATTGGTAGTAGAAGAAGAAGAAGAAGCAGAAGGAATTGGTTGTTGTACTTTTCACTTACATAAAGTAATTGAAAAATAATAATAAAAAATTCTTTTTGGAGTATCGTTTTATTTTAAGTTACAATACTTATCACATATATTTTCAGTTTTTATTTTTTTATTTTTTTAAAAAAAAAAAAGTATCTTAATCAATTTTATTTTATCCTTTTTTTTAAAAAATATATATGATCTCAACTGTTTATATATATATATATATATATAACAAAAAAAAAAAAGAAGAGAAAAACATATAAATATGATACTTTTTATTTGTTATTTATTTATTTATTTATTTATTTTTGGATCTGTATTGGAAAGAATAATAATAATTTATCATAATAATAAACAATTAATTAAAATCAAAAAAAAAAAAATTACAACAAGAATAAGAAGGTTATACCTTGACTTTAATTTTTTTTTTTTTTTTCTTTTCTTTCTTGTTTTTTTTTTTTTAAAAAAAAACAAAACCCTTGAATCAAAAATCACTAGATACAAACTTAATTACCAGTTTTTTTTTTTTTTTTTTTTACTTTTTGGAAAAAAGCAAATTTATCTTCATATTTTTACAAATCAGACATAATAATAATAATCATGCTATTTTTGCATCTTTTAAACCTTTAAAGGTAAATAATTCCCCGGAGAAAAAATAAATAAATAAGAAAGAAAAAAACTTCTACTGAATACATTTTTTTTTTTTTTTTCGTTTTTTTGAAAAAAATAAAAATAAAAAATATTCTTGTCCAATCTTCGTGTTTTTTTCCCCCTTTGTTTCTTTATCTACAAGTATATTTATACAGAATAACGTTTTTCGCCAACAACGCACACGAAAATACAACAATGCAGACACAGCATGGCTTATCCAAGACTTTTGGTATACAAAAAAAAACACAAAACAGATGCGTATGTATATATTCTATCAAAATAAAAATAAAAAGACAAGAGAAATTGAGAATCGACAGTACGGTGTTAAGAAACCTATTCAACATCCTTGCACTCCGGGTAGAACAAAAAACGAAAAGAGAAAACAAATCAACTTCAAAAAACTTGAAAGATTGATTGTTCAACACGGTTTCAAAATAAAACTGATCAAGAAAATTAATTTAGTTTTCCAATTTTCTTATTTGACTTTTTATAAACAAAGACGCAAACATAAGAGGGTGACCAGCGCTATCAAGTAAAGGTAAATGACGATATCCTAACCAAATAAAAAAAAATCAACCATCTTCCCTCCTCACAAATAGATTTGTGAAGATAAACTGACCAGGTTGTAATCCTTCCAAACAAATCGAAATCCTTCCTAACATAGCATCATCCTCATCTCCTCTTGTAGTATCACAAACTAATAATCTAATAAAACTTAATGACAACATTCCTCCTTGAACTTCAAACGGAATTTTAAACTTTTCCTACAAAAAACACATACATCGCTTTCATTAGTCTGTCTCTCTATATATATTATATATGTTTATGTGTAGTAAAAAACTTACATCAAATATTGGGTTCAAACCATTCCCTCTACAAAACACACACACACACACACCTCGAAATAAGTAAACAAAAAAGAAATAAATCAAGAAAGACTACTTACTTGATGACTTTGGTTCTACGTCTCATATTACTATGAATATGAGAATTACAATTACTTCCAATCACTTGTACTTCAACTGCAACATCTGGTCCATCTTCTTCTATCAATCTATCCTCAATTCTAGGTAATTGTTGAGCCGAGATAATCTTGTTTTTTTTTTTTTTTTTTTTCAAGAAATGAAGAAAATTAAACGGAGGTCAGAATTATTTTCCCACATTTTATGTTTTTAAGAAGAAGAAATTATATAACAAACTTCAATTTCAAGTTCATATTTAGTTAATTGTATGATGAAATCCTTTTTCTCTTTGAATCCTTTTTTCATTCTCAATATTTCGGGTTTTAACACATATCCTGATCTACCATTTAAATTGAATAAAGCGTGATTCAATTCCATTCCTAAATCTTTTTATTTTTCATCCCAAAAAAAAAAAAAAAAAAAAAAAAGACAGTCAACTCTGATCAATAATTCGAAACCAGAAAAAGAGACAGAAGAACACATACCATAGGTTTGCCAATTAAGAGCAACTAATTGAAGACCTACAGCCCAAAACCGATGAGGGAGAAAGTTCCCACTAAAGACTCTCATTGCAGCCGGATAAGCACGAGTAAGATGATTACGAGTGTGACCTAGTAGATCAAGTGGAGCTGATTTAAGGAACTTATTAACAGCTCTTTCACTAAGTGATAGAACATGTTCTGGATCATATTTAGTTAATTTATTAAATCCTCTAGCTTTTACTCCTACAGTATAAACTATAATTGAGGAGAGATTAGAAGTGAGAGGCGCAGTTGAAAGTTTTGGGTTTGGAAAAGTATCTAGTGGTGGGATTTGAGTTTCATTTGAAGGTGAGATAGCTTTTGAGATTCTCTTGAATCGGTGACCTAGTTTAGTTGAAGCTTTAGTAAAGACTACGAATGAACAAAATGGATCAGACTTCAGGTGCCAGAAGAATGGAAGAGCTTGATTGGAATTAGGATGCAGATGAGAGGTGAGAGATAAGACTAACTGCGTTTCAGATCTGAATCTGAGCTCGTTGATGATCCAGAGGTATTGGAAGTGGTGGTAGTCGAAGAAACTAATGGGTCAGCTGCTTCGGGTGTGAGCTCTACAGGTTTAGGTGTCAACTCATTGATCACAACCGTCTTCTTAGCCTGAGAGACAATCATAGGTTAAGTATTGAGGAGGAAGAACATCATCATCATCAGGTCAAGTATCGAATTTTGTTTACGAACCTTGATCAAGATCCGATACATGAGCTGTTGCGGACTGGGTATAACACCAGACTCGATCCCATCCAACTTCCGATCGACTAAAGCATCGCCCAAATAAATCTTTAATAGCTCTGTTAACCTCTCTTGCTGCGAAGCTTGACAATGAACTTCAAGGGAGAGTATGAGCGGGTAAGGTGTGACCACAAACGCGTACTTCGAGATCACCTTGAGTGCTTCGGAGACTAATAACTTTCTAGTAAGCGTGCGGCCGTGGTAGATAACGGGTTCACCTGAGTCACCATCCCAACAATCCACTGAATGGCCCACACGAGTGAGTGAAATCAATGGCTTTTTCGTTAGAATAGATGCAAGTTTTTTTCTTCACACACACACATTCTACACTTCGAGCTCCTTCTTGTAGTGCTCGAATATAACCTTCGACCGTACTCTCCCCCTTGAGTTGATTACCAACCAAATAAGTCTATTCCACCATGCAAGCAAATAAAAAAACATCAGAAAAAGCAATGAACCTGAATGTTTTTTTTTGTTTGGTGGATGAAACGTTGTTTCATACGTTATGAGAACTTGAGATGAAATAATCACAGATCGGATGACTCATGTCTTGACAAACTTGAAGATGAGATTCATCAAAAGCAGCGTTATCAGAAGATTGAAGGAAGCTATTAAATCCTTCAACAGTCATCAAAGGTTCGGTATCTTTTTCAACTTCATCTAAAAATTTAGAATAAATCGCCTTTAAGCTAGTAGGCGGCAGATGAGACTAGTGTAAAAGAAGATATAGGATCAGTGAATCAATCGTGGATAAGAAAGGAATCAATCTTACTGACTTGTTGTACATCTTTCATGAATGTTATGAATTCTTCTACACCCATCGTCTTCTTTCCAGATGTGATACGTTGAAAGATTTTATCCAAGTCATTACGAGTCTTTATCAATTTAACAAATTGTTGAAATCCAGTGAAATCAAGAAATCCTTTCTTATCTGGGTCAGCCATCTGTAAAAGCATGATCAAGATGTGAGCTCGAGAGTTGAGGGAGAGAGAAAATAACAAAGGCTACAAAGAGAAAAGGGACGAAACGTTGAAATTCGCTCTGATACTAGCTTCGGGTACGGAGATATTAATTCGCTTGCATAGGTCTACGGTTTCTTGAAGGTTTAGCTTGGGGTCATTGATGACGTTGGCCTAGATGGATGGTAACAAAAGAGGAGGAAGGAAGTCTGTAAGTGATTTCTCAGGCTGGGTATGATTTGGTATCAGAGAGATAGTTACGAGTCAAATCCTAGTGAAAAAAATAGACAGACACCATTCCAATGTTGTTCAAGCCAATAAGCTTGCCTCTTCCTCATATGATTCAATCCACCTAATAACTCTCGTCTGAAGCTCAATATACGTTCTAAAGTGATCTTCCAAGCCTCAAAGACATCAGGTTGAAGCGCGAATAGGTGTAACATCTTATAGGTAGATTTCTTAGAGATGTAAATGATTGTGAGCCACACTGTCTCATACTCGGGATTGATCTTAAATTGAGCTCGATAATAAGATGCATCTCGACCGAAACGAATTTCTCGAATAGATTCAATGTTTACTGAATTGATTCAAAGAAACTGATGAGTAAATTGTGAAGTTGTGAGCAGATAGGGATATAGATGAACTAACATGATCCACCCTTTTTACTCTCCCAAATGATTTGACCTCTTTCGCGATTGAGTGAAACGGTTAACTTGAGTGTTTTCTTAGCTGAAACTTTGACCATTTGAGTACCCATCTGAAGTAATTCTGGAATTTGAATATCTCGCATCGATGATACTGAACTGTAAGATTGAATTGAATCGGAACGAGTTGGAAGGACACTCATGGTGATGTGGATGAGTCCGCCAAGATAGGGGAAGAAGAGGGTTTATTAGAAAGAAGTGTAAATTCAGAAACATAAAAGGGTTAATTAAAAATAAGGGCGGATTAAACAACTTGAACTCACAAACATTAGGTTCGGTTGCCTTATTGAGACCCGCCTTCGATCCAACACAAATCTCATCCTCTACGTAATTTTCCTCCACCATCTCATCAAGGTAACCAATTCTTCAACTTGATGCTCATCCCTCCACACACAGCTTCAGCACCGCATAGCATAGTACAATCGTAGAAGTAATTCACCGCGCCACCATTTTATTTTATAACATTGCCTTTATCATCAAGTGTGAGTGAGACCACAACTTGAAAAGACAAAACATGCCATAAAGATCTGTATATAATTTATATTATGTACAGACCTCTATACTTGGTCAAGCAAGCAGTTGAATATATGAGAAGAATTGGAATTGTACCACTCTTGGCTGATCTTGCATAAGCTCAACCACACCACCAGCCCCTTCGCAAATGTTGACCTGAAAAAAAAAAAAAAAAAAATAGATAAAAAAAAACCCAAGTGATATAAATCATGTCAGTTTGAATATAAAGAATCTTATCATTTGTGTAAAAGCTTTTCAAAGGTTCTGGATTAAAGCACCCAGACACCGAGCTGTAATCTTTCAAACTCTTAACCCGTATCCAAAGCATCTAGGATAGATATGTAAGTTTCCTGGTCAAAGAGCTTAAGGACTTTTGGGACATCTTCAGCCATGTATCAACCTTTGAACCAAATTCTCCACCAACTGATTTGTAGAAAATGTGTTTTGATAGAAATTTGGGGAGCAAATAACTCACTGAACATTGGGATTCATTTTAAAGTCACTTTTGTTTCATAGTGTAGAAAAGTTGCAACAAAAAACAAAAACAAAATTGAAAACTCATGGAAACAAAGGGCAAAACATCATTAAAAAAAAAAAAAAGTTAGACTCCAATGATTCACATAATCTATGATTTGATCCTCAGTGGACTCCAGAAAGCTATTACTAAAGGTGCTGAGTTGAAGACACAATTTTAGGCCTTTGAAGAGTCCTTCCCCTGCCAATAAAGCACTACTGTATTTTATGCCATGTCTTCATCCACAGGTTTGACCACAAATTTTTTGATTGCTAATTTCCTCTGAGGTGAAGTGCTTCCTAGGGAACTGTGATGTAACCTGTAGAGCAGGGCTCTCCAGGAACTCAAGAGTCATTTTTCTAACTCGGTAAGCTTAGTAAGAGCTTTGCAGGGCCCTCCAGGTGCATGAATTGAGTGGACCCTCTGTTCTTGTATTTGCCTTGGATGCTCTCCTGCAATGTATTCTTGAAGGCAGAATTTGATGTCCCTGCCAGGGGAATCCGCATGTCTTGGGAGAAACTTTGTATTACACATGCAAGAATACCTCTCAGAATAGCATCCAAGGAAACACAATGGCAGTGAACAGAATATGTTTAATAAAGCAAGGACCCTGTTTCTGAAAAAACACCTGAAGGAATTTTTCAATTCCGTGCTTGGCTACTTTTTTTTTTTGTCTCAGATTCTTATTCTCTGCTTCTCTTTCTCTCTTTTTTTTTCACATAGTCATTGTAATCTTCTATCATTGTCAGTCCCACTCAAGACTGACAGGGAATCAAACATTAATGAGCCTATCATCATTGTTCTACTTATGGTCTATGGATATGAACCGCTTCCAGCATATTGGCATCACATGTGTGAGCCACCTGCTGCTGTCTGGCAAGTGCTCTCACTGAAATTTCAAATTTAAGGTTAGGGCACAAAGGCCAAAGGTTACAAATGGGTTCTTTTACTGCTCAAATGCCCCAGGAACTTCTCCTGAGAGCCAGATGAGTGCTGACCTTGTCTAGGTAAAGCTCTAGGTATTCATGGGGATCAGCAAGGCTTCACACAGATCTTTTATATCCCTGTGCTATCTAGAAGCAACACACCCAGCTTTTATCCTCTACCAGGCAGTGCTTTCACTCTTGAGAACCCCTCAGCAAGAGTAAAGCAACTGTGGTATGGAGGAAACACTGCCAAGATATTTGTATCGGATGGGCCTATCCGATGTTCTATCACCCCGAGATATGCGATGCAGTGTCAGTAGGATTAGGTGCGATGGAATTACACTGCAATATGGTGTCAGAGCATTAGATACTGATAGTAATTCCATCGCACCTAATCCTACTGACACTGCATCGCATATCTTGGGGTGATAGAACATCGGATAGGCCCATCCGATACAAATATCTTGGCAGTGAAAGGTGCTAGTGATGAACCTTTGATGAGCAATAAAATAAAATAACTATTGAAGACCAAAGAGGAAACTAGACTGCTTCTAATCAGAGAAGAAATCACCAAGGTAACCAGTGAAAAGAAGAATCTCAGAGTAAGAAAGTCCAGAATATCCTAAGAAGGTATTCAGACTGTTGAAGTTTTATTTTAATGATGATTTCAAAAGGGACAAGTGTCCAGGGGGGTCTGGTCCTCCTTTTATATTCTAAGTCTTCAATCTTCCTTCTCTATAAGAATATTTACTTAGTAGAAGGTATACCTAACTTTGTATATGTAAATCTTTTAGTAATATTGTATTATTACCTTTATAATTTATTGCTATGGGTTACTACTGGTTTTCCCATGTATAGCTCTTGAAATTGAGCTATGAGTTGTTCACACTAACATTATAATACCTTTGCAGTCTCATGGTACTTGTTAAGTACTCAGGAGCTGACAACATGAGAGAATTTTTCTATGTGACATTGCATGCTATTGACATAGTATGCCTTTATGCAATTATGGGATACAAACCTAAACCCGGGTTCCACCCGGGTTTTTTTCTGCCAGAATCCCAAAAATTTTTTGGGCTGTAGTTGGGATTCTGGGATTCTGGAAAAACCCCCAGAGGTTTGAATACCTCACCCTGGGGTTATGGATTTTCAGGAGCTGGGGATTAAGCAGATTTTGCCAGAATTCCAGAAATCCAAGTTGGACTTGGGATTCTGGGATTCTGGCAGAAAAAAACCCGGGTTTAGGTTTGTATCCCATAAATATAGACTACTTTTCAAGGCTCCTCTACCTTGTGGAATTGGTCTATTGCTTCCATTGAGATGGTTTGAAGATTGTCTCAATTTTCCCCATACTTGCTTCCCCAAGTCATTGTCATCATAGATTCCTTGCAATCTGTCTTGTGAAGTATCCTTGCAGGCAGAATGCAAGGTTTCTGTCATGGTAATCTCCAGGCTGTGGCTGGCTAACCTTGGTTAAAATCTTGCAATATGCCTGTAAGAACTCCTTGCATGCAATCCTGCAAGACAAGTATGATGGAAGTGAGTGATTTTACTACTTTTTGAGTGTGTAGGGTCTTGGGGATTGACCCATGGGTTGGTTGAGGCATGGGGCTGGCTTTCGAGAATACAGGGCTTGTCCCCAATGGCCGGTTTTAAGGACCCTCAGTTTTGTATCCATGACTGAGTTTAGAAAGGTGAGAAAACATAAAAAAATTCCTGCAAGCCAAGAGGGGTCAGAGATGTATGGAAAAACGATGGCTGCATTGTCCTGCGCTTTCCTATCATTGTGCAAATTTCAATATCTTTACCTCTTGGGGTTAAGGAATACTGCCAACGTAATTGCCTTGGATGCTGTCATCTAATGATTTCTCAGATGAAGCATCAGACATATTCCAGCCAATTAAAGCAAATCACCGCAGTTGAAACCTTGGAGGCAGCATGTAAGAATACCTCCCGCCCTGCCATCCCAGGCAAATATGCACCGCCAGCAGTGGATGGACTAAAGAAAAAAAAATATAGCAGTGCATGTTAGTAGCCTTTCTTCCAAAAGTGTAGGTTCAGCAACTTGTATTTTGTCCGGAACTAGGAGGGATTGACACATTAACCTTGAAACACTGATAAAATCGTCAATTTCTATCCGATCCCTTCAGTTTCTGCGTCGTTTGAGAACCACATTCCGGCTCTACAAGCTATATCGAGAAATGAACAATTCGTATTCAAAAACGGGTTAGATACAGTGAGAACAATACTAAGCAGAGAACACAGTAGAGATTTTGACATTGTCACTTCCACGGCTTTAGCACCTTGACAAACATTGTAGAGCCAGTCTCTGGCTTTCAAAAGCTGCTAAAATAAAAGGGATCGGACCAGAATCAACACTTTTATGCAGAATACGGTCAAACCTGTGCAGGTCCGTAACAGCTCTCCGTTAGTTCTCCTTCCCTAGTTCGGCCTGTGGTACTTCATCCTACTCTGGTAATTAGATCCCAGTACGCAGCTCACATTGGTAAATTGACTACACAATCTTCTATCACAGAACCATTATCCTTCCCTCCCCCTTTGTTTTTCCATCATAAACCTATGTCACCCCCCCTCCCTCTATTTGTCCTTTGCATTTGTATTGTCTCTCACTTCTGCAAGCTTGCCCATCACCATAAGATTTCTTGACACCATCACTGACGTGAAAAAATTTCCGACTGTCCTTGAGCAGCTTGAGGTAGAACACTTGAATGATTTTCTGAAGCTTAGACAAAATTGAAAGAAATGGTGTTGGTTGTTTGACAGCCATTATTGGGTAAAAGTGGCAGCTTATTGTTGGTGCGCATACAAGTAGAGTTTTTGGCACTAAAAGCACCTGTAGTATTCAGAATGTAGTGAAAATTTTCTCTTGCAACCTTTTGACTGCATCTCTTTACACAAGTTTCCTTTTATGTTCACATATACATTGGTGTGGTATTATCTGACTTCCAAAGATTGCCACCAAGTTTAGAAAAGTGAGAATGTTATAAAGTCCCCGCAGTCAAAGAGGGATGGGGAAAACAAATATGCATGCATCCCCATGTGCTTTCCCATCATCTTTCATCATTTTGCATAGTTTTTACTTCTTGAGTTTAAAAATGTTTTTGAGTGTCTGTACATAACTGGATGCGACCAATTCCAATTTGAGGGAAGTGATAAAGACCTCATGTCTACACCGTATGAAGATGTACTGTAACTATCCAAAAAGGATTTTCAAACCAACACTGCCAGCATTATATACTGTCCACTAGGGGACAATAATTGTCTGGGGGTACAATCAATGATGATTTTCACCCACTTGGAGGAAAATGTTCATTGATTGTCCCCCCAGACAATTATGGTCCCCTAGTGGACAGTATTAATGCTGGCAGTGCAAGCCTTTTCATCTCATCCTACCAACATGAATTTCACCAAGTCTCTCTCTCCTAGAAACAGGCGAGCCTGTAAGAGAGGGACTTGTACCTAATTCACATCATTTTATTTCATGACACCTGGGAGGGGCATGTACAAGGATCTAAAAGAGTATTAGAAAGAATTGAAGATAGGGGCATGAAAACTTCTCTTAAGAAATGCAAATTCAAATTTGATCAAGTTAAAGCATTAGGTCACATAGTCTAAGGTCTGTGGATAGCTGTTGAGCAAAATACACTGCCAAGATATTTGTATCGGATGGGCCTATCCGATGTTCTATCACCCCAAGATATGTGATGCAGTGTCAGTAGGATTAGGTGCGATGGAATTACTATCAGTATCTAATGCTCTGACACCATATTGCAGTGTAATTCCATCGCACCTAATCCTACTGACACTGCATCGCATATCTCGGGGTGATAGAACATCGGATAGGCCCATCCGATACAAATATCTTGGCAGTGATAGAGTTTCAGCAGTACTTCAAAAACTGCTTCCAAAAAGAGTACATGAATTACAACAATTCCTGGGTTTTGCCAGCTACTACAGAAGTTATTTGAAAGATTATGGCAAAGCTGAATCTTGTCTATACAAACCTATTAGTAAAGGAATCACCATTGAGATGATAGCAGAAAGGGTAGCAGCCTGAAGAAACATTAAATCCATGCTGAAAACAGTTCCTGTTCTGTTTCAAGCATATTTTACTGACCTTTTAAGCTATATGTTGATGCATCTTTTGAAAGACTAAGAGCAGCACTTCATCAAGTTCAGATTATAGATAGAAAGTCCACAGAAGGTGTCATTCACTGCCAAGATATTTGTATCGGATGGGCCTATCCGATGTTCTATCACCCCGAGATATGCGATGTAGTGTCAGTAGGATTAGGTGCAATGGAATTACACTGCAATATGGTGTCAGAGCATTAGATACTGATAGTAATTACATCGCACCTAATCCTACTGACACTGCATCGCATATCTTGGGGTGATAGAACATCGGATAGGCCCATCCGATACAAATATCTTGGCAGTGATTGTTTTTATATCAAGATGACTGAAGGATAGTGAAACCAGATATGGTTCACCCAACTAGAAGCTTTGGCTTTAGTATGGGCATTAGACAAACTCCATTATTATTCAGAGGGAGAAACACCAAACAGGAATATGCTCAGATGGATGATTGCAATCCAAGAGTACAACCTTACATGACCATAACTCACAGATTAGGCAAAATGTATAATAGTGCTGATGGCTTGAGTAGAATGTATTTACCAAATAATGACACCAAGCCTGCTTGGGACCCTGATGAGACAGAAAATGATACTCCTGTCATGGGTATCAGCATTAAGAATTGAGTGATGAATTCTTTGGTGACATTTATAACAACTACTCAAATAATCCCAAACTTGATGAATTGGTAAAACTTCTTTCTCAAGATAAAGTGGATCTCATTTTATCAATCACTTTAGAATCTCCATGGAGAGAAAATTATTATACAGGAAAGTTTTCCATCCTGAATGGTATGCATTACTACAGAAAAAAAACATACATCTGTTTTTGTATTGCAATCCAAATAACATATTAAACAACTTTTGAATATTTGCAAGGATTACTTTATTTCTGGACATCTTTTTGCAGATAGAACTCTTGAAAAAATTAGCACCACAGCCTGGTGGCAAGCTTGGAAGCTTTATACAGAACTCTATGTTACCAGCTGTAATAGATGACATAAAGCTAATAAAGCCATTGGGAAGAGGTTTGGGCTATTACAAAGAATTGAAGAGCCCAATTATTCATGGCAGTTTATCAACATGGATTTTGCAACAGGTTTACTACTGGCAGGATTTGAGAAATTCAATTCTGTTTTAGTAATAGGAGCTATATTGTCTAGAAGAGCTAGATTCCTGGCATGTTATAGAGAGTAATCTGCAAAGGACATAGCACTCCTTTTTTTTGGGAGAGATTGATTAGTGATGCAGGGACTGCCAAGAGCTACAATGAGTAACAGCAACCCAAAATTCACAGCTTCCTTTTGGGATGGGCTTAAGAAACTGTTGGGAACCAAACTAGCTCTCTCTACAACATATCACCCACAAACAGATGGACTACCTGAGAGGATGATTCAAAGAGATTGTGCGTTTGGCTTGGAATTCAAAGACAAAGATGGGTATACTCATGACTGGAAGACATGACTCCCAGTTCTATAAATTGTCTATAAAAGTAGAATCCATAACACCATTATAAGAACTCTGTCTGAAGGCAAAAGGGAGTATAATCCAAGGATGCCCAAGGATGATTTTAAAACAAAAAATGTAGAAATTCACCCTATCTCACTGAGTTTTCCATCCATGCTTAACAAAGTAAGAGACTTTGCATCCAGATGTGTTCAAGAAGTAGTTGAATACAATAAATAGAGATTGGATAAAACCCATAAAGAACCTGATTTTCACAATAAGGGGCCAAGCTTTGCTATGTACAGTGAATTTTTCTAACCTATAAGGCCTTAAAAACTTGAAAGATCCTTTTGGGGGCCCCTTTACCAAATCAAAATTGGTAAGCAAAGATGCTGTAGAACTTGTTCTTACAGGAAATTTTGATAGGAAACATCCTGTATTGCCAGTTTGTTCAATTTGAAGAGTACCACAATTCAGATCCAGAAAAGTTTGGTACCAGAGAAAAAGTAGCTCCTTCACCCCATGTTTTTGAACCTGTTGAAGAGAAAAAATTTCTCAAGGGATTAAAGCAAAAGAGAGAGAAGGACAACAAGAATAAAGACCTTTTATTATACTTAGTCAAGTATAAAAATAAAGGACTTGATGGAGATGAATGGGTTTCAGTCAGAACAATTCCCCATTCCAAAAGTACCCTAAGAGCCTTTAGAGTAGCCAACAGAGATCATAACCCAAAAAACTCTGTATGACCTGCTTTGAGGGTGGGGAAAATCAGGCCCTGAGTACATAAGAAAACCCATGCAACTGCAACTTGTAATGGAATTATATTTTACTACACCTCATAGCTCAGTTTCAAGAGCTATAGATGAGAGTTCAATGTACTACTACATATCAAAGTACATATTATAGCAGGATTACATATAGAGTATCCTACTGTACCCATAAACATAAGCTGAAATAACATGTAGAGATATTATTCTCTAGTGAAGCAGAGCACAGTTGGGTTTTGCCTCACACTGAGTATATGCTCATAATGAATAAATATATGAGGGTACAGGGTATAACACTGCACTGCCAAGATATTTGTATCGGATGGGCCTATCCGATGTTCTATCACCCCAAGATATGCGATGCAGTGTCAGTAGGATTAGGTGCGATGGAATTACTATTGGTATCTAATGCTC
>MU167282.1:155269-169209 GCA_015951145.1 Cronartium quercuum f. sp. fusiforme G11 | reverse complement strand
ATCGCACCTAATCCTACTGACACTGCATCGCATATCTTGGGGTGATAGAACATCGGATAGGCCCATCCGATACAAATATCTTGGCAGTGAGTCCTGGGCATTTGGGAAGCCCAGGAACCCACTAACCTTATCTCAGCCTCTGTACTCTTGATCCTTATTAGCATCATCAGTGAGGTTTCTTGTCAGACAGAAACAAATTCCTCACAATGAATATAAGCATCTTTCAAACAGTTTTCTAAGATTTATTCTGAAGAAGTGTCAGCTATAAGTACCTTCATACATTACCAAAAAGCCCTCTTCTCCACTAAAATTTCTAGCGGCCGTGTGCGAGCTAGAGAGTGACTTGGTTGAGGTTTTTTTTTTTTTCTTTTCTGATGAGATCAGAGTTCTCAAAAGCGCACTTGGAAAGTTTTTTTTTTTTTTACAATTTTTTTTTTTTTTTTTTTTTTTTTTTTTTTTTTTTTTTTTTTTTTTTTTTTTTTTTTTTTTTTTTTTTTCCATTGCTCTCAAATAACAAATGGTTCTGTTTCTTTTAAGCATTTTGATCCGAGCCAGCACACTTTCACATACGAGCCCCACTCGAAGCTCAAGTTCTTTTTACAGTATATATCAACAACTCTTCTTACAAGCTAAAGAACAATAAGCATTGGAATTTAAAACTGTTAGAGTTAAAGTCTTTGTGGTCTCACTTCCCTGTGACACAGTAATTAGAATTTACACACGGCATTTGTATTTTCATATATATATATCATCATCTCAAACCTAATCTTATTTGTCCTCACATATACTGACAGACACTTGCGCCTCAAAGAAACCTTTCCTCATCAGTCATTTTGTCTTTGATTGGTCAAGTGAGCTTCGAGGCGTGAGCTCAGAGGAGGTTCGTGGTTACATAACCATTCACCTCCTGCTGTCTGTCAAAAACTTTCTTTCGTTTACTTGTTCTAGAAGGAAGCAGAATCTAACGATGTAAATATCATGAAGTATTCTTTTCGACAACTATATCTTCCTTTCCTTTGGAAGTCCGTAACTACAAGAAGTTATTTTGAACCAGACTTTGTTTTGTTGCAAAGAAAAAAAAAAGTCAGGAAGTATACAACTGTTTTAGTATCCCGCTCTTTCTGTTTTTTTTAAGGTACGAAAAACCACATCTACCAAAAAAAATCGCATTGAAAGGGAGCAGACACAACATGTGTACGTTTTCATGATGCTTTTAAACCAAGGAGGAAAAGAAAAACGAAAAGAAAATAAAAAGAGACATTAGAAAACGAAGAAAGAAAATATTATGGGTACGCCTCATGAAAGAAACAAAAAAAGCTGTCCAAAAACAAAAAGAAATGAAGACCTCCTTTAGTAAAAAAAAAATAAGAAAGGCGTAGTTTGTAGTGAGTTTTTTAAGGAGCCCAACAATATCTCTCAAAGCATTTGCTACAAATTCCTTCACGACGGATCTTCTGACGTGAACGAGATCTATCAGCAACTGCACAAGCGAGACAGGCGGGCCATAGTGGATCTCTATATTTGTGAGCTTTGAAATCATCTGTTGTAGGGAATCCTCTATAAGCGATCTCTGATGCACCCGTAATAATAGCCGAGACTTGAGAAGGTTCATACTATTCAAAAGACAGTAAAAACCAATCCTGTCAACATTATGATCAACAGTCAAAAGCCTGGAAGTTTTTTTCTCACATGAATCTGATCCACGGAGGCGTTAGTCATTCCCTTTGAACCATCTAATGGAGCAGCGTTAGGTAACCAAACAATCAAAGGCGCAGCCGTCTCCTCACAACCAAAGAAGGTAGGATGATCCCTCAACTTCTCGTATTCTTTTGGGTCATTTGGAACCTTGGGAAAAGAGTATTCTCCCGGAAATAGTTGAGCACGAGCGAATGTAGCTTGTAAAGAAGCTCCAGTAGCGTAATTAGGTGCGTTCTTACCATCCTACATTTTTATGAAAAAAAAAGAGATTAGGAACTGGGACGAGCTCCGAGATGAACTGTAAAAAAGGATGGCACAGAGGGTAAAAGGGCACACATTGACTAGACTAACACAATCAATTCCGATTATAACATCTAACTTTCGTGCCGGAATAAGAAGAGGACCATAAGGTGTCACAGCTAAAGGAAGCGTGAGTATGTATGTTAGCCACATAAAATAATCAAAATGATGTAAAAAACAAAAAAAGAAAGAAAGAAATATACCACCGTCAGCACCACCGTCCATAAGCCTAAGGTCAATAGAAGATTTATCCAAATATTTATCAGTTCCTAAACCTAAGAAAGGATTAGGTACAGAAGCGGTATCGATAGAAATTCCAGGTTGTTGACTTGAGAAAGTAGTGTTAATAAGTGATGCTATGGGATGAATTGAACTCTTCTCAAAAAAGTATGCTTCTGAGGTATTTGAAGTAGGAAAGATATCGCTCGAAATAGCTGCGAAATAACTTGCTTGATCAAATCCTTCAACGCATCCATTAATTACGTTTGGTTTTCCTGATTTTAATCTTGTACCTAAATATTGTGTTGATATAAAGCTAGCTAGATTTGTGTCCCAACTTCCTGATTCAACAGGTGTAAACTCATAAACTGTGTTAGTCAATGGAACCCATGCTTCTGGTTGTAATTTTGTCTCATCTTGATTGGGTGAGATTGGAAGTGCAAGGATGATGGGAAAAGGTTGTTGGAAACGTTGAAAAGTTGGACTAAAAGAGTTTCAAGAATCGATTGTAAGCCCTAGTGCACGTACGCAAAACCAATCAACATAAATAAAATGGAACGGGTTCTTACACTCTTTGAATACTCGAAAACGTGACATCTAAACCATGAGGTACAGATTGATCAAAGAAATTTTGTTCATTGGTCCCATCAATGATATGATACCGTAGAATGAGAGACCAAAAGTCGGCTATGGTCACAAAAAATCCCGCTTTAAGCTTTTCTGACATCTTTTCGATTACATCGGCGGTGTAAGCTTTATTGATCTCATCGATTTTGGATAGGTCCTTGACAGTTTCATTGCTAGCAGGCTAAATCTCACAAGACTTAATATAAGTAGTCTACATTAATTTATTCAAGATAAAAGAAGTGGCTGAATTGACACTTACATTGAATAAATCATACTGCAATAAAAGCCCGCCAAAATCACTTGCTTTTGAGTATCGACTACGAGATTTACCGAGCGCTAATTCATATAAAGGAGGAAAATCCGCTTGTGCTAAAGCAGTGACCATCCAAGAACCACCGCTGAGACCAGTTATATAGTCACAAGCTTGAAGTAAACCACCTGTCCCAATTTCTGCTGATGTCTGATTTCGTACATCGAAAGCATTTAAAACACCAGCAGAAAATAGTGTTGCACGAAATCCTCCACCTGAAGCTGCTAATGCTGTACGAGGCAAGATATTAAGATCTTGAGATGTAAAGATATTTTTAACATAATCTGGTAATAAATTTTGTGATGAGTTAGAACCGTTCATTTTTCCTGAACTTATTTTTGATAAAGAGCGTTGAACGTTTGCGAGATAAGTTTTGTAAGCTGGTCCAACTACTTGCTGACGTCGTGATTGAATGTACGTTTGCTCAGCTGGATTAAGTCGTTGATTGTTGTTTGCGTGACTTCCTGCGCTCCGAATTAGGTTTCCGGGTGGACATCTGACATGTCTAATAGAACTTGTAGGTAGTTGATTAGGAAGACCGTGTAAACAGACGAAAATTGAAGCAAAAAACAAGAAGATAGTGCGAAACCTGGACATTTTCAACATTTATAGACAAAGACAGTGAAGTGTCGTTACAGCAAAAGAGAAAAATTGAGAAACTTTTCTCTTCATGGGAAGTCAGTGAGTGAGTCACAATAAGGTAAAGGAGAATGGCTATAAGCCGATACCAAGTAAAATAGTATGTAAGATTTTTTGCTTGACAGTTGAAGCTGACTGATTAGAGACACGGAGCGGCACAGATTGATAAGTAAAGCTGGATCTAAGAGGAAGTATATAAGATCTAAATCCTTGGGGGAAAAAAAAACAAAAAAACAAAACACAAAGTTGTAAAAATGTACTTCTTGAATAAGTTGTTACTCTTGGCTATAGTTATATGTGGTGTCGGTGGTAATATCAAGTTATCAGAGAATGCTCGCAACCTCGTGTGTTGTGGACAGTGCTATCTATGGGTTTCTTTGATTGATTTCCGACCCCATTGTGGACAGTATACGTGGACAATTAAAATGATGCGAATTAAGGGATGCGGACAACTGGAAGTTTGGGAGTGATCGATGAATGTTGGTCCACTGGGCATTATCAACTACCGTATACGATACAACTGTCGAATTTCATGAAGCGGCGTATCGGAAGACTCCAACTGCCACCAAGGCCGCGTTTTTTTCGGAAAAAAAAAGATATTCTTCAATTCCATATACTATAACACAACCACCGTCGAATTTATAACGAATCTACGAGGGCGGCGCCATGTTCGGACTGGAGAAACAGTTAATGGTAGATACAGTAAGCTTACAGTTTACCATCGATCGAAGTTACACATCTGGGTCGATTTCGATAATTGTAAGCCGTGCTCAGATATAGGGTCAGCGCATCGGACCACGTTGCCAACCTGGCATTCGAGATAATCTTATCGATTGTACCGTATCGTACAGGGTCAAGAAATTGAAACAGGTAAGGAACCCTTATTCATGGCACAAGTACCCTCATAGCGGTCGCTCTGTTCTTCCTCATGTAGGATCACAATTTGAAGGGTCTGCGCAGGACACGTGCGTACTTAATGTGAGGAACGGTAAGCGATGATGTCCTAGAAATTCCCTGACGCAGGAAAGTCGAAGGGAGGAGAAGTGTGACATACGTAGCAAGACTTGGGGCTAGCTGGTTACATAATCAAAAATAAGGGTGTGATCAAGACCTTGATATTTTGTAAAGTTTGATATATTTGCACGCCTGCGTGCCAAAAATATCAGTGTTACCAACTCCTCAGCAAATTCCGATGCAAGCAAAACAAAACATAAAAGGTCAGACATGATTGGGTGGTCAGAGAGAGGACTTTTGATGGCAAAGGTGGACTAGCAACTGCACCACAAACAAGATCTGCAGGACATACTAGGGAGAATGCGCAAATGGGCGGAGGTACGGTGGTACAATGTGGCCGTTAAATACACAAGTTGTGAGAAAAGAAGGCGCCTGCATGCAGCGAGTCTACCCGCCTGAAATCTATCACAGACTGTATGTACCCAACGGCTTAAATGCCAGTTCAAGCCACCTTTCACTTTGAGGTGGGGATGTCAATTGTTTGTATACGACTTACAGCAGGCGTGAGTAGGATAGATTCGGGAAGACGGCACAGACATGTCCACCAATTTGATGACTTGAATTGCTTACATACCTATACGATTTACAGCAGGCGTGATGCGGCAGGCATGATGCGGCAAGCGTGATGCGGCAAGCGTGATACGGCAGGCGTGAGTAGGATAGAAACGGGAAGACGGCATAGAGATATCCACGGAATTGATGATGTGGAACCTCCGAAACGTCTGACTTCCTCGTTTATATCTGTTACGGCATGTGTAGGGTACACAGCTTCGCCAAAGCCCGAGCCAGGGTTAGGTTAAGCCAAACAAGCTAGACTACCGTGATCGCTCGGCGAAGGACAGTCTGGTCAACTCATCGTTCCTGACCCGACTGACCTCCGACGAGCGAAGAGAGAAAGAGAGACTCACGTGTGTCCCGCGATAACAATATCTATACCCTGCCCTAGTCGTGTCCTAATAGATCTTACCTTAACCCTGATCCATAACACACCCCACGACTAGGCACGTGTCCATCAAGTACCAAAAATACATTGGGTAAAGAAATAACGAAATACGCGAACAAGAATTTGAAAGTCCGAGCGCCCTAGTACTTGAAAATGTCCGCCTTCAGTCTCTTGGTACATATGTATCCAGTGTACCGGGACTACCCCCTCAAAAAGCTGTTCATTGATGTGATAAAACTCTCTGTCTGTATGCCGCATCCTTTTATCCAAAGAATTTTTCTTTGACACATGTATCGCGGATGTGTTATCGCAATACGTGTTAGCTGGTCCCACCACTCCTACCATCTCATTGATCAAGTTCCTCAACCAAACCCCCTCCCTACAAGCTGTGCCCAAGGCCATATATTCTGCGTGGCACGTCGACATCGTCACACAGGTTTGCCGTTTGGATGTTCACAATCTCGTGCAACCGAGAAAGAAAGCAACAAATTCATGTACGGATCTTGCAAATTTCCCTCCCCAGTTAGCATCCACATACGTATGTAGACTCGTCTTCGCGTCCTCTGACCGAGGCTTCATGCGCAGTACCATGTCATCGTTTATGTTCAGGTATCTCATTACGTGTTAGATGGCCCGCTAGTGTTGTTTCTTCAGAGTTGCTGAGAAACGGGCCAAGGAGTTTGTTGCATAAGTTAAATCGGGTCGCATTGCAACTGCCTATGGCCAATAAGTAACATCTCTTGTCTATATCTTCCTCATCCTCCGTTGGCGTATTCGGCATATGCGTAATGTCTAGTGTTGTGTTTGTTTTTCCAGCCTCCTCCATAAACTTCCCCACAACTTTCTTTGGCAAACCTGGCTATGATAACGCGGAGGAACCATTCTCCTTCCTCATTATGTTTATGTTATAGTATTGTGATGATATCTTACTATTTCACTTATTTATCTTCGTATCTCTCTCTCATCCTATTTCTATCTTATCTCTCTTCACTCATACGGTAACAATCATCTTTTCAAGGCATTCAAGCCCTGTCATGTGTGTGTCTGCGTCTCTACGTGTGTGTGTGCCCGCATCTCTCTCGTCTCTCTCATGTGTATCATGGACGATCATGAACACTAGTGTCTTAGTGCGGTTTGTTGTACAGGTCGTAGTGTGTGACATCAGCTTGTCCTCCCATAGCTAGAGTATAAAGTATGAGATGTCATGAAATCTTATCTCTTGCATAAAAGGTGGCATCTTTTACATGGACTGTGAGCCACTTGCTTCTGTCTGGCAAATGACCTCACTACTGGTCTGAGAAAAGGTGTGGGCACAAAGGCCAAAGGTTGGAAATGGGTTCCTTTACAGCTCAAATGCCTCAGGAACCTTTCCTGAGAGCCAGATGAGTACTGATCTTGTCTAGGGAAAGCTCTAGAATACCACAGGATCAGCAAGGCTTTACACAGATCTTTTATGTCCCTGTGCTATCTGGAAGCTGGTGCACTCAGCTTTTAATCTCTATCCCTGTGTTACACTTCTTGGGAACCCTTCTGCAAGAATAGAGAAGAGGGGGTCCAGGAGGAAAGGTGCTGGTGATGAACCTTGAATGAACAATGAAATAAAACAACTGGTGAAGACCAGTAAGGAAACTAGACTGCTTCTAGATAGTGTGGAAATCACCAAGGTTAATTATGTATTAACCAGTGACTGAGGAATCTCAGAAGAAGAAAGCCCAGAATATCCTAGAGAGGTATTCAGACTGTAGAGTTTTATTTTAATGATGCTTCAGGGAGGGGAAAGTGTCCAAGGAGGTCTGGTCCTCCTTTTATACTCTGAGCCTTCACTCTTCCTTCTCTATGAGCATATTTACTCAATAGAAGGTAGACCTAACTTTGTATATGTAAGGGCATCTGCAGTCGTTGCACTAATTTTGCACCAAATTTACACTATGTGGTGCTACACTAAGGAGTCACCAGCTGGTGAACCCGAGTTTTCCACACTTGTGATCACTAAACTGGCACTAGTGTAACTTTAGTGAAATTCTCCACACTCATGGCACACTAAAGTACCACTAGTTTCACCACACCAAGTTTGGGCATCTGTACCAGATGCTCCCCTTAAATACACTTCAACAACACCTTCAACACTCATGGTATCTTTTTGAGGATGATGATGGTGAGTGGGATCATCTGTGGAATGTAATGCTTGGGAACCAGGAAAAAGAATCTCACCAACACAAATGAAGGTATATAATTGAATGAGTTGATCAGGTTTATCAGACTCAAGTGAGAGTGTATCAAAGAATGTAACATCTTCAGTAGTGGGTTTGGTCAACATGATTTGGTATGGCTGAGCTTGATCATGATGTAAATGCTATAAGAATAAAGTGAGGGAATTGATCTGATTTAAACAAATTCAAGTCAGTTGAGTGAAATAAAATGTTTTTTTTTTTAAAAAAAAAAAAAAAAAAAAAAAAAAACTTATGAGTATCAGCAGTTAGAATTGAAGCTATTGAATGAGGTTTAATTGGATCTGGGAATTCAGTTTGAATGAGTTGATTGAGTTCATCAGACTCAAGTGGTCCAAGGTCCAGTCAAGGGTGTGTGGGTTGAGGTCTTGTGTGGGTTGCAGGTGTTGTGTATGAGTATGGGTTGTGAGAGGATCACTAGAGGATCACTAGTTGGTGAATCACTAGGGTCTCATCACTGCCAATATATTTGCATCGCATGGAAGCTTGCTATGTAACATAGCATGTCTTCATGTGATACTATGGACCATTTTCCAAGGTAGGGACCTTGGAAAATAGACCTATTGCATCGCATCTTGGCCTGCTATGTGACATAGCATGCCTCTATGCGATGCAATTTTCTTGGCAGTGCATCAAATTTGATGAAAAAGTTAGTGATTTTGATGAAAGCACTAGCTAGTGATGCTCTAATTGGGCACAAGTGTGGGAACCTGGGTTGCATTACACTAAATTTAGTGTAATTGGTGGATTTAGTGCAACGACTGCAGATGCCCTAAAGCTCTTGGTAGTAATGTATTCTTACCATGATATTTTATAGCTATGGGTTACAACAGGTTGTCTCATGTACAGCTCTTGAAACTGAGCTATGAGTTGTTTACACTATGATTACAATACCTTTGCAGTCCCATGGTACTTGTTGAGTACTCAGAGGCTGACATGGACAATGTTCTTTTCTTCAATGGAAATTGACACACTGTCCATGTAAGCACCTTCTTCTTTTTCTTACTCCATTAGTCTTATGTGTTACTGAAGTTGCTGTGTAGTTTGTTGGTCTATCCTGTCTTTGCTGTCCCTGCTCTGTGGAGGTCTGTACCTTTCTTTAAACCTGTCTTGTCCTTTATTACTCATTCAGGAGCATTTGTGGTCCTCATCAGGCTACAGACCAGTGTTGAGATATTCTCCACAAGCAATATTGGCAACAACAGCATTGAAGCCATTTCATAGTTTTATTACAGTTTACACCCACTAATTTATTGATGCCTTTTGTCCAATGTAGTTTCAGTGTAGTCATAAGCACCTGTTTGATCTTCTTTAGTATGTCTTCAGAATTGCCTCTAACTGCCCCATCATCAACATGCAACAAGATTATGCATGTTGAGAATGTCTGGGAACACAGCTGATGGGTATATGGAAAGGGTGAGTTAGTGAGGTTCTAGCCTTGACTCTTGCCCTGGACATGGTGCTAACATAAGAGAGAGAGAAGAAATGAGAGGAGAAGATAAGGTTGAGATCTGAACAAAGTTTAATAGGATGTGAAGTTGATTAGTACCTAAATTTAGGTTGGGTATTATGGAGATGGCAAGATGGAGGTTAGTGAGCTATGCTCATGATCCATGAAATAAAGTGAAGCTAATATGCTCAAACAAATAAATGATATCCAGAATCCCAATGAAGTATCATCAATATACAGATAGGAGATCCGCATAAAAAAGACTGGTCAATTTTGGGCCAATTTTGGGAAACCTCACCTTTCAGGATTTATTTTGACCCTATCGGAAAGGTCTGGCAAGGTGGAGTCATTAAAAAAAATGTTGTTCAGGAGGTCTATTTGAACATTTGAATAATTCTACTTTACTACATTCATAGAAATACAATGATTTACAACGAGGTCTGAAGGAAAATGCAAAAACAGTAAAAGTAGGGAAGAAAGAGGACAAAAAGACAAAGAGGTCAAATGGGCCTTGGCTTAGCCAAGATTGGGATCATCCAACAGTATCATCAAAAAGCCAGCTGTAAGCTTGATTGGCTCAGTCAGCACCATTTCAGACGCTCGACAAATGTAACAAAGACTAAACTTAAATCACCACATTCACGCTTCCTTTCACAGACCAATACAGACGATTGACATTTCTCAAGCTTGCAAGAAAACTTTCCTTCGCAGCTCAAAAAACAAAGTCGTAGTGGTAAGGGCAGGAGAGAGACTTCTTCGGAGAAAAAAAAGGCGTACATTGTGAACACAAGCTACGTCTACAACTTTAACTTGGTTGTTCTTATTAGAATAAGCTTACCAGATAAACTCACAGGGAGTCCAAGATCCAATGATTTGCCGTAATGGATTGCCGAATGCCCATTCACTAGTGGGATAAGTGCAGGTCCCTGGCGAACGCCAGCGCGTCAGCAAGAGACACAGTAAGTACGGTCTACAACTGACGCCCATGAGCAGACTTGACAGGAGTTCAACAAGAATTGACGAGATTGTATTACCGCTTCGGATGGGTATTTGAAATCGATTTTCAATATCATTAACGAACTACTGTAATCACGGCTTGAGGAGGGCCGATACCCACGGACTTTGTCAAATTTGTATTCACTATATGTATATAAAACCGTACCATACCGGACCGGGATCGAAGTTTCACTTCTCATGTGATGATGCTAGAGAGCGGGATGGTGTGATGATAAGTTTTCCTCCGACAGAGAGAGACTCTACTGGGGTCAAGAATAGTTCCGCGAAATCGAAAGACTAGGATCTTTCGATTCTCACCCTCTTGTTCTTTCTCAGGTTGCCTGTCACCCAAATTTTGATCCGTCAAGAAACAGTGACCTTTGCTTGAATATTTTCAGTTTTGTTACACCTAAAAAAAATAAAAAAAAATAAAAAATGTTGCTCTAGTTGCTTCTCTTTGTATCTATTTCTGTACCAGGAAACGGTCCTACGTAGCAAATACTATTGTTTGTGGTGTTTTACAGTCTTCTTGATGTGCTATTGAGGCTCCTGCGGCCTTGATAAACCCCCTTTGTTCTTTTTGAGCCATGTGTGAACCAATTGCGAGTGCACCACCGAGCACGATCTGAGCCGGATTGGGTTTCGGCTGCTAGCTGAGACGGCCACTTCGGAAATATCTCGAGAGGAGGTCGGTCTGAGGGCGGAATGGGTTAGACATATCGAAAGGTCATCCTGTCCTGAGGCCGACAATTGTGAGTGTCTTTACAGGACCGTCGGTCTGAAACGACGGAAATGGGTTCCCAGGACTGGCTCGATAGACCCTCTGTTCGTCGACATCGGGCGGAGAGTGAGACTGGAGACTTTCCGAGGTCAAGGATGATTGTAAGAAATCAAATCGGTCAAGATCTTTCGATTCTCACCCTTTTGTTTTCTCACAGGTTGTCTGTTATTCAAATTTTGGTCCGTCAAGAAACAGGGACCTGTCTTTGAGTCGACGTCGAGTGAAAATTTGATGATGGCTTGAAATCGAACACGCTCCTGAGAACTCATGTGACCCTGATCACGACCAACCAGACCTAATCAGACGGAGGGGTGTATCCTCACATGAGGCTCACTGCTCGACTATAAATACCAGCGGTTCTGGCGTGTTTTGTCCAAACTTCATCCTATTCCTGCATTCGCAAGTTCACTCTTTAGCCTCTTTTGAATTCTTATCATCAGTCTCACTTAATTCAGCCAATCACATACACTAGTCAACCACCTGACTCTATACATACTACTTTTTTTTCTTTCTTTGTTTTTTTAAGAATCATATTCTCTCATCAAATAAACATGCAATTCTCTGCTGTCATCGTTCTCGTGGCTCTGTCTGCTTTCGCCACAGCTCATCGTAAGTTGATCTTCCCTTGTTCAACCGTTTTCACATTATCACACGCTCATCTTACCTTCTTTTTTCCCAATTCAGCTGCCGGTCTCGCTCGTAAGCTTGGTTAAAGATGCTCACCCATTTGATCTCACTACCCTGACGTTGGTTTTCTCTGTCCATCTGCAGCCATTGAAAAGCGAACCCCTCAAAGCTTTGTTCAAGGAAGCGAAAACAACGGACAATCGAGCAACGAAGCCGCAGGCATTTACGGTCAACAACACCAGATCGATTCTGATTCCTACAAATCGATAAGCACTCCAACCTTTTCCGAAGTCGATGGCCAATCCTACCATGAAAAAGATTCAACGACAGCCGGTTATTACAACAACAACAACGCCGCCTTCTCCAGCATAACCGGTGCTACCAGTGATGGCCTTGATAGTCTCCTTGGGTCTGACAATATTGGTGGGCTTCTTTAGTCCCTGGAACTTCAAAGCTTTCCGCCTTCGGTTTGGTCTCCGTCGTTCTACACCCGTGTCCTGTAATTTGTTCTCTTTTCTCGTTGCTTTCCATCCCACCGTTTTATAACCAGTCGACATTAGCGTATTTGATCTCATTTTTGTGCTCCTGTTTGACTCGCGCTGTTATTCGTTTTGGGTATACTTGGCAATTTGATTTTTGCATCTTTGTCGCTTACCTTGGTCGCGTTCCTTGAGCCTTTCTATTTGATCTTCACACCTGAACTTTAAACAGGGGCCCAACACGGGCCCAAATTACCGCTCCTTATTCCTTACCTCCGTCTTCATTAGCCCGGAAGAACATCCTTCACGCAATTTATTAATTGCTGTCTCCCTTCTATCACTTTCTGTCTAAGTCCATGGTCCACGTTCACGTATATGATATATTTGTCCGATCTTGGACCTTTAGGTTTCAATCTTCGTCTCCTTGCCGAGGACGCCCGTCGTGTGCCCTGAGCCTTTGTATCGCACTGCAACGGTCCCCGTCATCCCAGAAGTACTCACATAAGTTGACTGGCCAAAATGAACGCATAGCAAAGAACAACGCCTTGTTTTTACCGAAACTGGGAGATGAGATCATACCTGTGTGCTTCCCAGTGTATTCCTTTTCGATCTCATCAAGATCCCCACGAAACTGTGACGTGAAGTTTTCCTCTGATGCCTGACAAGGTTCTCCTCCACAGTTTTCCATGTACTTTTGTGCGCCAACAGATTACTTTGAGGCACTAGAGATAGTACAACTTATACATAATGATACCAAGCATCTTGAGATCCATCGCGTTCTTCAAAAATTGAGTCAATTGTAAATCAACAAGAGACTTGTTTGTGATCCTTTTGCATCACATGGAGGCATGCTATGTGACATACCATACCCAGACATGATGCAATAGGCCAATTTCTCAAGGTATGGGCCTTGGAAATCGGTATAAGGCATTTCATGTAGGTCTGCTATGTGACAAAGCATGCCTTCATGCAATGCAAATATGTTGGTGATGCGATGGGCCGAATTTGATCTTCTTCTTCTTCTCTTTCTTACTGCTTTAGTTTTCTACACCTCTAGAAGAGGGTCAGGTATAGATAATTTCAGTTTGTCAGCATCCTTGTTCAGCTCTTCAAGAAGTTCAGTTGGTGACTTTGAGTGGGAACTAGAGCAAGAGCAAAAGCTAAGAGCCCAAATGCAAGCAAGAGCCAGAGAAAAAAACAGGAACAAGCTCTTTTGGACTCTGACACACAGCCATGATCTTCTCTACCTATCAAGTCAGCATGAGTACCATGCATAGTCAAATAAAGCATTAGCACTGCCATCATATTTGCCTCTTATGTTCCCCTGGAAGGTATTCTTGCAGGCATAATTCAAGGTTTCTCCCAAGGAAACCAGCCAAAGCATGCAGGTTAATGGACCAGGAATCTTGCATTCTGGCTAGAAGACTACTTTGTAGGACAGCATGCAAGGAAAAAACATTATGGTGCACTGCCAACATATTTTCATCGCATGGAAGCTTGCTATGTAACATACACTGCCAAGATATTTGTATCGGATGGGCCTATCCGATGTTCTATCACCCCGAGATATGCGATGCAGTGTCAGTAGGATTAGGTGCGATGGAATTACACTGCAATATGGTGTCAGAG
>MU167282.1:121939-154369 GCA_015951145.1 Cronartium quercuum f. sp. fusiforme G11 | reverse complement strand
CTGTAGAAATGCAGTGTACTCGTCAGGGATTATTAACTATAAGAATATAGGGACTATGCTTATACCGAAGGGACACCAGCGCCACCCCTTTCATCGACTCGTGGCACTCTCAAGCTTACTCTTTCCCTAAGCTCAATAACAGCAGGGAAAGAGTAAGCGAACACACTTCACTTTCTATTCAACTGTTCTTCATTCTTTCACTCTTGCTTTCTTATGAACAAGTATCTGTCTCTGACTGTTTCCACTGGGCTCTTATTCATCTGTCAACAGAATATATAGATTGTTGTTTCTTTCATACTGACAGATCCTGAGCTCCTTTATCCCACACACTTCTATCTAGGTTAGAGTAGAACATCTTACTGCAAAACTCTCTCCATTCTAACCTATTTTATCTTGTTGTAATCAGGTCAGCGTGTGTGGGCATTAATCAAGGGTTGAAGAGTTGCTCAACCCCATATTGACCATATTTGTAACAGGACACACACACTTCCTAATAGGAACTTGTGATAAGTTTTCAGCATCTTGGCCTGCTATGTGACATAGCATGCCTCTATGCGATGCACTTTTCTTGGCGGTGCCTAAAGCACTTGGTGTGGATTTATTTGCAGGTATTCCTGAAGTGTTTGATCAATAATGGGATTTGGTTGATTCTGAATAATTTCTTTACTATGGCTACAGTTTCTTGACCTCAGTTTGATAATCCAGACTATCACCACATTCAGACTTTGGGAAATTTTATGATGCTAGAGTACTTCCCAAGATGTTCAATATATGTGGAGAGCAGAATGGAATTGTTTATTATATGATGGTGGAAAGATAAACTTACACCATCTGAAGCATTCAATGCTTTAAACACAACCTTGGCCTTTTGTCATCATGGCTTGGCAACAGTTATCATATGCTATTACACAGGATCCATATCTGCCCTTCACCACTATGGTAATAAAATAAATCAGCATCATTGAACTGAACCAATGACTATGGATGGAGATAAGGAAATATCTGGTGGCATGAGGAAACAGGTTAGGGATTTAAAACAAATAAATGGTTAGAGGTTCAAAACTCAGTATCCAAGCTGGAATTTGATTTCCAAAGAACTCAATAAAGATATGGCTCTTGGAGTCAACCAATTTCTCTAGAGAGCTGTGATGAACTTGCTTCTTTTGGGCAAGGGACCACACTAAAATGGATGTGTTTATGATTGGTCATATTCTCATGATCCACGCCAGGTCAAAGTGTTCCATTTAAGAGAAGTAGTGTAGTTGGAAGATAGAGTTGAGTTGAAAGATGGAGCGTATTTGAGGAAAGATTCAATCCTGAAGCATTGGTCCATTTCAACACAATAATTACAATATCAAATACTCATAACCCTAATTAATTGAACAAAAGTGATATCATATATAGATCCCAAGTTTACACATGTAGATCTCTTTCCTCATCTTGGGAAAGATGTTGTACCTATATGCACTTCACTGAATAACCATCTTATCATATCTTTATTTTCTTCACTTTTGTTCTGAGCTTGATACAATTTTTCATGCAATTTAGTGTGTTATCAGTATCTGAAGAGCACCTCTTTTACCTAATTGTATCTATCTCAATCTCTTTTATTCAACTGCTGTGCCTTGTACCAGGTACAAGTTGTTATATATGTCATCTATATGTTTTCTTTCTATCCTGATATTTTCTTGTGATATTTGTTATCAGCTTTGCTTATTCAGAGATTCAAGAAAAAGGCCATATACTCACTCATGTCTTGTACACATTTTCAGGTCAACTTATGAAAAGAGTCAAGCAAGAGGCCATATAATCATCAAGTGTGTCTTGAATGCTTCAACAGGTTCCTGCTATTTCCCTGTTTCAGAACACTCTGTTTTTTCTGAAAAACACTCAGGACTACTCCCTGTATGCCAAACAGAGGCAAACCCCTCCCTCTAGTATGTAGAGGTAGAGTTGGTGGGACTTGAAAAACTTCTGAAGCTCTAAAAACATCCGCAGGCTCTTCTACATAGCTCCCACAGACATTCCAGGTTGAGGAGGTCCTTGGAATGTGTCCCAAACCTCGCGGGCCTAAACCCAACCTGAAAATTTTAAAAATATCGCCACCGAGGGAAACCTTGCCGTATTGTATCATTTATGGCAAGCAACAGCTTGGCAGTGCGTGCGACTACAAATTCTGCACTGGTGCTTGCACTTTAAGCAACACCTGTTTTCCACCGGTGTGATGGTGTTTTCCTGGTTGGACGAGGTGCGATTTTTATTTTATTGCTCAAGGTGTCATTAAAGTCTCTTGGCTGTCAAACACCACTTATATGTTCGATGACCTGTAAAAACTCTCTGGCTGTGTCAGGGAAAAGGTTACTTGTTGGCTGTTTCATTTAATTTACAAGGCCATAAGGGTAGATTGGGGATGCTAAAGGATAGGGGAGGAGTTCAATCTCTTAGTTGTGGCCTGTTTCGTGGCTTTTTCTTCGTTGAAGGTGCAATCTTTGTCGGGTTGGCGCGCGCTTGTAAGCCAAAAAATCCCCCATCAACAATGCGTGTCGGTGGGTCATGCCGCCGTGGCTAAGCTTGAGATTGTGTGATCAGAAGCCTAGGCCACTAACCGAGATTGTATGGCGACCAACCAGTTCTCGAGTTACTCTAAAGTGCTCTCGTGGTGTAGCTTTCTATTGATGCCTGTTAAATTAAATACAATGTGTGTTGTAAATATTTCATATTTATAATACTATTAATATTCAAGCTCCACTCGTCTGAAATCCCAATATAGACCGTCTTCAACCCTGCTCGACTCACATCGTGAGGCCTTCAGCATAAGTCGAGCCGACTCGAATAAAGCTGATCAGCGCAGAATCAATACCAGGATTTCTAGAGCTCATCGCAAAGTGGAAAAATGGAAACACTAGTTTTCGCCACAAAAACCGCTCGAGCGTGGACACCGATCTCAACCCGCAAAATCTTGCTTCTCCCTTTGCAATAGCTGGAAACAAAGCTGACTTGATACACTCTAGAGTTGTTTCGACGAGCCACGGGCTTTCTTTGGCCAACTCTACTGGCGGGTCATTCTATGAATGCTCAGCAAAGGAAAATGTAGGCATATCACCGTATCGATACCAATAGAGATATAATCTTCGCCGAGAAAGTTCTTTGCCTTTCAATAACATTGGGGCTGAGGTACATTCTATGGCCAGATTAACGTTCAAGAGCTTTTCTTTGACCTCGTACGCTCAGTAGCGATGATCCGCAAGGCCTCGGCGGCACACCGCAAAAATCCGGTCAACAGAACGTGAGTTGTGATGCTGAACCTGGTTTCTATCGACTTGTCAACTTGTCTTCATATTTGCGTGACTGATGTATTTTTGACCCACGTGCCTCAAAATAGTCGAGAATTTATAGCTAATATTGGCTATCAATCCCAATCATTATCACGAACAAGATCCTCTCGTCACAATTCTCAAGTCGCAACTTGGGATTCATCTACGTGCCCATTATCATCGATTGAAGTGCGCGAACGGAACGCGAACTCTATCTCTCTGGCTGAACCGCATGCAGTGTTGAGCGCCCAATTCTGCCCATCCATCGATGATTATGCGAAAAAGGATATCGGCGCCCGGGTACAATTAAAGGAAACAACCAAACTCATTAAGTCATTTTGTCACTGTTTAATTACTTAACATCGGCGAAATGATAGCTGCATAAGTGATATACCAACTTATAGTGGAAAATGGTGAATTTTTCATTATTTTTTTTTTTCATCCTGCATGCTGAACGCTTTCGTTAGTGAACGGTCGTTTCTGTTATCTTTTTGCGTCTTTCATATACTGAGTCTCCTATCAGAGGATAGTTCCAACAAGTGTAGATATTAGGAATCGCATATTTTTTCTTCTTTTGTAATTAATCATTTACTTCAAGACTCGTTCCTTTCCCATCACCTACTCACATACTTTCCGCATCAGTCAGAATTTTCCTGACAGAACACATAGATTAATACTCTAAACTAAAATTAGAGATAAGTTTCCTGGACTTCACTTTTACACTAGGGCATGTTCTTTCCTCAAGTTCTTGAAGGAATATCAGATACAATGAATTCACATTTTCACTAAGATAACCTTTATCACTTAGAGGCCAAAATCCTCTATAGATATCATGGAAGAGACTTTCTTGATGTCAAGAGGATGTCAGTCTTACACAGTTACTGGCCTTCAGAAACAAACCTCTTTGTCTTCCCTGGAATTGTCAGTCCGCAGTGGCTTTGTGCAAGAGTTGTTAACCTCTAAAGCCCACCCACAGCCCAATCTGGCCCCTTTGTTTTGCCAAGGAAGGACGCGCCATCCAGACCGCGTCTAGCACATGAAAATTTCCAGGCAAAGTCCACTCGCTGGCTCACCCGCCCGGGGTCTTCCTCCCCCACCACGTGACTGCAGATGAGAAATCCCTTTCAAGCATATATACATATGCGTGTTGCTACAGTGATTCAACCTAATGCTTATACCCTTCCCCCTTTTTTTCTTTTTTTTTTCCAGAGTTACGTCGAGGTAGCTTTAGGCCCTGACAGCACGAGAATAATTTATAAACGACGCTTTTGATTATCCGATTGAACCAATTCTCAGGACTAGTATTTCCATCAAGACCGTCTTGAAAACATTCAAAGTACAGTTTATAGAAAGCCTTAACAACAACGACACCAGGTCGTCGTTTCTTCATCCAAGTTCGATTCACCCACGACATCTAGACTTTTACAGCTCAGGATGGATGAGGATAGAGAAATCTCACGTTTACATCGAGTCAATCGAACTATTAAAGAACTTGTCAGAGATCGCGTAAGCATCTCAACCTCAAACTCCAATTCGACATTCATCAATTTCTCACCACATACTTCGATCAACCAAAATCACACAAAACACAAAATAAAAGGGATATGAAGTCTCTGAACACGAAATTAATATCTCATTAGCTGATTTTCGATCAGAAAAACTTTCAAGTGGAATGGTAGAGTAAGTATTTTTAATCAAACCTTAAAAAGTCAATTCAAAAAACAATCTGATGTTTATATATCTATATATCTTAACCATCTATCCGTGTTCAATCATCCAGTCGGTCGGTATTGAATTTTGCTGCACAAAAACCTGACACCGATGAACGTATATATGTCTTTTACACCGATGAAAAGTCAGTAGGAATTAAGACGATGAGAAAGTAAGTCATTGAAGCATATCATTTAAAAAAGCCCATCGTATTTTCTCTAACCCCCAAACACACACACATCCTCCCGCGATTCCTATGAAGGTTCATTGGCGTTCTTGACGAACGCAAGATTGAGTCCGGCATCCTCATTTACGCCTCCGCAATGACACCATCTGCCAATAAAGTAATTGTATCTATGGCTCAACAATTCACTCTCGAAGCATTTCAAGAGGCCGAATTACTCGTCAATATCACTCATCATATCATGGTACCTCAACACGAGGTCATGAGTCCGGCTGAGAAGGCAGCCTTATTGGCTCGATAGTCCGTCTTATATATTTTTACTCTCATTCTCTCTCTCTCTCTCTCTCTCCATTGACGCTTTTGGTTTCGGTTTTAGTCGGCTCAATGATACCCAACTACCTCGTATTCAACTTAACGATCCGGTCGCAAGGTACTACGGTCTTAAACGAGGTCAAGTGGTTCGGATCATTCGACCTTCAGAAACAGCTGGTCGCTATGTCAGTTACCGGTTGGCGATGTGATCTTTCTTGACTCTCTCGTACTTTACTCTTCATACCCAAACGTTTCACGCCCTCAAGTTCACTCTTGATCCTGAACTTTACAATTTGATTTTGCATATATACATATATATGGGGAATACGTACAAATTTACTTCTTCGAAATATAGAATCACTAGTCAGAGGTCAAAAAAAAAAATGTAATTAGTTTGTTGTATCATTTCCATCTCCCCCCTTCAAAAAATGACCCTTTTAAGCTTTTATGAACTCTGCCTATGAACCTTTGTCCGATGTCATTTTTGACAAGAAACGACTCAAGTAAGTAGTCATGCACTGTGAACTAAAATTCCCCTCATTTTGAGTCTAGTCATTGAGTCAACTATTGACTTTTTGTTTTGAAGGTGAACAATGCCACTTTGTATTTTTTTTTTTTTTTTTTTTTTTTTTTTTTTTTTTTTTTTTTTTTTTTTTTTTTTTTTTTTTTTTTTTTCAAGTCTTCATATGCGCACATCACAAGTCTCTGCAGCAAAAGTACCAAACGATAAAAGACCGGTGTTTTGTGCATTTTTACAAGGTCAAACTTCATCTTTTTTTTTTTTCATCTTTACCTTTAATTATAACAAAAAAAAAGTGAAAAAAAAAACATCAAAACCTAAACTTTTCCTTATCACGTCCATTATTATTCCCGCCTCCTTTTCCAATTTCACGACGATTCCTTTTAGCTGATTCTTGAGCTACTACATCTGATAAATCTTCTCGACCTCCTTGTTGATTGCCTATTCCACCTGCTACCCTTTGTCGGTTCTCTTCGTATCTCTGCCTCAACTGTTCTTCAGAAAGTCCTTCCAATTCTGATGGGTCTAAAGCTACATCTACACCCGCCGGCTTACGCTAAGGGCGGGGGGGAGGGGAGGAAATGGATTGGGATACGAAGTTAATAAAATGTGAAAACTGGTAATGAGATTTTACAGGCGTCTCAACTAGACGTACCTTATTGCCTCGATCCTCTTGACCTAACATTGCCACATTATGACCCTGTTGAGAAATACCCCTGACATCATAAACACGCTCACTTCCCATGAACCCTGTAATCTTCGTCTCCTTCTCCGGGATCACTTGGTACAAAGACTTAGGTCCACTATCGACCTCGGGCTCATTAACCCCAGTACCTTCGCGACGCTTGCGTAATTCCAAGAAATCAGGTGTCTCCAATCCACCAGGTACGGTAGAAGTGATCGAAGCCAGACCCGAGGGTGTTTCCAATCCGGTTGGCGTCTGAAGTCCTTCGGCTGACGATGGACCAGCCTCGTCATCTGATTCTTCTTCTGACTCTTCGTCTGATTCTTCTTCGTCAGATTGTAGTTCTCCCCAAAGCTCCTTAGAGACCGGTTCACCATACTGTTCCCTCATACATGAGACTATTAGGACTCAAATCTCTTGGACGATCGAGAAAGGATGGTATCTAACTCACAGCGTTGTCAAACTTGGGTGCTTGTCCAAATACGTCACCATACAGCGGACGTCCATACTCATCCGTTGGTGGCTTGCCCCATCCTCCTGGATGGTAGCCCCACTGTGCACCATCAGGTATAGGCGCATTGAGCCCAGGGATTTTTAAGTTGGGGTAGCTTGGTGGTGGACCGTAACGCTGCATAGCGATGAGCCAAGGCGGTGGAGCGAGCGGTGGAATAGAAAGCGCTTCTTTCAAATCCTCGGATAAATCTCCAGGTCGTTTCTCCTTCAATTTTGTCTCAAATTCTTTTCCTTCATAATACCTGACCATGATCAAAAGGTTATATGAAAGACTAAGTTGTAGACAGTCGCAAAAAAAAAAAAAGAATCAGACGAAGACTTTTGATCCACACTCACATTTCGCCAAACGTCGTCATCGGTGGTGGAACCTGGTATTTGAAGAACGCGTCATGAAGTTTTTGATAGTCAATATCAATTTTACCCATCTTCGGCTGTACGCGTTCCCTCGTCTTCTGTCGCAAAGATTGCTCAGACTCTTTCTCCTTGATTGCGTCCCTCTGAGTTGAGATTCCAGTGTCGGCAATGTAGCCTACACACAGTGGTAGATGAGTGGAGCCGTCAAAACGAAGGGAGTGTGAGGGGTCTTACTAGGTAGCTGGAACGCAGGTTTCTCAATCCCCCGTTTCCCTTGTAGATAATCCCGCTTCTGACTCCAATGTGCGGGAATCGGTACCGTATTTCGATAACTTTTGAGTTGAACAAGTAGTTTGGGATCTTGAGCAGCCACATCCACCCATTCGACCACTTCAGGTTTCTTGACTAGTCGTTTCAATTCGGCTACCGACAGTCTCGCCATCTTACGTTGCTTTCTTTTTGAGATATCAGGTTTTGGCGCATCTGAATCTCCACTGTTTATTTGATAAATCAAAGGAACCAGAAGTCAGCCAGATGGTTAGAAGAGAATAGTGGTGCCTGAAGGCCAACTAAAAATGCAACGACGTACTCTGATGGCATCTCATCATCCGAATAAATTACTTGACCCTTCCCAGGATCCTCAGGCTTAACATCGGTCTACCAACAAAAACCAATCAACTCGCTATCAGCTTCCGAACCCCTCATTTTTCGACAGTTTGAGATTAGTAAAAAAAAATTGTAAAATTATTTACGGCACTTTCATCACCTTCACCTGAATCCGGCTGGAATTTGGCAAAGACGTCGGCAAAGAGTTCAAGTGTAGAAGGATCTGCTTGATCCAGTTCACCTATCTGTAGTATTCCATCCACTGACGATTCAAGCTGATCAACCTTCTCGTCTCCGTCCTTCTCCTCGCTTCCAATCTGTTCAGTGACTGCTCCAGACTAGTTCCCTCATGCAACAAGTGTTTTTATTTATCAGACTCTCTTTTTCTGTGATCTGTATTGAGATCGAGACGAACACCAACCTCGGAAGGCGTGGTAAGAGTACCATTGACTTGAGTATTAGACTTCTTCGGTTTTTGTTTTTGCTTTAACCGCTTTAATTGGCCACGCGTTAAGCGTTTGATTGTTGCTGCCTCTGTCGATGATTTTGAGCCTGTGAGCCCGTTGAGATGAGGAGCCGTCGGAGGAGCGGGAGTCATGATGTCGCGCGTTGAGCTGGACACACACACCCTAAGTTGAATAGCCCGACTTTTGCTTTTTCGAAGACGCACAGTTCGATTTGTACGATACTGATTGGGTGGGTATGTAGACGAGGGCCAGCGGATGAACGATTTGAACGGGACTTGTTTATGCCAACCGGAGCATGTCATCGAGGCGGATCACTACACTCGCTATGAGCATATCGTGTCGTGGTTCTTTTATTACGATACAACGTTTTTTCACTAATAACTCTGAATTCACTTTTATGCCATGTGAATTGTCAGAGTGCAGGAATAGGTCATGGGGTTGAGGCATAATCACCAAAAGGTGGACTCTTTCTTTACAGTGAGGTCCCTGTCTGGGAGATCCATGTAGACCTGACAAGTGGCTGGGGAGGGAGTTACATTAGTAGCCCAAAAACTGCCAGCATAGCTGTTCCACATATGGGCATTTAATTTCAATTTGAATTTCCAGATTCATGGCAAAAAAAAAAAATATGCAGTGGATAAATGGTAGGGCCCAATCATATGCTACTTGCCCCAGCATCGTTGTACAAAAAAAACTATGCTGGTGAGTGTGTATGAGGTTGGGGAAGGTGTAAGCTTCTGTTGTATGTACATAATGCAATTCTAACAAGAACTACTAGGACAAGCCTTTCCTAGAATTTCTCAGACAAGTCTTGTCCTAGATTTTCTTAGTCTGGACAAGGAAAAACTAGGACAAACCTTGTCTGAGAAATTCTAGAACAACCTTGTCCTAGTACTCTTCATTGGCAGTGATGGTGATGCTAACTTCTGAGGTAATAAACAGGATCCCCCTGAGGTTTGAGAGATACCGGAGGTGGCTGGTCACATCCACACTTTGGCCTTTGATGTGGCCCTTTTTTTGTGTCTGTGTGGTGGTACCTTAATGACATATACTGCCCACAAATTACGTTTGTGCTAAAAAAGGAAAGAGGTTGCATACTCTGTTTGTCAAAAGGCCCATTCTGGACAGGTTTATCCCACTTCAAGAAATAGTAACAAGAGAGCTCAATTTCCTCACAGTTTTTTGCCCCTACTTTGACACCAAGTTCCAATGCCAATATCATTTACAGCATTCATACCTTGAACTTGAGATTCTTTTCACAGAATGAAAGCTTGGTCATACTCAAGCACATTGAGGCTGAAAAAACCTTGAAAAAATTTCAACTACAGCCAAAATCTTAGTTGAGATTCTGCAAGAAAAAGTGTGAGCACCTTACTTCTGTCAGGCAAGATACCTCACTAAAAAATGGTGGAAATAGTTATGGGCACAAAGGCCAGAAGGAAAATGGGTTCATAGAATTTCCCAAATGCCCAGGACTACTCCCTATAAGCCAGATGGGCACCGGAGTAATCTATGATAACTAGATATCTGTAGTCCAGTGATGACCAGTGCAAATCCTTTCCTTGCACTATCTAGTGGTTAGTCCCAGCCTTAGGATTTATCCTCTACTTTCCATTTTACTCTTGAGAACCCCTCAGCAAGAGAAAATAGCAAGTATTGGGGAAAGGCTCTAGCTTTGCACCTGAAAAGACCAAGAAACAAAGAGACTGATGAATACAAAAAGATGAGGATGTTCCAACAAATTATTTTATAATAGTTATTGACTAAGAGTTCTCTAAAAATATAGAAAGTCTAGAATATCTTTTATAGTTATTCAGACAGTTGAGGTTTGATTTTATGATGCAGATCCTCCTCCTCCTGTAGAGGAGGTCGGATCCATTGTTTATATTCTTACCCTTTATCCTTTATGAGCATATACTTACTACAAGGCAAAAGTTCACCATGTCTTGCTTTTATTAGTACATAACATCTTGTATGTTATTACAGTTTCAGTCTATGGTTCACAGCAGGTTACCCTTCATGTAATCATGCTGTAATATATAATCTTTATCACTTTTACAGTGAATTCTCAATTATTGATCTTGAAACTGAACTATGAGGTGTAGTAAGAACATATTCATATTAACATCTGCAGCTCCATGGTATTCCTCAAGTACTCAGGGGCTGACAAAGAGCTTGAGTTCAAGGTTTTTTTTCTGTCCTTTTCTTGGCTTGAGAAATCCAAAGAGTCCACATTTGAAAACCCTTGAAAGAGCTCCAATAAAGGCCTTCATCCAAGTACTACTTCCACATTTTCCATGGATGGCAGCTTGTGAGGTATTTTCAGATGCTTCCTCTGAGGTAATCAGCCCCCATTGGCCAGAAAACACAGGTGTTAACCTTGATGCTGTATCCATGGAACCTCAGATAATAGAATCTGAGGCAAATGCATCAGGTGTGAAGGTGAAATTTTCTTGCAATATGTGCTTTAGAAAAAATACTTGAACCAATTCATTTCATGAGTTCTCATCTCAAAAGACTCCTTGGATCAAAAAATCCAAAGAAAAGTGTTGGCCATCTGCACACTCTGGTTACCCTACCTCATGAAGGAGATCTTTGAATTTGAAGTGTTTCACCAGCTTGCTCTATCTACCAACTTCTTTATATCTAAATGATATGTATTTCAGAACTGCTGGCTTCCAATACTTATTCTTCAGACAGGTAGCTAGGTTGAGTATTGGCAGCAATTTCAACCTTTGCCAAAACTCCATATTATAAAAGAAAAACCCTCTGGCAGAAAGTCTTGACTTGGTATTATTAGGTAAACACTTCCAGGTGACTAGGGTTTCACATTCCGATTTATTGGAAGGTTCTATGTTCAGGTCTTTTTTAGCTATAAGTACCATTAAAAAACACCAATAAGCTGCACAATTGCTTAATAGATATGACACCCGGTCCGTATCAAGGTGACTTGTCGACGAGAGCAGACGAAGAACTTTTTTAGTTCTCTGATTGTCCTCATTTTTCACCCAGAGCCAGCACATGAGCCTTCCCTTTATGCAAAGTAACCTCCTTTTTTGCTCAATGCACCATGCGCTGAAAGGTGTGTACTGTATGCCTGTGTATCACTGCACAGTTCACAATTGTACTGACATTCATGAGCTGACATCATGATGAACATGGATCAGTGACTTGTATTGAATGGACATGAGTAAAAAGGGTGGGCTTGAGCCCTTGGGCCACCACCCCCCAGACACTAAGGCACTGGATTTGAGAGGGATTCTGAGGTGATTTCAAACATGACACCGTGTGCTCTCGTCGACGAGTCACCTTCATATGGACAGGGTGTAACTGCTTTGGCAGTTGTCTTCTGCTTTAGAAGAACCTACAAAATTTAACCAATGACAGAAATACGCTATGAAGCAGAAGGACCAAGCAAAAGCTTGCAACAATCTGGTTTGCTTAGCTCTGAGTCTTACCCAAAGACTAGAGTTGTGCAACAAGGAAGACCAAAAATAATCTATGCCTCATTTCCTACCTATAAATGGAATGATGAAGTGTTCTAATACATCAAGAGTCAAAATCCAAATCAGAAAAAAAAAATCAGTCAATTGGCTTCCGAAAGCACCAGACACCCTTCAAGTTTTTCACACCTTTTCAGTTGCTTTTCTATGACATATCCTACATTCAGGAGGGCAATTATGTTTTAAGTCTGGGAATTGGAAAACAATGATTTGTCAATAATTCATCGTATATGGGCTATGAGTATTCTCAGAAGGCTTTGGGACTCATTCGGTGCTCACGCACCAAAGCTATTCCCAAAAGACGTCATGAATGGACCCATCAGCCGGGCGGCATTGGAGCTATCTCTGACTCAGGGTAAGTCAAAGAAAGCTTTCATAGTTTTCTGCCTCCGAAAGGGTCAATCAGTAAGTTTTGAGAACGTTTTTGAACCAATCTGTTTATTAACAGACATTGATTTGATGGCCATAGTGAAGCAGCAGATGGAAAACCCGCAAGTATCCAAGGTTGAAGATCTGAGTGCGTTGGTCATCAATCCTTTTGCTGAAAGAATACAAAACATGCTCAATTGTTTCTTTGATTGTTTTTTAGGAATTAAAGAAGTTTTTCAGCGAGTCGAATTCATCATTAAAGTCAAACAACTCTTTCGTACCTCTGCAACCTCACCAAGTGAAAGACTACTTGAACTGCATGATTCCTTGGTCCTGGAAAGCTCTCCATTGGATAACATCACTGTGGATCAACTGGGATCACAATTTTTGGATGAATTTCACCGTCGGTCTGAATATATTTTGGATTCATCACTCGGTTATCTCATTATGGAACATCTTCAGGAACTTGACGAAAGTTCTGAGACGTGGTTCAATCACTTACACCTGATACATGAGAACTTTGGCCCCCTCCGCAAGGTTGCAAGATTGAAATACAATGTCAAGCTACAAGAAGAAGAGTTATCTAAGAACATTGGTACTAATACACCACAATCAACTTTGGAATCCTGGCCAGGAGAAGAAAAACATAGAGATTTTTTTTTTTTTTTTTGGTAATGTCCTTTTCCACCTTATGTTTCAAAGATTTTGCCTTCATTTATGGAATCAGATACAGTCATCCTGGATCAATTGAAGATTGTTCTTGATTTACTTGAAAAGAAGAATGACCATGAAATTTTTAACTCTGGTAATTCCAAACTTAAATTCAATAACTAACCACATCACAGAAGCTCGAGATTTTGTAGAGAGAGTCAAGTTCATTGGATAGGTGAGCTTCATGAATTCTCCCATTTTTTGAAGGTTTAGTCTCAAACACCATTGTTCTATACCAAAGATACACAAAGCCAATGCAAAATTGTACCCTTTTTTGATTTTGATTTTTTACCTTTTGGAAAAGGTTTGGGCAGATATTTAGACCCGATTGCTAAAACATAAGACATCATGGCTCATAAAAAATTAGGTCAACTGAAGACATTCACCTTTTTTTTTTTCCACCAATAAAAGACCTTGAAAGAAAAAAGATGTGTAGTATCTGTCTGGAATCTTTCTTTAAAAATGAGTTAAATTGTGAGAATTTTCCCAGAGAAGCGACTCACACAACTGTAAGTTCCTGGTCAAGATGAGGATCCAAATCAGATATCACAGCATACCAGTTCCAATGGTCTTTTCTTGATTTTTTTTTTTTTTTTCACCAATACCAGAATCTATTTGTAAGCCTCTTTCTTAAACAGTTTGTTTCAAAGTCTGAAAGGTCTTCCTTGGGTTTCAAACTCTCAGAAATAGAAGAGAGATGCTACCAGAACCTGTTGCATACCATGATTTACATTCACATTATCTCTTTGTAAGCTTCAAACTCTGTATATTTGAACACTTTGCTTCTATATCATAGAGTTGACTAATCTGCTTCGTTATGGGATGGCTTCAAAATTTAGAATTGGTACAGGTTATCAATGCAATAAAGGTCTATCTCCAAAATGTCCCCTGTGTGTTTTTGCAAAATTATACCATGTTGGAAGGGTTGACAAAATTAGAGAGGCTGCATCAATTTATATTGACTTACCCACTCATCAATAATTGCTAGATTTTTTTGATGAACCAAGACTTACATAATCTTTCTTACAAGCAACTTCCAAAAAAACTTCTGAAAAAGAAAGAACTCTGGGTTAGGGTAGGCAAAAAACCGATCATATGTATTCTTAGGTTCTCGAGGTGGAACTCAATGTAAATGTTTTTTTTTTTGGTCAGATGTGATTGTCAGGATATAAATATCAGGTGCCATTTTCTCAAAATTACAGTAGTCTAAAAAAACACTCTTTTGAAGGTAAACTTGTGAGTTGGAAAGACCTCCATTACACCTGTAATTAACAGCGATCCCCTAAAATCAAAGTGCAGCAACCAGTATGGGGTCTTACTTACCAGCAAGCGGTTTTTTTCAAGTTTGTCAAAGTAGTACCTCTAAACATCAACAAGGCAACAAGAAAACCCTCCTACTATATATTCCTGGCCTGATGCACTCAACATTTTGCAAAGCCCCAAAGGCACTTTTTTGAATGAGTAAATTCAAATAATCACTGAGCATGCCTGTGGAAATTTAGAAGGGGTTTGATTTTGCAGCAGTTTGAAAAGGCTAAGCTGAAATCAAGTCACTTTCAAAGATACGATAGCACCTTGTGAGAATGAAGAGCAAGCCTTGAAACGCATCAACCAGGCTTTCTAGCATCATTAAAGGCTTCCTCATGAACATGAATATTCTGCATCAGATTTCCCAAGACACTTGTACCATCGCTGCTTCTGCAACACAATGCTGGGAGGCTGGGATATCTCGTGAAGGTTGGAATATATATTCTTGAATTATCATATACTTCGAAAAGGGTAAAAGACGAAAAATCGAAGTCCATGTATAATTTTTGGATGCTATGAGGAGATTCAGTATGTACCAATAGTGCAAGATAACATCACCGTTTCTTCGGGTAATCTTTCTTTTTCTTCTTGATCGTTGTTCCAGCATGAACTTCATCATCATCACGATCTCTTATATCATCATCAGCATCATCGACACCACCACCACCGTTCTTCCTCTTACGTTTAAATTTGCCTTGTCGATCTGCTTCCCTAAGTTCACGAGCAGCTTCACGTGCCGCTTCACCTACTCGTTCACCTAAAATCATCACTTGTTCTTTATCATGTTCGAATTCTGACATTTTCTTCCCTATCACACCTTCAATTCTTTGCAAAAGTTCAACATCATATTGAGTGACGAGTGTGATAGCTTTTCCTGATCTTCCAGCACGAGCTGTACGTCCGACACGATGAATGTAATCCTTCGAATTAGTTGGTAAATCAAAGTTAATCACACAATCTACAGCTGGTATATCTAAGCCACGAGATGCCACATCAGTAGCAACGAGAACTGATCGATCACCGGATTTAAATTTATTTAGAGCGCCTAATCTAGCTGATTGAGATAATTGACCATGAAGTGGAACAGCAGGAAAACCGAGTGTACGTAGGATTAGCGCAAGACGAGAAGCATCATGTACCGTACGAGTAAAAACGATAGTAGTCTTTCCTGATAACTCATTAGCTAAATAAACAAGATATGTATCTTTGTGTTTAAATGGTAAAAATAAATACGTTTGTACTAAAGCTGCTACAGTATCATATTTAGCTGAAACTTCGACTTTGACTGGACTACTTAATGATGCTCTTTGAAGTTTAGCTACTTTAGTCGTCATAGTAGCACTGAAAAGGAATGTTCGACGTTCACGTGGAATCACTTTTAAAATCTTATCAATTACAGGTCCAAAGTCCATATCCAATAAACGATCGGCTTCGTCCATGATCTGTGTTCAAAAATTTTAAGGGTACCAAAAGAAAAGAACAAAAAAAAGTAGTTCATCAATTCATATTTATTCGCTGACCTTATTCTCACTTAAAAGCTAACCAGAAAGTGTAGATTTCGAAGACTGAAACCCTTAGTGTTTTCAAGGTGATCATGCAATCTACCCGGTGTGGCAACGATGATGTGAGGCTAATTGATGGAGAGTATCAATTTCAGCTTTAGATCTATCCTTACAAGAGGAGAGGATGACCGGCTCATAAGAATGAAAACAAGTGCACACGCGTTTGGAGAGGGCTATCGCTTGACTCATCATGTCCATCCCGCCTACGATGACTGCCGTCTTAACGCCGATCGTACTACCCAATGCATCAAATTGTTGACTGATCTGATAAGCCAATTCACGTGTAGGCGCAAGTACGCAGGCGAAAAATGGACTAGGTGAATCCCAAAGTGCTTGTAGGACTGGTAATGCAAATGCAGCGGTTTTTCCTGAACCCGTTTGAGCTAATCCGATGATATCTCGATTTTGAAGTGCGAAAGGTATGGCTTCAGCTTGAATGGGTGTTGGTTTGGTAAACTTCAATAACTCGCATGCTTTACAAAGTGGTTCAATGAGACCAAGTGAAGCGAATGTTGTAGGTTCTGATTTGATATTTTCTTCTACATCTTCTTCCTGATTGGTTATTGACTCGTTTCCCTTAGCGGGCGAGTTTGATCGACTGGATGAAGATGATGAGGATGCCAATGGCTCTTCCGCCTCCCTTGATACTTTTCTTGTTGGTTCGGTTGCGTTCATTTTTTCTCGTTGACAGAAGACTGGTTCTTTTTTTTTTTTTTTTTTTTGATTGAGCTCAAATGTGGTCACTAAACCAATATAAGCATCGTATCGGCTTCCATGCTTATATGTAAATCCGATATCCGATATCCGATATCCGGGACGTTTCTTACTTTCACTCCCGAGTCTCACCTGCTTTACTTCCGACTCATCAATCAGATCAGACGACATTGCTGCCGCTCCATATTGCTGATTCCGATTACCACTTCTGAACATGTCCGGTCGACAGAACGGTAAAGCCAAAGTTTGTCATACATCTTAAATCCAGACAAGAATTCATACAAACGCTTTGAATACGATCTTTGGCGCTGATTGAATGACCATCTTTGATGTACCATATGCGCTTTACTTTTCCAATCTTACTCCGATTCCTGTAGCCTTTAAAGGCCCCCAAGAAGGTAGCAAAAGAAGAGGACGAAGATGATAAGGCGTTCCGGGTCAGCTTACTTCATCTCCAGATTCTCACTCGTAGGTTCAATGTATGCGCAATATTGACGTCGTTGTCTTCCACCTCCACTACATTCACCCACACCTGAACAGGATAAGCAAAAAGCCGACGCTGCAGCTTTGAAAGCTTTGCAATCAAAAGCAGCGGGAAAAGGTCCACTCATAACTAATGGAATTAAGAAGTTTGTCACTCACTGTGCTTTTTTCACCCACCTTTCCCGCCCTTTCTATCCCGAAGTTTTTTTTTTTTTTTTTTTTTTTTTTTTTTTTTTTTTTTTCATTGCTGAAATTCATTGATGTGTTTACTTGAATTTCAAAATTTTCTTTTCTTTATCCCAGATCCGGAAAGAAATGACCTCCCAACAAATCTTTCCTGTCAGGTTATATGCGGTTTCCTCACTATGATTCAATCAAACTTTGGCGGACTATGGATTCATATTAAGCTTTGATGATTTTTTTTTTGTATTGAAACAGGTTTTCTTTTTTTTAGTGAGCAAAGTTTGGATCGGGATTTATAGATACTTTCGCTGGGATGGATGTGTAGCCCAATGTTTCTGGGGGCACGAGATTGAATTTTTTTAGCTTGGACTGTACTGGGATGTCTGATAATCTTGCATGTGTATGGAGTATTGTAAAGATACAATCTCGGGTGTATTTAAATATGTACACCCAAAAACACCCTTGACTTTGAATTTCGAAGCCTCGTTCAGAAACACTCGATATAATTTTAATACTACGCCCACCATTTTCTTCATCAGGGGCTAGGCTCTCATTTGAACTTCTCCTCAGAGCCCGAGCCCTTGTGCAGGATGTGTAGAGGGGTTGGCCTTAGCTCTCTCAACTTGTCTCCTTATGTAAATGTTGAAACCTTGTAAAGAAAAAAAAAATCACTCTCTATATTGTAAGTTCCTGCAATTGTAACCTATCTATGAAAGAGGAAACGGTTTCAAGAATGGTATACCTTTTTCGCATTTTAAGGCTTTTGGAGGGTGAAAGTCACTGCTGTATGCATCACAGTTGATGATTTGTTTTCCTTAAGGGAAAAAACAAATCAAAAATCTTGAGATCAAAAAATTAACTCAGAGGCTGCTCGATGACCTTTTGTCCAAGGAGGTCTCAGTAGTGTATAGGGTAAAGAGCATAACTTCTGCTTCGAAAAACTCTTCTAGTTACATTTTCAATGGTTTATTTACAAATATCAAAAATCTCATTTACTCTACTAAAACCAATGCACTTCTTATGCTTAGTCCTCGATCTGATACTAGATATACACTGAAGGCTCTTATCATCCTAATGCTTAAGGAGAATACTGAATTGTCTATCATCTGGCATTCCAAAGTCATCTTACACACAGCCAGTAAACTTTGATACTACTCATCCTAAACAAAAGGCACTATTCATACGAAAATTACAAAGAAAAGAACCCACAATACTTTTTCATATCTGCACCACACACACACGTAAACGTGCGGGAACACAAAACAAAAAGGGGGAAATGTTCGGTGAGATGCAAAATGACCAGCGCAAAACCAAATACAGTTGAAAAAGAAAAACATTTCTAAACATTTTTTGTTTATTTGTTTAAATTGATACAAAAGCAATTCGAAAAAAAGCTATAGAGAGAAAAAAAAAATCGGTCGCCTCATGCCAAGATGATACAGAACGGGTTTTTTTATTAAAAAAAAAAAAAAAAAAAAAAAAAAAAAGAGGCTTATCCGATTTCTAATATTGACTTTTTCACGTCTGGAACCGTGGATCGATGAATTGATTAGGCTTCCGAAGTGGAAGATGATTGGCTCCGGTCGATTGAAGTGTAGGTTCAACGTGAGGGCCAGCTGTCGAGATATTTGCCAATAGAAGTAATTTGTCTTCGTTACATGCGCTCAGTGGGCCAGTGTTTAAACCAATCTGTCTACCGGGCTCACCAGAAGGCTGGTGGAAGTGCCATGATGATGGCTGTGAGCCAGGGTTTGCTTCAGGGGGGGATGAGAGAGCAAACATGCCGCTCGCCACACTCGATCGAGACGAGGATCCACCGACCTGAAGAGACGTGACATGAGAATTATGATGGTGATGATCAAATGTCCCCGAATGGTATCCGAGGGGTTCAGACTGATATAGCGGAGCTTGAGTGTAAAGCTCGGGATGAATCATAGTCGCTGGGTTTGAAGGCATCGAACTACTCGTTTTACGTTTTTTGGCGGCACTCGCGGCGAATCCATCTATAAACACCAGCGATGAGATATGAAGTGGATTGAGCACCAGAAGTACCTGGAGGCTTTGAATAGACATCACACACCTGAAGCTTTAGACTTGGATGGCTGAGATGCCTGCTGCCCTTGACTATCACTTTTGCCGGCTTCATCCACCGACTTCGGCCCAAAGTAAACGCGCGAGTAAGGCATATCGGATGCATGACCATCTTCGAATGTGACTCTCAAAGTCTGCTTTTCGGGATTGCGACTGTGAAAGAAGACTTGGAAAACACCCTTATTGGTCTTCACCTTGATAGATTCACCAGCCATAAAGCCGGCAATCTTGTCCGCTAACTCTTTAGATTTACGTTCCGCCTCTGCACGTTGATACTCGGGGTTGTGTTGCTTGCACAGGACGACCACTTTTTGATCTTGCTCCAAGTCAAGATCAGGTGGGTACCCATTCGGAGGCGGCTCGAGCAGGCTGTAGGTCTCTTCGCCATGAGACAACTGAGCATCAATAAAGAAGAGGCCAGTCTTGAGGGCGCAAGTGACGTGACACGCCTTGGCACATTTTTGTGTCTTCGTACATTGAACTTTTGCGCCCATCTTCTCATTACAGAGCTGACATTTCTGGATTTCCACAAAAAAATCAAGATCAGCTCACAGTACGAACCAAGAAGAAGCAATGCGTGTAAGAGTCGATAACTGAAGAACATACCAGTGCCCAGCGTGCTTTTTCAATCGCGCCGACTCCTCTGGCCACCTCTTCACCTGTATCTAATTGGTCTATCCATGTACTGGGAATAAACATACAGCAAATCTTCGGGTATCGAACACCAGCAAGTAGTTAGTATGTGCAGAAGTCAGGAGAAGTAGTCTGCGAGATGACTGACCTTGTGAGCCCGACGAATCGGTTTAGGCTTGGCTGAGGCATTAGACTTGACCGGTAAGCTTTCGTTTGTTTGCGATTGTGATGCCACAGGTACATGTGGCGACGCACCAACCGCGGACGAAATTATTGCAGGATCGATCACTAGCGAGTTGAAATCCGGATTCGCGCAACTAGGGGCGACTGCTGATGGAATTTGAGCGAGGGCAGCACCTTTGGGAGAAGTGGCAGTAGTGTTGATAACAGTGGTGGACGTTGTTGAAAACGGCTGATCGAGCTGTGAGGTGGGGTCCACCCCTGGAGCGGGCATAATGGATTTGGAAACCTGAGGCTCGTCTAAGATTCTAACGAGATTGTCCTCAGACAGGTCAGGACATAAGGCACACGGAAAGACTTTCTTTGATGGTGCTTTCAGCTTTGATATTTTGCTCAAAGGAGCTTTGGAGATCTCGCCTTCGGCTTTGATCTTTTTCGTAGGTAGTTTCACTAGAGGTGTATTAGGTGCCTTAGATGGGTCGGGAAGGACTTGATTGGCAGTGTTCGAAGAAGATTTACTATGGAGATTGTCTTGTGAACCAAAGGGTTTGGTTGCCGAGTTCGATTTGATCTTCTTTTTTGGGACTTTATCAGGATCGGCGAGTGGTTTGGGTTTCTTAGTGGCTGGCAGCTTAGGATCGGACTCTCGCTTGCGTTTTTGTTCCGCACGTTCGGCTTTCTCGGCGTTTTTACGCTCAGCCTCCGTCTCTTTCGTCAACGCTTCTTCGTGCTCATGTAACCAAGCATCGACATTGATAGTCACACTGAAAGCGGCAAAAAGGAACGATGAGAATCAAGCCTGTCGAGGCGTGCAAGATGAGATGCGTACGCGTCTGGTATACATTTGCAAAACTTCGCTTTCTTCCCCTTCTCGATCCAATCTTCGTTTGCAAAGTTAACACTCTCAGCACAATTGTAACCGAGATTGAAACCAGAGTGATATCCATATGGATATGTAATGATGATTTCGCCTGGAAGATGTACGACTCGATTTAGTTGGATCCCACAGGACGCTAGGACAGCGGGTGAAGCCAAGAAAGCTTTATGGCGAAGAAATTGGGGACAAGCGAAGCGCTCTTTGGCGAAAGAGGATGCCATGAAACTTTCAAATCGCTCATTGTGCTCTTGAGGGATTGAGTACCAATATTTAGGTGCACCGAAATGGATGTAGTTGATTGAATACAAGTCGGCGTCCTCGACGTGCCAAGCAAAAGTCCTACAAATAAGAGGAACAAGTGCAAAAGCTAGGTGAGCATGAATCTGGTGAGCGAAAATTGGAAGGACATCTTGAATCGGGACTGACGCTCTCCAGGCACCAAAGTACAAGTAAGGCGTATTCACACCGGGTATCTTCTTCTTCAGCTTGAGCCTATTCAGCAAGTTGTCCAGATTAGCCACATTCCAATGCTTCGTCCGCTCATCGAATAGCGAGCCTAGAATCACATAGCAACATGTTGTTAGTATTTTTCAACGAGGAGAGAGACTCCTTCATGTTCACATACCGGTAGTGTCAGCCCCATACATCGGTTCACCACCATTGCCAATCGTTCTCCAATACTCCTGCTCGATAAGTCGACAGGCCTTGTATGTATAATCACTCTTCTGCGCTCCATAAGGCAACTTATCATAACAGGTCACAAACTGAGCCCATTCTTCGTCCGAGGGTGGCAAAGGTCCTACTCGTTTCAGCTTCTTAGCTGAAGTCGATTCTTGATCTGCGGCTTGACTCTCAGTCATTTCCGGACAAGCCGAGACGATAGAATCCGGCATGTTACTATCAACTTGCAAGACGGTATGTGCCGTGCCACTTGGATGGTCAGCCTGATTGACATTCAGATTTGCAACATCCGGACAGGTGAGCTCGGCTTTCGGCGTTCCCTCAATTGGGTTGATGTGGTCTTTTGAGGCTCCCTCAACCGTATTGACCGTGGCTTGAGGCGGTGTATGATGAATGTTCGAATTGGGGAGTGGACTTGGCGAATCCAGCCGCGCATATATGTCTGACTGACCATGGCTCACCGAGTTCACAGACAAAGGGGTAGCATTTATGGCTGACATAGTGGGGCCAACCACTGAATCACTGTTCGGTACTGTTGGCTTAACAGGGCTATCGGAGATACTTGGAGTGATGTTGGGAGTGAGAAGTGTTGATTTCAAATCGGTAGTTGAAGCAGTAGGGCTACCAGCGGTCTGATCGAGGTTGGACGGCAGCGGAGTTTTACGCTTTCGACTCACAGCTTGCTTAGACAAGATGGGAGTAACTTGGGTAGTGTGCCGTCTACTACTACGAGTGGAACGGGTCGATCGAAAAGAGGGGTCTGGACCCGTTTGAGTTCCGGGAGACGTAGATTGCTCGGGTGGGGTGAAGAAATCAGGGGGACGATGGTCGACACTATTCGCAAGGTCATACCACTCTACAGCACAGATATTGACAGGCTTGATTGGTATGCTACCGAGCTGGTACATCTACTATGATGGTTGAGAGAGCGTACCTAATGCATTGTAGTTCTTCCGTTTGGTGACATTCATTACTCGGAACAGACCACGATTACCTTGGATGACTTGACTGATAGGAGACTTGATGCGCGCTTGCTTTAACATCTGCCCTTTACCATCCGTTCTAAGGCTTTCTTGACCCAAGTGTGGCAGTTGTGAAGACCACTCCTTAGGTGGAATGATTTTGATGATCCCGGAGCGCATGCCCCATCGATCGATCTTGTTGATGTATCCATAAAAATCCTCAAATTGATCCATCCTACAAAAGACGGTTGAAAGCCGTACATGATAGGATAAGAGAAGACTCGATTGAAAAAAAAAAAAAAAAATTGGATTGGATGGCGCGCAAACTAATGAACTTACCGCGGTTCGAAGACCGGTACGCCTCGCAAACCTTTCCTCTTCAACTGAGGCTTACTCGCCCCTTTACTGAGAGCGTCTTCTTCCGCTTCCCTTTCACCATAATAATAGCTAGGTTTGATATCATCTCGTTCGGCTCTGAGACGCACGCGTTTAGCTTTTTGTTTTTCCGAGAATTGGTCCTCAAAATAAGGATCTTCATCTTCCTCGGAGTCCGAAGTGTAATAGTCCGGCCCCGAGCCATCGGATTCATCAGCTTCTGAACCGAGGCTCGATTTGGGGTCTTGCTTGGAGAGCGTTGGGTCTGACTCATGTTGCGGAGGAGCCGGGTCAGAATTGGTGACAGCCGTTGATGAGAATCCATTAAGGGGATTCATGAGAATGTTATCGCGAGATGTGCTTGTTGGTTCTTCAGCTAAGACCGGGGTAGTTTTTGAAAATGAAAGCAAAGATATAGTTAAAATAGAAATTGGTCGGTTGGTAAAAGATATCGACGGGGCGGAGAATTCAAGCGCGTTGATTTGTATTCAACGAGGGCGAGTGAGATTGAAGAGATGGCAGGCAGGAGGTCAGGAATACAATTAGCCCCAAATTTCCAAATGCGGGCGCCGACCAGGCCAAATTGTAATCATTGAACAGCACGACATGTACAGTATGCAAATGATAGCAACGTACGATGGCCGATATCTGGCTGTCCCGAGGGCGAGATAGGCTGGAGAGGGGTTGCCGAGCCACTGAGGAAGCTTTCCATGGGGTACGATATTATAGGCTACAGTTGATAAAATTGGGGAAAATTCACGGCTGGCGTTCGATACCAGACGTAGCCTGTAAAAGGTGTGATCAAGGACCGTATGGCGAGTTGACAGACGGAGATTAGGGTAGGAAACAGTTGAAACGTGCTGTGGTTCTCGGGTGCTGAAGGAAAGAAATCAAAAACTGAGGGAGGTCGATGGATGAGTTTTGGAACGACATAAGCTTGAGATGGCTCAATTCAACTCACAACGCTAAATGCGTGCCTGGCCGAAGTGTAACGCTACTGTTACACCTGTAAATACCGAACTTTAGCCTTGTCCTCCGACATGGCAATGCATAACCACCTGCCTTTATTTATGAAATGAACACGTGAATCATTGCCTCCTAGTCAAAATCCCCAATTTTCAAGCAACAACAGCTAAGCCTGATAATGAACTTGATGACAATTTCTGTACGGTTCTCGCAGAAAAGTTGCATGCTAAGATTGATTCCACTGGCTTCAAAATTGCCTCCTATTCCTTTGTACGGTATGGTGGGGTTTTGGCTAGAAAAAAAATGGATTGATTGCTTATGATGAGGGAGCTTTCTGAATCATTCAATAAAGAAAAGAAAATATTTTCCTATTTCCAAAGGTTTTCTTGCCCCTTGTGTATATATTTTTTGAAAAACAATCTTTGACTTACTACTAGACATGATTAAGCAATTCTCACAAGTACTCAAACTCATGGCTCAGTCTTTTACTCTATTTGGTTGAATTTTCAGGTCTATTTCAGAAAAAAAAAATGCGTTAATGAGCTAAGATCATCATCAAACCTCTTTAAATTGATCAGATTTCAGATTCTTCATGTTGAGATGGTGGTGGTGATGCGGTCTAATGTTTCAATGCAACAAAAGAAGCCCCATACCAGGAACAAAAAATATTACTTCCATCATATTTGCCTGGCATGATATCCTGCAAGGTATTTTTGCAGGTAGAATGCAAGGTTTTCACTGAGGAAACCAGCCACAGTGTGCAGGTTATCCTGACTTGCATTCTGCTTGGAAGAAGTCCTTCCAGGGCAGAATGCGATGGAACTAAGTTGACAGTGTATTTGATGTTGGTTCATACAAAACTTCATCTACTACACAAGTATTCTGGAATTCAATTGTGCAATTGAGGTCAACAGAAGGACATAGACTTTGGACATCTGTAGCTCAGTGCCCAGTGGGGGCCACCCACATGGTATTGTACACACCCATCTGAGTTCTGAAATTTTGAGGCCAAAGCACATGCCACTTGATGTAATTTTACTTCCAGTGATCCTTCAAGTATTCTAATGCAATAAATTTGAACAAATAATCTGGTTTGTTTCCCCAAAGCTCAACCATTCACAATATTGCCAATGAGAAAAAGCACCAATGATTCTCAAACAGTGGAATGAGGCTCTTCTTGCAATTCAATCAACAGTTTAAATCAATTACAAACATGAAAGAAAAGCCTTATAGAAGGCCTAAATTTCCCATCAAATAAAATTCCCCTCCCCTGTTCTCTTTCCTCATCTGCTTGAAGAGAACACATACATACCCCACCTTAAAACCTACCTTATCCAAACCTTCCTGATTTTAATCCTGACTTTATTTGACTTTAACTTCAATGAGCTCATTTTCATCCCCAGATCATGAGCACAATTAGCTCACCCCTCCTGAATCCATCTTGTGTACTGTACCTTTTTAGGTACTTAACTTGATTCTGCATTGTCAATTGTTCTCTCATTCTTTGGCACATCTCTTTTTTCATTCTCACCATTGTCACACTATTGAGGTCAGGAGTAGCATAGAGGACTCAGCTCTCTATCATCTATCCACCTCCTAGGTACTTATTTCAGTTCATATTCAACACCCTGTCCATATGAAGGTGACTCATTGATGAGAGCACATGATGTCATATTTGAAATCACCTCAGAATCCCTCTCAAATCCAGTGCCTTAGTGTCTGGGGGGTGGTGGCCCAAGGGCTCAAGCCCACCCTTGTTACTCATGTCCATTCAATACAAGTCACTGATCCATGCTCATCATGATGTCAGCTCATGAACATCAGTATGATTGTGAACTGTGCAGTGATACACAGGCATACAGTACACACTTTTCAGTGCATGGTGCATTGAGCACAAAGAAAAGGAAGTTACTTTGCATAAAGGGAAGGCTCATGTGCTGGCTCTGGGTGAAAAAAGAGAACAATCAGAGAACTAAAAAAGTTCTTCATCTGCTCTCATTGACAAGTCACCTTGGTACGGACAGGGTAGAAGTAATAATATCATAATCTGCAAAAAGAGGTCACCTCATTTTCATCCCCAGATCATAAGCACAATTAGCTCACCCCTCCTGAACCCATCTTTTGTACTGTACCTTTTTAGGTCAGTCCGATACCCTTACAGGTCAGGAGGCGCACAGAGGACTCATCCCTCTATTATCTATTCACCTATCAGGTCAGTCCTATACCTTTACAGTTTAGGAGTAGCATAGAGAACTCATCCCTCTATCATCTATCCACCTATTAAATCTGCCATCTAGGCATGTGCCTGTTTGGACAACACCATGTTCCACATATATTTACAGCTCTGGTTTTGAGCAAACACAAGAGCCCTAAAGTTATGAAAGATTTGGATTTTTTCTGCTAGGTGTAGATGGGGTAAGTAACCCATTGAAATATTAGGCATTGCAGGTTGGAAGGATCTAGATGTGAATTACTTGTAGCTAGGAGTTTACCAGGAACAGTAAGATGGAAAAGCAACATGAACAAGATGTTTTAAAAATTTCAGAAAGTCCAGAAATGGCTCTCCTGATCAGAAATGGGGAGGATAGTTATCATGTGGATTTACATCCCTCATGAAAGCTCAGGAGTAGTATTAGAAATCACTTTGTTGGGAGTGTCAAAATAAATAATGAATGAAACTAGGATTGAGTCATTCCTTGATAAACTGCAAAGCATGTATTGAAGAGAGTCTATTGCAAACAAGTTGAGTCTGAATTCTTATCATATTTTACTGACAAGCCTGCTTGTCTTGAAAGTTTTATGACAATTAATCATGTTACTTTCAAGAGGGATCTCAGAAAAAACTCAGTACCTTAGAGGTACTAATTTCTTGATATTTTGGTTGAAGAGAGGAAATTTCAATAGCCTGGTTTATCTCTTAGAAGTGGATAAGTGGGCAAGCTAATTCAACTCAAGCCGAGAGAAAAAAAATGAAAAGTAGTGACAAGAATAAAGCTACCTCTTATATAAGGAATAGTCCTGTTGTGAGTGACCTTTAAGAAGACTAGATAACATACAAGAGTGAGATTTTTAAAGAAGAATTCCTACAGAAAAAATAGATATTTATTTGAGTTATTCCCATATCTTTGTCTTCTCAAAGGTGGAGTATCTATACTCGAGATTTGTCCTACTGGTTATTGTGTTTCTAAGTGTTTCACTTTGGACTACTCTGGGAATTTGGATCGAGTCTTCACCAGGGTCTTTTTCACTACTTCCTAGTTTTTTGTTTCTTGGAAACTCTAGCTCAGCCAGGTTATTTAGAATTTTAAGGATGTAGTTAAGCCAGAAGTAGAAATACTGAGAGGGTCCATGGCTTACTAGTCATACAGTTATATTAAGGGTTCTGTATTTGTAGTGTAATCTACAGTTTGGAATTTCTTATCCTTGAGACTTGGATATGAGATGTAATTTATAAGTAGGTATATATATATATATTATTCATATTCTAATACTTTTTTGAGGCTGAGTATGAGAAACATTTGTGTGGTTTTATGTGTGACTTTACTTATGTAATATTCTTGTAACACTTTTTATTCTGTTGTAGCCTCGGGTGAGTTTTCACTCAAGGGCTGATAAGTAGGAAAAACATAATTGTAAAACACATTCAAGATTCTCTTTAATCACTTTTATGGGAATCTCAAGTTCAAGAAAAGCATAGCATAAGTGTAGGAGAGTGGTAGAAATACTTTTTTTGGCTTTTTTCTATGAGTAAAGTATATAGATCCTTGTTTACACTAATGACAGAAATTACTTCTCAAAAACCCAGTTCATGCAATCACATTGATAGCTTAAAGGAAAGATCATCCAACTTTTTCAGAGAGTCATAATCAAAACATCAACTATGCTGATTGGGGTGTTACAACCTCTTTACCAGGTCTAGTACATGTCAGTAGGGTTTGATTCAATTATTGAGTCTTGATTTTTTTTTTTTTTTTTTTTGTTTATTCTGAGTGCCAAACAGCTCCAGAAACTTGAAAACATTCCTGTTATTCCTTCTTCATTAAAAGGTATCACTTTGAACCTGGAAGGACTAGCTTTATCATTTTACAGTGTAAATAAGTGGTCATACTTTTGTTTAACAAGGTACCAGGCAAATTTGAATACGATTTGTAGGATTCTCAGAGTAATTAGATACAGAATTGTACACAAAGAGATTTTGAACTCGGATAATCCTTTAAACTCTTGTGAAATGAACTTGAAAACCCATTCACATCCCATTCTCTCATTATCAGCTGTGTTGATGTTAGAGAGAACTGTTGGTGGAACTGCCACTCATGTAATTGAAGTGAGTCAAGATTTGAAGAATATTTCTCCATGAAATTCTTGAGGTTTTTAATGAAGCCTGGGGGATATCTTATGGTTGGATAAGTTAACTACATGGGGTATGGATTTATGAAAATATGATCTCCCTGCATTTCAGGAACTAATCTCCATGGAATTTGATGCTTTTAAAGCTTTGAGAATTAAATTTTTGTCTCTTGTTGCCCTCTTCAAGATCACTTTTTAGGTGGGTCAAAAGTGCTCTCATTTTCTGAGCAAGTTGGTTTGATTATCTGACTGCAGATGCACCCTCAAATACTAGGAAGTTGAAAAATCCTTTGAGGTCACAGTCATGTTCCGATTTTGATTCTTGACTAGCCTCTGTTCCAATTTACCTAGTGTCAACTGGAGTATTTTTGGAGACTAGTAAAGGGTTATGATCATTGCCAAAGGCCAAAAATACCAACTTAAGACCACTTCCATTCTTTTGAAAGCTGACTTCAAAGCAAGTCTTGATGAATAAATGCCAATCATAATCAACACATGTCAGTTTTTCATGTGTGAGAGCCCATTGAGACCATTCACTGAGCAAGTCTGAAATCAATTCATGAGGAAGTTGTGAAGTTGAATTGTTTTGCCAAAGATAATTCAGAAGCTTGATAGAATCACACCATTCATCAGACTTTCTTTCGAGTCCTCATGAATGAAACACCAACCAATGTTTCAGGTGTCTTTGTTTAAGATGATCTAATTTAGGAAGACATAAATTTTCATCCTTGAATCATTAATGTTTGTGTTGAAATCCTAGTATTTGATCCCTGATGAATTGTCTTCAAGCCACCCAGAAAGGCTAAGAATACCAGACGGAGTTACAGCCGAAACATTTGGCTCGGTTTTGAGCAAGTAAGTAATTTTTCTGGATCGAATTTTTTGTTTAATTTTTTTTTTCATTTTCTATTTATCGATCTTCTCTTTTTTTAATTGATTGATATTTTTTTATCTGTTTAGTATTTTTTTTATTTATTTACTGGATTTGCATAAAACAATGTCCGGAAAAAAAAAAGTGTGTGAGGTTTAAACCCACTTCTGAGCCAATACCCGAAATCGGGTACTATAAGTTCTGCTTCGGGTTCTCCCTCAGCATCACCCATCACCCTCCTCTCCAAACGTTTCAACCCCTTCGACTCAACCCGATCCAGCTCTCTCCCATCCATCATGGGTTATGTCTTTTACAGTGCCAAGACCAAGGTCATGGCTGTCCTGCTAATCCTCAATGGCAAGACTGACATTGAGGTCCGCACAGCCATAGTGGATAACCCATGCAACAAAACAATCGACCGTTGGGTAGTGCTTTATGAGAGAACTAGGTGGGTCATTCAAGATCCAGCTGAGTACAATCAACAAGGGAGACCCACCTTCTGCTGCAATGAAGATTGAGAATTTATCTGTGCGCTGGTGGCTGAAAATCCAATGCTCTTCCTAGATGAGATATGGGAAGCAATCTATGACAAGACTGGTCTCTTGCCCAGTCTTGAAACTGTCCACCTGGAACTCACCACTCGCCTAGAAATCACGTGTAAGAAGGCTCGAACTTCCAACATTCGCAAGGATTTTTATCAAAGAGCCGTATATCAAGCTTTGGTTCGATACATCCCAGCAGAGATATGTTTTTTTCACTGGTAAGTGAACTTTCTATTACTCCATTCTTTCTTTACTTTCCTGCCCATGCTTGGATCAGACATACTGACATTGATGATGATCAGATGAGAGCACTATTTGTGAGTGTGATCTCATTTGAGTCTATGGTCAATCACCCTTGAACGAGCCAGTGACTCACTGGGTTTGCCGCAGCAATCCGAAACGGTACTCTCTGCTTACAGTGATTGGTCTACATGGGATCTTGGCCTTGATGGTTTGAGAAGGGAGTATTAATTGAGATAGATTTGAAAACTTCCTTGAGTTTCAATTAGTGGGTTGCAAACTTCTTAAACAAATATGTACATTTTCAGTCCTAGTGTCTATCTCTTTCCTCTTTAGCTGCCAGAAATGAATGCTTATCCAGCAGAAAAGTCAATCTTAGTTATGGATGATGCACCAATACATTGTGGTGGTCGAATTCAAGACCTGTGTAATGCCCATGGTATGTCTATCGCTTTCCTGTTGATTCATTTTAAGATACAGAGGCTTATTATCTTATTTAAACATGACACTCTTAACAGGTGTATGGTTGTTATACCTTGGTTGTTATACCTTCCTGCATACTGTCCAAAACTCAATCTGATCAAAATGTGCTTCTCAGTTACCAAGGCTGGCTTCAAACAAATGCAAATTCTGGAGAATTCAGGGCCTGATGCTGATTGGGCAATATGCCAGTTCAAGAGTATTGAGTCTAAATTATGGCTTGTTTCATGTACTTCTCTGCTTGGATATCCCAAAACGATTTGATCTCACAGAATCGATCGATCGTTTGTATGGCTCTCTGTCATAATTTAGCTTGTAATTGTATTTGTATTTATGAGGATCTAAAGGGCTGTGTTGTAATTGAAATCCGAGTGAAAAAAGATTCACAGAATCTTTTCATGAATTCCAATTTGTTTGTCTATCAGAAAGCGATCACTCAACAAACATGGTATGGCCTTACACGTTTTTTTTTAAAAAAGAGGAAAACAAGCACAAAACAAACAAAAAAAAAAGAAGAATGATTCTAAAACGATCAGACATATAATGAAAGCTCATAGTCTGCAAAACAATCCTTCAAACTGATCCAGATGTATCTGGAACTCCCGTAGCCATGGTTTCTTGGCCTCAAAGGGATGGGAGAGAGCTGGATCGGGTTGAGTCGAAGGGGTTGAAACGTTTGGAGGGGAGGGTGATGGGTGACAGTGAGGGAGAACCCAAAGCAGAACTTATAGTACCCGATTTCGGGTATTGGCTCAGAAGTGGGTTTAAACCTCACACACTTTTTTTTTTCTTTTTTTCCCGACATTGTTTTATACAAATCCAGTCTGTTTATTTTATTTTATTTATTTTTTTGATCGATCAATTTATTTTTATCGAATTTTCTTTTTCTTGCCCGATCGGACCTAGGTACGCCCATCGACTACCATCACCACCTTAACTCACTACCCTCACCATCCTCACAACTACCGTTCAGATACCTCTACCAAGGCGAGTCCGTTTTCTTTTTCTCTTTTTTTTTTTTCCTTTTCCATTGGTCGACCGTTCTTATCTCCTTTTTTTTTTTATCATTATCTTTTTATGAACAATTGACTGATTTTTCTTTTGTTTGACCGATCGATCGAAATCGATCTAGGTACACCCTTCGACCACCCCCACTCACCACCATTACCACCTTCAACCACCCTCACCACCCTCACTACCACCACTCACATTCAATCAAGGTGAGTCTGCTTTCAGTTTGTGTGACATTGCCAAAATTGAAGTACATCTAATAGCTAGGACTAGAGATAAATCATGCTTATTGATAACAACAGCTGTTCCATAATTGATCTTGATAGTATCATGTTTTGCTAGATCAGGTTGGGCTTGTAAGCTATAGTGGAAGATGAATGTTGTATCTGCTGGCAGTTGTCAGCCTAGCTCTAAGAAAAGTGAGGAAAATCATGAAATCTGGCTAGCTACTAAGGTAGAATGAAATTTTTATTGTGGATATGTTCACTAATAATTTCGCCAAGCCTTATCTGAATATATCAGGCTTTAACAGAAGTCAAAATATGTTTGCACTTCTCTTCACTGACTCTTATTGGCCGTGGCAATCACTCTACAGTGAGATTTTAGTATACAACAATTGTGTAACAGGGATTGATTAACCCAAAAGGAGTATATAAAGTTTTAGAGTGTCCAAGTA
>MU167282.1:85455-97667 GCA_015951145.1 Cronartium quercuum f. sp. fusiforme G11 | reverse complement strand
TTTTTTTTTCCAAGTCCTGTCATGCAATTTCTTCCTGGTTCATTCAAGTCAAGTGAGCCAGGAAGACGGTGTAGGGCTGCGAAGAACTTGGAGTATTGCACCCAAGTTTTTTTTTTTTTTTTGCTAGTTTGACTGTATAAATACTGTAGATTTTAAGAGAAATGTGTGTCACCTCGGTGGTCCGTCCGCGTGGTGTGATCTATGTAAGCCAATCTGAGTGAAGAAATGAGCCGATGACAAGGTGGTGTATTATGTATTATGATTGAAAATCTACAGTTTATATGTACTTTACTTACCAGTGCGTCATGTTACGGACTTTCTATCTAATGGTCCTCCCACCTTTCCATCGTCTTTCCCCCCCCTTCATCGTGGTCGTCACCGCTTGATGAAGTCTAATGGTGTTTTTTTTTTTTTTGGCCTGGGGAATGACGACTCTTGTTTTCTGGTATAAGCATCACCATCATATATCTTTCTTTTCCATACTGGAAATAAATACGGTTGAGAAGAAAAAAAAAAAAAAAAAAAAAAAAGTTAAATATAAGATTTCGATGAGAAAGAAAAGGGTATTTATGTAACAAAAGTTTTACTTCCTCTTATGGTCTTCTCTTATGTACATTTTTTTTTTTTTTTTCATGATCCATAATCCTATCGAGTGATGAGTTACATATTTTTTTAAATTTCTTGACTTTTGTACAAAGTTACATATTTTGTAACCAACATTTAACATTTTTTACATTCCCTTTTCTTAAAAAAAAAAAAAGATCATTTACATCATCAAGCCTTCAATATTCTCGTCTTGATATAAATCAAGATTGCATCGCCTCCGCCCATGTCCACTAATGTTTTTTTTTTTTTTTATCCTTCCAGCAAAATCACTCACGCACAACTACTTCACAAGTTTTATGTAAATACAATACCACCACCGTTACTAAGTAAAAAAAACTCGATAGATAGATCGTTCTTTTTCGACGTCAACAGAAAAGTCAATTATTGTGCCTCAGAGAACGCCGCTGAATCGAGAGTTCTGTAGAAGGATCTGTGAACGGGCGTGTATGTATGTATGTTGAGTTGAAAGAATGGTCGTGTACTCTATTGGGATGGGGGTAAACACTTCAAGAGAAGCCAATTTGTAACCTCATGCACGGTGCCAACCATATGAACACCAAATTCGGAGGCTGATGGTCTGAGCTCGCGCCGCTGGGTTGATCAATCTGAACTCTCTGCCAGCCACACCCTTCGCCGAGTCCGTGGATGGTTTATGTAAATAAAACTCAAGCTCTAGGACGCTCCAATACTTCTCTCCCCCCCAATAATTTGCGTGACCGGCTTGCTCGAGTTTGTGAGCCTCAACGGAAGAGCTGTTTCTTGATTGTCATCTCTTTCTTTTATTTCACGAGTTTGATCTCTTTCCTTTTCGCCGGAATTTTCTTGGTCGCTCTTTCCTCACTCACGCAATCGAATCACTCACTTTTTTTTTGATAATAACATCTTATATCTTTATCGCGTACTTGACGTTTTTATTGATACCCCAAGCTGCGATATACTTTTGAAGCTCTCTCTCTCTCCTTTTAATACACATCGCCCATTTTTTTTTTTCGAGAGTAACAGACCTTATCATGCTGTTTGGCTCCCTGGCCTTGGCCTCTTTGGCATTAAGTAGTAAATCACACTTTAGACTCTTATATGACCATCATGATTTATTATTATTATTATTATTTTACAAATCAGCTCATGACTCTTTTTATATTATTCCCCTTTGAAACTCCGCAGCCGCCAGTGTCCATGGACTCTCCTTGGGCGAGGACCATATTGGGTACGGGTTTCAATTCTTGGATCCTTTTTCTATATATATATCTCCACCTCCCCGTCAGTTTTTTTTTTTCTGATGATTTTTTTTTTCTTCTTCAAGATCCAGCGCCGTAAGCTGGCATGGGATGATAAACCGTCGGGATTTGGGTGTTAATCAGGCAGGTCTGACTCAGTCCAAGTTAGCAGTGCTCAACTCGGCCAATCATATCAAGGGGAAATGTCATCAAAACTCGGCTTTTTCGGGACATCCAAATAATCCCACCGTACCACCCTCAATCACTCCTCCACCAGGAATCTCACCCACCAGCCCGGTTGTGAATAAGACCACCACAGGAGACTTGATTCCCTTAAAGCCTAAGAACTTGACGGAACATGCACGAGTTGAGATTAGGATTCATTTACAACTGATGTTGATTGAATTTGAGACTGCTGCTACTCGTTTGGAAGGATACGGTTGTGCGGTACAACATTCCGATCATGATTTGGTGAGTTTTTTTTTTTTTTTATTTTAATTTTTTTTTATTTATTTTAATTTTATTTTCTATCCAGGTTTGGTTCAAGACTACGGTGATTGAGATTTTGATGCCAGTTCAAGCGTCTATCCAAGTTGTTATTGAGACTGGAGATTTGAAGCTGATTTCGATTATGAAAGGTGAGTTTTTATTTATTTGTTGAGATTGATTAGTTAATTAATTAATTAATTTTGGTTTGATAGATCTCTTTTCGCATTTCATCACTCACATCACTCGATTCATTCAAATCTCGATTCAAATCTCAAACCAAATCATCTACCAAATCCAATCCAAACTTAATCTCAATCTATTTCATTCTCTCGGTCTTGAATTTCAACCTCTCTTTCAACTTTCTCATCAACTCAATTGCAACTCTCAACATTCCAACAACCACACTATCCATCTCAACCCTAACTCTACTATTACAACTACAACCAATTCTACTATTACAACTACAACCAATTCTACCAATCCCATTCAACCCGTCCAACACTGCCGTAAACACCGTAAACACCGTAAACACCCCAAACACCCCAAACATCCAAAACACCCGTCGGGCAACAATCCATCCGGCCAACATAATCCTCCGCTCAACTCCAACAGCAGTGAGACTCCGGTCAGCCAACCACTTTCTCACTCTAACAACACCGTTCCCGAAACCAACACCGATCAACCATCTGCTCCCGTTGAAAACCCAATTCCGAGGTCGGGATCTCAGCCGGCTCAAGTTCCTCGTACGAATGGCCCAAGCCCGCCAGACCACTCTCGATCCACATCTACCCACCAGTCTAGCGGAAATGGTCCCTCGAACGTGTATCCTGCGATGAGGATTGACTATCCAGCCCATTCGACCCCCGTCGCTCCCGCTGATGACTATCCACAGAGCGGGACTACATCGGCTGGCGGACTGGATATCCCTCCGGCCACTCTGCCATGTGCGAACGCTAAACGGACCGCGTCTGACACACCGTCGTCTCCTGGTGGCTGTCCCTCCGGCTCACCTGTTGACAACGTTCCGAGTCCTAAACCAAATGTAACCGGTGCTTCCCAGCCCTTGAGCAATACCACAGGTCCCTCGGCCGATCGCCCCTCTACAGAAGGCCCTGGCAACTATCCTTCCGGCTCACCTAGTCCCAAACTAAATGTAACCGTGATATCCCACCCCTTCAGCAATACCCCAGGCCCCTCAGTCAATCGTCCTTCTACAGAAGGCCCTGACAACTATCCCTCCGGCTCACCTTTTGACAATGTTCCCAGTCCTAAACCAAATGTAACCGGTGCTTCACAGCCCTTGAGCAATACCACCGGTCCTTCGGCCGATCGCCCTTCTACAGAAGGCCCTGGCAACTATCCCTCCGGCTCACCTAGTCCCAAACTAAATGTAACCGTGATTTCGCATCCCTTCAGCAATACCCCAGGCCCATCAGTCAATCGCCCTTCTACAGAAGGCCCTAGCGACTATCCCTCCAGCACACCTTTTGACAACGTTCCCAGTGCTAAACCCAATGTAACCGGTGCTTCACAGCCCTTGAGCAATACCCCAGGCCCCTCAGTCAATCGCCCTTCTACAGAAGGCCCTAGCGATTATCCCACCGGTTCTAGCTCGGAAGAAGAATCAAATTATCCCACTGGGTCCTCCGAGAATACCTACCCCTCAGGTTAGCACTTTTTTTCTCTCTCTCTCTCTTCTCGCTTTTTGAAACTTATTTTTATCGATTCTCTCTCACAGATGATACACTTAAGAAGAACCCAAGCACAACACCCGAAAAAGCTGGCAAACTGAAAGCAGAAAGTCCCGATGAATTCTTATCAAAAGAGCCACCGTTGACCAAGATGCACTTGAACGAAGGACCTTCAACTGGTGGACCGTGATGATGATCTAGATCTCATGTGTCAAGTCTTTTTTTTTTTTTGTCTATCTCGAGTTTTGAAATTTGATCGTTTAATCCTCATTCTATCAATTTTCCTCTTTTTTTTTTTCTTTTTTTTTTTGTAACTTTGATTCAAAAAAATAAACTTGATTTATCACTTATTTGAAAGACAATATTCTTGACTCTCATTTTGTGACCTTTATTTATTTATCTATTTATTTATTTTTTGTTTGTTTGTTTGTTTGTTGAAGGACAACTCTAATAAAACTTTTTTTTAACTTATTAAAAATAAAGAAAAATAAAAAAAAATGATTTGCTCAATTTGATTGAACTGTCGTTTTTTGTGTGTGTGTGTGATTTTTGATCAACTGTGAGATATATCTCCCTTCGAGGGTATAATGTATGTCATCAAGTTTTGTTTCTTTTTTTTTTTAGATGATGATGATAATGTGTGCGTTTGTGAGTGAGTGAGTAGCTTGCTGCTAGTGCCTTGAGTTACTTTACTTTTTTTTTTTTAAAAAAAAAACACTAAAAAAAGTTTTTCAAAACTCGTAAAAAAAAAAAAAAAAAAAACTCTGGTGGGTGTGTGTGTGTGTGTGTGTAGGTGTTTTTTGAAAAGAAAGAGAGAGAGAAAAAGAGAGAGAGAAAGTAAGACTTTGAGTTAAGATTTTTTTTTTTTTTGATTTTTTGATTTTTTTTTTAAACTAAATGATTAATTTGATTAATTGATTATATGAAAATCCTTGATGAAAAAAAAAAAAAAAAAAAAAATCAAAACTACTGAGATTTATATAAAAAAATGTTTAATCAAAACATTCTTAAAAAGATTCTTTACTTCTCTTTTTTGAGTGTTATCAACTTTTCCTCTCTTTATCTATCTATCTATCTATCTATCTATCTATCTAATAATAATAATAATAATAATAATAATAATAAAAAAGAGGAAAGAAAGAAATAATAATAATAATAATAATAATTTTTTTCAGATAGATCAAGTTTTGGAAAAAAAAAAAAAAAAAAAAAAAATTAATTTTTTTTTTTTTTTGAAGCACTTCTTAAAACTATAAAAGAAAAAACTGTGGTAAAAATTCCAATCACTGGTATCCTTCTTGAAAGTACAAACTCAGGGATATCTAGAGGTATTATTATTACACATAATAACTTCACACGTGTACACATGACTATGGTAGAGTAAGTGGATCATTTTTAGATCGGATCCATTTCTTTCAACTTTTTCTTTTTTTAAATCCCTGAACACTTGCAATTGTATCTTTTTTTGTCGAAATATTACCTCGACCTTCATATATCTTCTTATCTCTTGATAACCTGCTCGTACTAAGTATATCTCTTGATTCTTTACAACTTTCCTAGGGTGAGCTCGAGAGAAGAACAAGACAACCTCGATAAATGTTTTCCCACCTACAACAAATCCTTTTCAACATCCCTATATGATGTAGATTACAATATGAATGTAGAAATATGAATGTAGAAGAGAAATAAAAACAAACATGCATGTATTACTACTACCACAATATGGATTATGCCAATAAAGTAATCACAAACAAACCCCAAAAACAACCTGCGTGAGACCTATCAACATTCAACAACTCGAGTAAAGAAAAGACTTGGACAAAACCCAACTTTCAAACCTTTCTCATCCGTCCCACCATCTGTTCAAAGCATGCATCCTCCCATGACCCGATCTCGTGCCCATCAATCACGTACCCTAGTCCTCCAAGTCGATGAACTAGTCTCATGAGGTGAATCTAATTTTACCAAGACCAAAACAAAACCAAACATCAGTTTTGGTATGAGTCAAAGAAGGAATAACAAACTGAACTTACAGAGTCTCCTCCCAAGTTTCTGAACTTGCTCCCAGCCCTTACCACAAACTCATCGACCCCGAGTACGCCAGCCCAAGAGGTTCTCAAGACTTGTGCGTCATCGTTTCGATCCTCACCCAAAACTTCTTCTTCTTCTTCTTCACCTATCCCATTTCCCGACTCCTGCACAACTCGCTCTAATGCCTCCACTACTTCCTTCACTAATCTTTCTCCTTCCAGAGTCCCGAACCGAGCATCAAGATAGATCTCAATCTGGAGCTCAACCTCTTTTGTGTCTTCAATAACAGGCGTTATCTCAAAGCTGACCGCGAACCGTGTCGGCATCCTTACCCGTTCAGGACCCCTTCCCATTCCTGCTCCAGTTTGAAATGTGTACAACACTTCAATTGCTCCTCCACCCACACGCCCTAGTCCACCGACTCGACGACCTACCCGCTCGGCCGTTCTCTCGGCTTTAAGCAGTTCTGTCAGATTTTGGCCTCGTTCGTAGCCTATCACGCTAGGCCATACTGACACACAACAACCCCTAAGCTCTTCAGCCATTGCGCCCCCACCCAACTCAATCTCACGTCCGCTCCTTACTACTCCCATCAAAATCTCTGAGCTCGAAGTGCATCCAAGCCAATGAGCAAGCCCGACTGCACAGGCGACTCGGCCGACAAGCGCTGGCGTGAATCCAGAGACGCGACCAAGCGTGACCAATCGGCCATGAGTATGCCAGCGTCCAGAAACGTGCAGTTCAGTCCTAAAAGGTGCACAAACAGATGTTGGCCAACGTATAGGTGTTGTTCTGGAAAGCACGTTACGCCAGTGCTTCTCCCCTTCTTGATCTTCCGCGAGCACGAGCCAAGCTTTGACGAACTCGCCGTAATTTGGAACTGGGGTGGTGAGCGGGCTTGGTGAGGCGAGCTCGTGAAGGAGTAGGTCGAGTGTCCATCCGTCGCTGATGGCATGGTGCATGGACCAGACGAGCCTGAACTTTCCGGATTGAGAAAAGAGTCGTAGCTCGACATTCGCCTGTCCCCACGCATGGACGCGATGCGCGAGCCGTTGCTGTTCGATAAAGGAGTCTATGACATTTTCAAGTGATGCACTATCGTCTACCTTGATTATCTCCACCGCTACTTGCTCATGCTCAGGTTTGAGGATGCACTGGATGATCGAGGTGCCTGAAGGTGGGAGGAAGAATCGAGTCCTGAGCATCCCGTGCCGCTTGACGAGCGCTGTCAGCCGTGCTGCGACGGCCTGCGGCGGCCCAGGAAGGTCGTCGAGGTTGTACACGGCCTGAGCGTAGTAAAGGTCAGTCCCAATACTGCAGCTCAAGATCGCGACCTGTGCTGGCGAGCTCGGGAGTAGGTCTTCAATCGTTTCGGGAAGGATACCATGTTCGTCGGAGAGGTGTGCCTGCCAAAGTGCACGGGTGGGACCATTGACTAGCTCAAATGGCTCGTAAGGTACGCCAGAGTCTGAGGGACGCAAATTTGAAGCGCGTCGGAGGCTATCGAGAAAGTCTCCAAAGCTCGTGAGTGGGCCGTATGCAAGACTAAAGCCCTGTCGACGAGCCTCGCTCACGAGCTTCATCAGCCCGATCGAGTCTCCACCCATGCGCACAAATTCATCCGTAAGCTTCAAGACGTAACCGATTGGGAGCCCAAGTGCGGTGCGCCATGCCAAAGATGCCACTTCCTCCACCTGGTCGAGTGTAGGACGAGGTGCGGGGGAAGCCAAAGAATTTGGGCAGGGATTCTGGTGATGTGCTTGCCAAAGACGTTTGAGCAACTTGCGATCGGTCTTGCCTGAGACTTGGAGCGGAATGGCACTGATGATCATCCAAGAACGAGGGACCATTGGGCCTGGGAGATGATCGGATATCGAGGAATGGATTGACTCGAGGATTGACTCAAACCAGCCTGGTTTGGTGGGAATGAGGATTTGGATATTCTCAACCTCGGTTGGCGATGGCCGGAGCCGGGTGCAATGAGGATAGAAGTGAAGAAAGCCGACGAGCCCGGCCTCGGACTCGGTTTGGTCGACAAGGATCTGGCGCAGATCTGGGTGCTTGACCAATCGGTTGAGCTGGCACTCTACCTCCCCTAACTCGATTCTCACTCCGGAGACCTTCACTTGACAGTCCTTACGGCCAAGGTACTGAATTGAGCCATAGCCCTCGGTACCTTGGGGTAGATAGCGTGCTAGGTCACCAGTTCGATAGATTATTCGCGAGCCTTCTTCTCCTTCTGACCCAAGCGTATCAACTTCCACAAACACGCTGCGGTTGAGCTTCTCATCCAGGTAGCCAGGCGAAACTTGTGCGCCTCCAATGCACAGCTCACCTACGGCTCCAAAAGGCACGAGCTGGGTATTCTCATCCAGTAAATAGACTTCATTTGAGCCTGTCGGTCGACCAATGTCGTCCAGTGGAGCATTCTCCGAAAAAAATTCAGCGGTCATCAACGAACTCACAACTCCAACGGTGGTCTCCGATGGACCATAGTCTACACAAACGTCCACGCCCCTTGCCAGGAAAGCACGTTTGAGGGAGACCGGCACCAGCTCAGCACCCGTGTTAAGCCTGCGCAGATAAAAGCCAGCAGCGTTCCAAATCTGCCGGGTTTTAGCCACTGGGAGACCTTCGGTGGATGTAAAGAGGGGATGAAGAAGGAGCAGGCTGGCGACAGTTGGCGTAAGGTCGACGGCATCGATAGAGAGGTCGAGCATGGACTGAACCAAGTCAGTGTAGAGAGCATGAGTGGTAGTAATGCATACAATTGCGCCAGCCTGGATGAGGAGCAGCGAAATAATAAAAGTCAACCGAATGAGCTCAACCAAGCTCAACCTTGAAGGGAAGGAAGATCCGTTCGGACTCGGTATGTATGATGCAGGCTGAGAAGACCCCGGGACCGACAAACATTGTGTACTCGAGAGTTCGGATTCTCGTGTCTATGGGTCCGATAGGATTGTGACCCGTCCTACCGGAAATGTCCGGGGTACGGCCGGGTGAGGAATTTGGTCCATTTTTTGGAGGCTCAAGGCGGGAAATTCCCAAATGATTTAGGATTTGAATCTTGGAGATACCCTCTTACCACTCACAAAGTACCCTCATGGCCATTTCATAAAAAATAAAAATAAAAAAGTTCGAAAGATGGACATACCCAAAGAGTATCCCAGATGCTCATTACCATCACATCAAACGCGCTTGAAGCAAACTGTAGCACGCGACTCTGATCCGGTGGTCCTTTTCTACCAAAACGTTTTTGATAGTTTTGTAGGAAGGCGGATAGGTTTGAATGGGTGATACGAATAGCTTTGGGCGTCCCGGTCGTGCCTGAGGTGCAGATGATGTAGGCAGTTTGGTCCGGGCACACAATTGTTTTGAGATGAGAGATTATGGTATCTAGCTCGGCTTTAGGGCTTTGATCGGGTATAGAAAATGTAGAAATTTGATCTAATGTTGGTCTTATGAGATCTTGTCCAGTTTTAGATGAGCTTTTCTCAGAGCCAAGCTCTGTGACTAATGCTGGAAAGAGCAAATGGTGAAATTGTTGTGTGAGGTTGATGAGGGGGATGTTGGTACCACGAAGGAGTGTCTTAGTGAGATGAGACTGGTCAAATTCGTAGGTAAGCAGGAGCGAGATTGGGCATTGTTTTAATATGGCTTGTAATCTACAGATGGGCTGGGTAGGGTCGAGGTTGAGGTAAGCAGCACCGGCCATGGAAACGGCCAGCATGGCGAGCGGCATGAGGGCATTTTTGGGTGTGTAAATCCCCACGAGGGGGTTTGAGGAAGGTGAGAGGCGAGCGCGAATGACTTTTGAAAATTGGAAAGCATGGCGGACAAGATGAAGGAAAGAGAATTTGAGAGATGGGACTGGCGCGGAATGAGAAGGGTCTGACCAGTGAACGGCAGTGTGATTTGGGTAACGAGATGCAGTTTGGATGATGAGGAAAGGTAGTGGTGGTGAGTCAAGGACAGTGTTAGGGTTTGAAACCCGGCTGAGGGAAATCAAACGGTTACGTTGGGAAGGGCTGGTTAACGGAGGACGGAGATGAGGATATTTGATGAGGTGATAGAAAGCGGTAGAGATAGAATCGAGAGTAGGTTGAAGTAAGTTGTGGTCGAGTTGTGTAGGGTGAGCAAGGAGGGTGAGAATGGGAGCTGAGTAAAGTACCGAGAGTGTGTGATGATGAATGGACCGGATCGGGTGAAGTGGGTCAAGGTCAAGGTTTAGGTCAACTTTAAACGGGAATACAAACCGTCGGTGAACTGAGTCGAGGGTGAGCTCGATAGATTGAGTGGGGTCAAGTTGAGCCGAATGGAGCGTGAAAAGTACAGCCGAGAGAAGGCCAAAGTTGAGTGTGTGGACCGGAACGAGGTGGACAGGTACCGAGGTCGAGATGGAATGATTTAAAGCCATCCCTCATCTGATTCGACTGCGAAAGTATTCTGGTTTTAAAAAATTTACAAAATCACATAAAAAGAGTTAAATATGTACCATGGTCCCTTTTTATTTATCAGGCAGTCTTTCCCAATTCGGATCAACCTGATTGGTCAGAGCCAAGGCCCAATTAGGCCTAACCAGTCCTTCCCTTCGTCCCGATCGCACCCTTCACTTCAAACCACATTTCACCATGCCCATGTCAACTACTCAGACCTCAAACAGTCTCACCTTCCTCAGCAACCTGAACCAACTACGTACCTACATACATACTGTAACCACTGTCACTCCCGAATATCTTTGGATACTGCACGTCGCGTGATCCGAAGCTGTGGCATTACAGACAAATACCCGTTTACAGGCCGGGAACCAAACTTGACCAAGTCCCTCGCTGCGAGCACCGCATAAACAGGGAAGCTGGCCTGAGAAATTAGGTGTTTTGGCCCCCAAAAATGTTACATCACAATAACATTTTGCCGTAGCCTCTAGGCTCACCGGTGCCGTCCAGTCCAGCTCAACGGAACCATCAAAAGGTTTGAGCTCGAAGATGCCATGGATGAGCTCCGCAAGTAACTGTCGACTGGGAAGGTCGCCCGGCTTTTCTGTGAGTATAAAAGTCCCGTCAGTTGGGTACAGGGTGAGGGCATGCGGGTTGCTAAAGCTGCTTGGCTGGGCTAGTAATCCCAACAGAAGATCAAGTACGCACTTTTTGGTCTATCAATTTCGGAGCAGCTCCATCTCATAAACTTGGCTGAACATGTATGACAGCACAAGGCTAAAGATGAGCAGATTGAAGTCTCACCTCGCTGAGGAATAGTGCCTTGAAGCACCGTAAGATCTCGTACAAAATCTCGTCATCATACTGTTCCTCCCTTCAAAAAATCCCAAGGGTAAGCCAAGCATCTTCTCCGAGCTCATGGTCAGAGGAACACTTATGGGATACAAACCTAAACCCGGGTGTTTTTCTGCCAGAATCCCAGAATCCCAAGTCCGACTTGGGTTTCTGGGAATCTGGCAAAATCTGCTTAATCCCCAGCTCCTGACAACCCATAACCCCGCCTTGAATTCTCACACACTTTACCCATGGCTCCGCAATCGGACGAGTTGACTTCGGACCAACTGCCACATGGCTCTTCTTCAATTGCAGAATACTCCGATCCACCCATCCCTTCCAACACACAACTCACTCCCGGAACCATTCAAATCGATACTTCTACGCTACAAGTGCTTGCTGCAACTGGTGCCCTGAGGATGTCTTCAACATCCTCTACCCCTATCTTCATCAACACACCACCCACGACTTCCAGGAAGAAAAGAAAGTCCTCTGATCAATGCGTAGCTAAACGTCCTCAAAGAGAAAGACTGGCTCGTACCTCAAAAGCAAAGGACTCAACCGTTTCCGATTAATGATCCTCACCGCTTCTTCAAGTACTTCAAGGTCAGCGTAGGCATCTGCTAGCTTTCGAACTACTTTCAACAACAGCTCCATTGAACGGTCAAGGCCGGGTGCCATCTCAAACAGTGCCACCATTAGGAACCCACAGGCTCTTGCTCTGTCATCGTCTGTGTTTGAGTGTCGAAGCAGATGTAAAATCTGGAGTAATCGGAAGATGAATTGTGTGGCCACCAGTTCAACATCAAGTGGAGCTAAGAGAGATAGTCATTTGCACTGCTGAGCCAGGATTTCATGTCTTGAGGTTTGGGCAAGGTGGATCGACCTCTTCAGGGCTTGTTTGTGAC
>MU167282.1:3713-29229 GCA_015951145.1 Cronartium quercuum f. sp. fusiforme G11 | reverse complement strand
GAAGGATCAGAGTGGGGTGTTAGTAAGTGCCTAACTGTAACTCTGATCCCTGAGTGAAAGATTCAAATCCCAGACCCAGTCTTCCTAAAATCCTCATCTTTGAGGTCAACTAGCTGCAGTCAGTACTTGGGGGACTTCCCAATACTACTGGCTAAGTTGTTAATAAGGGTATCCCAGAACCCTTTATCCTGCAATTCTTGCCCAGGAGAGGTAGCTTCCCAGAACTACTCTCCTTATCAGGACTAATAAGCCTGAGCTTACCTGGAAGGGACTAATCTTTAGACCCTCTTACCCTTGAATTCCAGCCAGGAGGTAGCCTAACAGGAGCTACCCCCTGACATGAACAGTGAATAGAGAAGAAAGGATCAATAAGGTGTAGACAGGAAGGATGGGAACCATAGATTAAAAGATACAAGCTGAAGATTGAACATTACACTAAATAGTTTGGTATCTGAAGAAGGCAAGAGTAGATAGATGAAAGATGGAAATGATATGTAATAGACCATCAGATGTGAAGATATGCAATTACCCCAACAGACAGAATTAAAGGAATCACATATATAGAGACCTATTGAATCAGTACACAAAGATCTCTTTCCCCATCTTGGGAAAGAGATTGTACATATCACCACTTCACTATTCTCCATTTTATTTCCTTTATAGTTGTTTTTAAACCAGTTTTTCTTTGAGTATATATTGATGCATTGGTCTTTGTCCAGTATGCTATCTCAAGATCATACTTATTTGTGTCTCTGTTTCTTAACTCTCCACTGCTAGCATTATATACTGTCCACTAGGAGACAATAATTGTCTGGGGGGATAATCAATGATGATTTTCACCCACTTGGAGGAAAATGTTCATTGATTGTCCCCCCAGACAATTATTGTCCCCTAGTGGACAGTATATAATGCTGGCAGTGCTCCATTACCATATCTGCTGTACCTTCTATCAGGTCAGTGCCCTGTTTGAGAGTTGAGATACACTGCCAACATATTTTCATTGCATGGAAGCTTGCTATGTAACATAGCATCACCACCAAGAAAATTGCATCACATAGAGGCATGCTATGTCACATAGCAGGCCATGATGCGATGCAATAGGTCTATTTTCCAAGGTAGGGACCTTGAAAAATGGTCCATAGTATCACATGAATACATGCTGTGTTACATAGCAAGCTTCCATGCGATGAAAATATATTGGCAGTGCTGGTCATCCATTTCCCCTGGCTTGGTAAAGATCTTAGGACTGACTTTCCTTGATCACCTTTACTGAGCTAGGTATATTGTTTTATCTTATCTCTCTCCTTCTTTTTTTCTCCAGAGATCTTAGGACTGACTTTCCTTGATCAACTCTACTTAGCTAGAGTTTGAAATATATATATGTGCATAGGTTGGCTCTAGAACCATGTACAAGACACACTGTCTTGTCTACAAGACAGCCCCTTCCTCATAGAGATTTGTGAAGAGCATTCACAGCTCTTACATTCTTTGTCCAAATGCCTGGCAGGAAAATCACCAACTAAGGAAAAGTTGGTTTCACTAATACAATACACAGCTCAAAGTTAGAGAAGTCAGGCTGTAGGACTGTTTGCATAACATGCCTTGGGGTAATATCACCATCAAATACAGCATGGGTGGGGGAGCTGTATGGGCTGCATGAGTCTATTAAGCAGGGCACTGGCAGTCCAAGTTCAATGCTGCAGCAGGTTCTCTGACCTTCCCTGTCAGCCCTGAGGACTGCACAGCAGTCCCACGGACTGAAACCAGATAGGCACAAACATGGTGACCAAGAAGAATAAGTGTACTGAGTAATGTACACATTTAGGAACATAGTGTAACATAGGTATTACATATGTAATGAGTAGTGTAACATATGTAATGAGCAGTGTAACAATTAAGTCACACCTCAGGCTCAGTTTCAAGAGTCATAAGCATAGTATACTTATGACAGGAGCCAATTAGCAGGCCCTGCCACTAGAGTAACAAAACTGCAGACTGGCCCACATGGCCATGTAATAGCATGAGATGGAACCACAAGCCAGCCCATATCCTAAGAGTCAGAAGGAGGGAGCCTGAAAAGTATATAAACCCTCCTTTCCTGCTCAGCAGTCACTGCCAAGATATTTGTATCGGATGGGCCTATCCAATGTTCTATCACCCCGAGATATGCGATGCAGTGTCAGTAGGATTAGGTGCGATGGAATTACACTGTGATATGGTGTCAGAGCATTGGATACCGATAGTAATTCCATCGCACCTAATCCTACTGACACTGCATCACATATCTTGGGGTGATAGAACATCAGATAGGCCCATCCGATACAAATATCTTGGCAGTGAAGTAAAAGAAAGGTCAAACCACTACTTGATAAGGTTAGGCTGACCTTCACCTCCAGGATCCCTTGACTGTGAAGACTCACCAAGGGCTAGAAACAAAGAAGATCAATACAGGAAGGAGAAAGAGCCTTTCAGCTGAACCTGTATTTTTCAGAGTTTGGCTCTTGCAGATAACTGATTTGACCAGTTATAAGACAAGGCACTCTGACAAGGGAGGACACCCTTGTAAATCAACTGGAGTGTTAATAAATCCTCTCACTAGAGATCAACTGGCTGTAGTCTGTACTTGGTGGTACCAGTACAGACTTGCCTGTTGTTCACTTTGAGCCTGAAGCCCAATCCAGCCCCAGATCCTTCTTGAAATAGCCAGGTGGGCTGCCAAACAGAAGCATCCCCCTGACAGTTGTGGTGGTGGTATTTTTGGAGGGACCATGTTTGACAACTTTGAAGAGGTTTGTGTTTGTGTACAACAAGGAGATTGCACCACTGATCATTTGTGGGTTAGCCTACCATGCTGCTCTAAATTGTGGTTGAAGGAGCTACAGTGAGGCTAAGATCATGGCTAAAATGAAAGGTAGAAGAGCCAATTGATGTTTCTAAACCACAAGGAATGACTGATCTCTACCCAATGGGTGCCACCCACACTTAGTTGACCTCTAGGGTGAGGATTTGTGCAAGAACCAGCCAGTCTTCTAAACTGGACCTAGTTGTTAGTGTTTCTCTGAATGGAAGATTACTATAATTACCAGAGTTCCTCAGAGGAAAAAATGATGTCCTCTATACTTAGTACAGGAAAAATGATAGCTTTCTTGTGCTAAATTTTTGAACTTTTTCTGCATAGAATGTACTATTACTTTACTTTGGGAACTCTACAGAAAGCCATGGGGAAACATTTAGAAATGCTAGAATACATGTCCTATCTGATCATTTATGTTGTTTGACCTCCTTTTACTCTCACCTGATGAGCAGTGCACTACTGAGCAGGTCTTCTTAGGGAGAATCCTCAATGCTGTGCTGGTTTCCAAGTTAGGTGTTTGTGGTGAAGGTGAAAAAAGGGAATCAATCCCAGAAGCTGAGAGGAGGCATTTATATACTCCAGCCCCAGCTCCTTCCCTCTTTATAGGGGTGTCTCTGAAACAAGGGATTGAAACCAGGGGGAATATGCTTGTATGTAAATTCATGTTCCATATCATGTATCATTACTCTATCTGTGTGGTGACTTTTGTTACTGAGCCTGAGATGTAGGTATCAAGTCCTTTATGTGTTATGTAATTTCATCACACTGTGCTCTCAGGCTTGTACTGAATGTTATTGTGCTGTGAAAGCCTGTGGGCTTCACAGCCATTCCCCAAGGCGGACAGTACTTATTGGACAGTCTCATAAGCTGCATGGCTTTACACAAGTCTTCTTTACTTTCTTGTCCACATTTCCCTCAATATTAATTAGAGTTTGGCTCAGGTAAATCAGGAACATTCAGTTGTCCAGTATGTAGCCAAAAAAAGTAGAGGGGTTTTCCTGAGAGCATCAATCAGGGTTGATTGTGAAGCTAGTGGCAAATAGGAATGTAGCTGGTCCCCTGCAAGAATTTTCTTAGGCCTCAGACTGGAAATCCAACTTTACTAGTAAGTCCCACATCCCAAGACAGAGGATTCAACTTGAAAGCTAAGGGTTGTGGGACTTTGTTAAAGTTAGCACACATTGCCTTGCTACACACACTGCCAACATATTTTCATCGCATGGAAGCTTGCTATGTAACATAGCATGTCTTCATGTGATACTATGGACCATTTTTCAAGGTCCCTACCTTGGAAAATAGACCTATTGCATCGCATCTTGGCCTGCTATGTGACATAGCATGCCTCTATGTGATGCAATTTTCTTGGTGGTGACAAAATTACTGTAAGCACATAGCCACCACATGAACACAGTGTCTGCCAAAAACATGCCCAATGCTGGAAAAAACTCCAATATCCACATAAAGGGCAAAGATTTTCCAAATTCACAGACATGCCCTTGCCAAGCATAGTTCAAAGTGATTAAACACCCTTGACTCCTCAACATCTAGAGTTGGCATCACAAAGATTCCTGTGGGCAACAGGATCAACACTGCCAAGATATTTGTATCGGATGGGCCTATCCGATGTTCTATCACCCCAAGATATGCGATGCAGTATCAGTAGGATTAGGTGCGATGGAATTACACTGCAATATGGTGTCAGAGCATTAGATACCGATAGTAATTCCATCGCACCTAATCCTACTGACACTGCATCGCATATCTTGGGGTGATAGAACATCGGATAGGCCCATCCGATACAATATCTTGGCAGTGCAACTACATATCTAGGTGGGCTTAGAGCCAGGCATGAGATGATGACAAAGGTGAAGACAGATCTGAGAGAGAAACAATAATGATTCTTTTGGGCCAGGTATAAAGTAAAAAAACAACAGAAAAATAGAAATGAAAACAACAGAGCTACACTACACACCTGTGGACAGCAGGTCAGAACAAAAATTTGAAGGGCTGACTTAGCCAACTGTAAAGAGTGAAGGACAGACCTGAATGAACACATAGATGCACTGCCAAGAAAATTGCATCGCATAGAGGCATGCTATGTCACATAGCAGGCCAAGATGCGATGCAATAGGTCTATTTTCCAAGGTAGGGACCTTGAATAATGGTCCATAGTATCACATGAAGACATGCTATGTTACATAGCAAGCTTCCATGCAATGAAAATATATTGGCAGTGATGAGTTTAGATAGAAAGAATAAAACCAATATAAATGTAGAGAGATGAAGAAAGAAGAAATGCACACTTGTGGGCAACAGGATCAAGTACACATCTAGGCAGGCACAAGATGATGAACAAGGTGAAGACAGACCTGGAAGAGAAACACCGCCAGCAAAAATTACTCGGACAGCCTTGTCCGAGTAATTTTTGCTGGCGGTGAAAAACTGACCGAAAGGAAAAAGTAGACAAACATGAAGTAGAGAGAAAAAGATGAAGCAACTGAGAGTTAGTACCAAAACCATAATTGAAGAGAGTGATTCAAAGCACTTACTGAGTCTTTCTTGGTGAGGAAAAGAATCAGTAAAGAGGGAGAATAATAAGAGTATCTGAGGACAATCAACACCCCCTGTATGCTACTCATGAGCACTTTCCAAAACAGCAAACAAAAACAAATTCCATTTAATTACCCAGCCTACACAACATTCCCAAAGCTGCAAGTGTCCAATGTCACCTAACATGATACACAAGCTACTAAACCTCTACCCACAAGACACAAGTCCCAAATGGAACAAGTGAACACAACCCAAAAGTTACATTCACTAACTAAAGATGTAGTGTCTAGTTGGTCTTGTGTCAGGATTAAGTAATCCCAACACAACTGTGTTTGAGAAGTAGTGCAGGGATGTTTAAACACAATGAATGGATGCAACAAAAATTTCATTAGAGTTGAATTGACCCCAAATGGACTAGGCACATAGTTGACCCCAGAAAAAACCAAAAGTAGATTTTGGGGCAGTTTCAGGTGTCTCCTCAGTGTGGATCCTAGGAGTGGCCCCTTGTACTTCCAATTGTTGGATGCTCCCAAAATCTTCCAGCCAAAAACCTTAGACTTTTACCTTCAAAAGTGTTGACCTGGGCAACATGTAACATAGGACCTGGGTTAATTCCAATCAAATGTTCCAGAGAAAATGTCACGTTGGGGCATTTTTCTGGAAACTTGTCCTCAAGGCTTGAGTATCAAATGCTCCAGACACAACACAGGGCTCAACACTAGTTTCAGCTGTGGATGCTCAAAATCTTCAAGGCATTGGAAGCCTGCATATGGAGACAATGTAGGCCCTGAGTGGATCATAAGCAACAATATTCACTCCCTCACAACACATGGTGTTTCAACAGTGAAATTTGATGGACAATTTATGCATCACCAAAATATTAGAATCTCCACATCAGGCCAGCCAAAGAAAATTTTACTAATTCAAAAAGTTTGATAGCAGGGGATCCTGCAACACAGGACTACAATACATACCAGCCATTATTAACCTTCCTACATAGCTTCATTGTATTTTAGAAAATCATCCAGATATTCCAGAGCCTGAGCACTGCCTGAATTAATAATGCTCTCACATTGAAAAATTTTGTTCAGCAGAGCAAATGAAATCTTATATACTTTCACATTTATATGTAAAATATTTCAAAAAATCTCAAAAAACCACAGCTGAAAAATGAGTATAAAAGAAGATCTTAGGGATGTTCTTGGATATTTCCCAGGAATATTAAAACTAAGATATATTTAAGTTATAAGAATATGCAACATTTCATTTTCGTTCTGAGCTGCCTTTTGCCCCAAGGAAGCATTATTAATGGGGTAGCTGCTTATTCCGCTGTACTTTTTCCGCTACTATTCTAGCGGAAAAGTCCACTTGCATAAAACTCTACTACCCAAGGGTCCGGATAGACTATTCCGCTACAATGCAATGAAGCTTTAGCATAAGGGACATTGGTGTAAATAATACTTGTGTAAGAATCTCACAGGATTCTTTGAGATTGAGATTTACCCTATGAATTTTTACCCTAAGTTAATGGCGTAAATTTGACTGACATAAAAACCATCCCTCATTAACCTCAACTTGAAATTTTCCCTATTCAACTTTACACAACTTCAACTTTATCTCATCGGATATGGAAGGACACCACCTTGCCCCAAACAACACACATCACCAAATCACTTCCAACAATAATCACTAGGACAAGTTTGTTCTAGAACTTCTCACACAAGTTTTGTCCTAGTTTTCCCTGGTCCAGAATAGGAAATTCTAGAACAAAAATTGTCCTAGAATTTCTAGAACAACTTTGTCATATTAACTTTTGTTGGCAGTGATTGACCCCGCTATGCGCCCATGCTTGGACTTCAACCACTCTTTGGAGCAGAAAAGTAGGCCAGCGCACAAATTGTCAGTTAACCCAAAAAAATCCGCGAGCGTGGTGCAATGTCCTTGTCGAACAAAGACAGAACTCTATCACTTTCCTCTATAAATGTCTACTATACAATTTGCTCTTCAATGTTGATTGAAATGGTCCCTCCAAAGATACCACCACCACCACCTACTTTCGAAATTTGCTCCGGTCACGGTGTTCAGACCAGTCGGGCACAACAAACTACCAAGAGCCAACTGCCTGGGCAGTGTAGATTTATATCATAGGGTCATGGGTGGTCTTATAAGGGGAGGCAGCCAATAGCCAGTCATTGTAACAAGCCAGCGTTTCTTAGGGGGAAATGGTGATGCCCTTTGAAACAAGCCTCCACTGAGCTGCACTGTTCTCTGAGCGTGTGATTAGTCCCTTCATGAGCCGTACTTGAGTGTTGCTGCAGCGCACTTGGGCAGAACTGAATATCAAGCCTCACTGAAAGAAGCTCTGGGCATCAGAGTTTGAGTAACTGCGATTGTAAGGCTACTCACAAGCCTTACAGAAGACTTAGTAGAAACCCTGAACCTAAGGGGCCTACAGTATATCTCACTCGTGGAAATCTCTTCCTAGCTCTTTAAGGCTTCTTGGAATTTCTGTCCTGATCCCACCTTCTGGAGTTAGATGGCTCATCTTAGGAATATAATTAATAGTGATTAGCTCTAGAAACTCTTCCGCTGGGCTCCTGAACCAATTAATTGTGAGATCAGTGAAGGGCATATAGAGTCCTTACACCGATGTACGTGTATATTTAGAGCTCACTCGGCATCGGGAGCATTTTTGGCGGACACTGGAGTAAAGTAATATTGTGTGGTGATCAGGCTAGAGGATTTTGCAACTTTCGCACTTCTTTTAACTCACTCATATTTTTAGCGCAAGACTTTGATAGTATTCTGAAAGGTTATAGTGATGTAAAGATACAAGAGATTTTCGATGAGGAAAGTAAAGATCACCGAGAGGAAGAACTACTACATATATAGTAAGACCAAAAGCGCGTTTAGCGGCTCATCTCTCCGAGTCGAGCTTTTCTCAACTCGTCTATTTCCTTTTGAATTCGACTGAGAAAAAAGGAGAACAAAGAAAAATAGCTAAACCAATGAGTTGTTGGACACTGATGAGTACTTAAAAGTGGTATAAGAAGGTCATGACCAGTACTTGGTGAAAGAACTAAGTCGTGAAACAAAACTATAAAGAGGAATAAATTTTAACCACGACCCCATTACCTATCGGTGACAAGAACCGAGTCATTGTGAAAGTTTAAGGTACCGTCGGTAGATTTTTTAAGATTTCTGTGGCCTTCTGTTTGGCCTCTTGCATTGTACTTTTAAATAGTGCAAAATGTTCCAAGAACTGTGGGTACTCTTCACCCCAGACACGCTCAATCCTTTTGATCAGACGGTCCGTGAAGAAATCTTGAACAGTGTGGATGAATAATGCTTCTGTCAGATCTTTTTCGTAATCTCCACTATTTATAATCTTCTCAATGCCTTCCGCATCTTTTACCTTAACTGCTTCTCCGGGCTTTTCCATTAGCCAACTTTTGGCAAATTGTACCAAAAATTTGAAGTACGGATCCTCAGCCTGGTCATCCTCAACTCCTGAATCATATTTGGATGCGGATTCCGCTTCAGATGTGGGTGAGTTTGGATGACCATGATCCTCAGGTAGTGGCGTGTCTCCTCGATATTCCGGTGTCTCATTCACTGAATGTTGCTTCATCTGTTCCTCCGTCCATTCCTTCATCAACTCCTCAGAAAGTCCCCCTCCATGCAAGACGTGATTATCATCTTCAATATCAACAGGATGTTCACGCGGAAAATTCTTCTTTAGGTCATCAGCCAGCATTGCCTCAATCAGGTCCTCCGCACTGGTACCTTCCGCGATCCCCATTTTGCGAAGTACCTGCTGTAATTCTTTTCTATCCAGACCGAAAAAAAACATCCAAATTGCTTTGATGGTTTCGGTAGGAAGGAATTTTAGAAAGTGCACAGTTGCATCGATGTCCGACATCGTTTGAACTTGGTACGCTCTGAGGAGAAACTTCAGCTTTGGAAGATGAGATTCCATTCCTGGATGCTCGGTTAGGACTTCGGCTTCCACTTTGTTCACAAAGGAATCTGTCATCAAATTGTGTAAGATGTGTGTCTCGATTGCTTTCTGTGCACGCACTTTCGGATCTGCTTCTGTTATCGAAATTGGGCCGTTGGGAGTCTTCACAGTGGAAATACCGTCCTTGTCCATAATTTCCATTGCCTTTGCGAGCGCTGGATAATCAAAATGTTTAGGCTTTTGGTCTGGTGGGGAAGTTTCATGCTTGTTACCGTCGTTCTCAAAAGATACAATCTTTTTATGAGATGCCCCTGGTTTTCTAGGTGAATCAGCTGTGGAAGGCTCTCTTGTCAATTTAGGTGAAGAAGTGACCGCATTTTCCTTTTTTGTGACATCTTCGAAAACCTTCAAATCTTTTTCATCTTCCTTTACTTTAGCATCTTGTTTTTTTTTACCCAAGCTCTTTAATCCTTGCCAGAAATTTCGGGCATACTTTTTGATCCACTCCCAAAATTCGTGGTACCAGGTTTTCTTCCCGTCAAGCTTTTGGCCTTTTTTGGCCGCTTCAGTGAGGTCGGGCTCTATCAAAAACCCTTTTCCGTTCTCGCCTTTGGTATGAGTAGATATACTTTCAACTGGCTTATGTTCCGGGCCGGTCGCACTGACAGCAACCGAATCCACCTTTTCAGTTTGGGGGTTATGTCTGACCTCACCCAAATCTTTGGCTTCGACTGGCTTTTCAAAAGAACCGACTTCTTGGATCTTGGGCTTATTTCCGATGTCCAGCCCCTCCTTTACCAAATTCTCCGCTGGTCGAGAGACTCCTCGATCGATTAAGCCATACACGAGCAGCAGTACACATATTCCACTGAATCTGAATGACTTCATCAGGTCCTATGATGTGGTACTCAGCACAGCTTCAGGTTAAGCGTTGCCCTGCACAATGGCGCATCCTTGTCAGAAAGTTGATCACTATTTCACATTCAGAGCGCATGGATCACAGACGGAGATTGGACTCGCAGGAATGGGATAATTGAAGTGCGATAGAATTCGGTGGCAACTTACCTTTTCTCAAACTCCGCTATCGTCGAAGGTGCAATAGAATATCTCCCTATATGGCTAATGAAGCGAGCAATGAGGGAGCCACTTAGATAGTTTGAAGGAGCTGCATCTTTATGTATCTATTTAAAAAAACGAACTGAGCAGAGATTCATACCTATGTATTTGAGGGGACGGATGATTTGAAGTAGCAAGGGTATACAAGCCTAAGCACAGTTCCACGGAATCCTCGAAAAGGCGCCGGAATTGCCAGGCTCACAGGACTGGGTTTCATACCCTTCAATTTGGCTTGTCACGATAATGAAACCAATTTTAGATAGTGATACAAGCCATGGCACAGGAAACTTGGCTTACACACATCCGTATCACGCTGGCCTCACCTCCCTGATGCCCATGACGTGGACAAGAGTTCAAGATGTCAAATTGCTTCGTTACATCAAAGCATCTTTGATTGCGTTCCTCCAGTACAAGACCTGTACTCGGTGGCCTGATGGCGAGCGCCAGCGTCAGTCTCGATCTTTGGCAGGCGCGATTTCGCTGCTCTCATTCGTGGAACTTGCTTCAACGGAGAAGTCTATATACGTAGCCATAGCGGGTAGATTGGGAGATCACTTGATCAGAGGCGATAATGCTGCGGTCACAGAAGCGGTCTCGAGACCATACTACTGACGTGGTTCCTTATCTCGAATATCTTGAGGTAGATACGGAGGTGAGTCTTGAATGGTCTCGCATACAACACTGAATTGCGAGAAGTAAACGAAGGAGTCGCTTCCCGGCTTGCTCCGAGCCCTTCAGCTCGATCGAGCTTGAAGGGGATGCTGCTGACGTCTCATCTGATGAATCGAGCACCCTTTTCCGTTCGACTGGTCTGTGAGGGCTTCTGTCGAAGTGAACATCTCAACTTTGACTCCGTCGTTTGGATAACGAGCTCATCCGACGTTAGAGACATGAGTCCAATGTGCATCTTGCAGGATTCTCTTTTCTTGGTGAGTTTTGCGATCATATATCTTGGCGGATAGCGACCCCAGCGCAGAAATTGTCACCAAAAAAAGTATCAATCTTCCATGGGTGAAAACGGAATCGAGTTGTCTTGGTCCGGATCAGCCTGCGCCTCGGTGAATAGGATCTTGGCTCGGCAGCTCCGTCAAGGTCTCGGTGGCCTCGGGGTGTAGCAGCGTCCCTAATTAGGTCCTGCTACTCAGTTACAATATAGCTACGAGAGACACTAGACCCTCGGTAACTGATGGCTATGTAGCCGGCCAAGGGTCCTTCCTCAGGGTCTGTGTAATCTCGCCCCTGAACGCTTACAACCTATAAAGAACATAGGTTAGCCTTAACGTGGGTAGAACCGTCCCCGTTACACTGGTAGCGAGAGCTTTGTTTTAGCAATCATAGACTGACCTTCATACCCCCGGTTTTGACTGTTTTGTTCGTAATCGATCCTATAGTTTTGGATCACAAGTCAAAGTTCTTTTCAAAAAAAAAAAAACTTTGAATTAAACGCTAGCTGTTGAAAAAGAATAGTTTTCCTTTTCGCTTAGACCGAAATACCAGTCGCTGTAAAGAACTCAGGTGGGCAGTCTTGCTTGAGATCTTTCATAAGGAATACGAAGTAAAAGAGGACAACCTTAGAAGGAAGTAATTGTACTGAGTAGCAGTGGGTTCCTGAAAATAGAACTTTCAAACCTAATCTTCCCTCGTCTGATAGTGTAGATAGAGATTCTTGCAATACGATAGCAAGATACCCTGAGATCGCAGACAAAGAGCTCAAGAAAATCCCTATGGGATCAGTCTCCACTCCACCAGCAGAGTCAGAGTTGGAGAGACCAGAACTTGTCTCAAAAAGAACAGTTCAGGTAGGTAATCCTTCTGAGCCTGAGTGTGTTACCCCACCAGTTGGGATGTTGGCTTGGATTGAGCACCTCGTCATACGAGAGGACGAGGTGGGCGCCTCTAAAAAAGGCAAGGGCCACCCAACGGATCCTGTGTTGACAGCATCCTCACCGGCCAGTGAGCCCTGTTGAACAGGATCTGGGAAGATCAGCGGTAGCTGCTCTGATAATTTGGCGGCCTTGGAAAAATACTCGGGTTGCCCACGAGTCGACTTTGTCTTGACACAGGACAAAGTTGCGATCCGTATTCTACTGGATACGGGATCGCAAAAGGCTTCGTACGTCTCTTTGTCGTATGTATGTTGAGCAGTGCCGCCTCAAGACGAGGCGAAAGCGCAGCATGCCCCCAATATCAGGTGTATGGGCGCAGCCGCAATGCATCACTCACGTGAGTGAAGTGAAGCTTGAGTTTGGCGGCTTGACATTTGTACAGGAATGTTGTGTGGCGCCATTAACATCTTATGATGTGATCCTAGGAATGGCTTGAATTAGCTGCCATGCTCTGTCAACGGAGTGGGAAAATGGAGTTTGGTCCCTACGAGACAAGGATGGTAGGTACATGGGGCAAGTTCCAGGCAGAGAACATCTGCCAACCTCGCAAGAAGACTCATACGCTCGAAGGAGAATCTAGCATACCAACAGAGGTGACCCAGCGAAGCTAAGACCAGTCACGATAACGAGGACTGATGAAGATCAATCAGCACGCATAGAGAGACTACGCTTGATGCGTAAGAAATTCACTGAGTCACATGTAGAACGGGCCAAGTCGAACAAGGGGCGGTTTGATGCACAGTTCAAAAAAACCGACGGTGGAGAAAACCCCCTTCCAAGTTGATGAGTTACGAAATGAATCCCACATCAAGGGCGAACCTTTTTGGTTTGGACCATTTGAAGTCTTCGACTGGTTAGGGAGTAAAATTTATCTCTCAATCGATCACAGGAACTCACTTTTCTCTCATCCTGCCAGTCAAAATTCTTGTGGCTGTTCCTTCCAGTTGGCGGAACGACCCGAAGTCAAAAATTTGGAGGATGACCCCCGACACCCCGAGGAGTTTTTACCGACTATTACCCGAAGACAAGCGTGAACCCGTGATGAGCACAGAAGGATCGACCCAAGACACCAAAGCTGAACTGAACAACATGAGCGAGAACTCAGGAACGACAACTTCAACTGCAACCGAACCAACGCGAAGGAGGTGAGCCCAAGATATATCAAATATTAAAATCGTACAAAATCGAAACTTACTTTGATCGTGATCGGAAGACGAAGGGTACTTCCTCCACCGTGCTTCTCATCTACTACGACTTCATCCAAACCAAGAAGTAAGTCACTTCTGAATTATGGAGATGAAATTTAGAGCTAACTTACAAATTTTGATTGGTGTGCTCTTTCAGCTGCTCGACCATGTCCAATAGATGATCCAACTTTACATCAAGGTAGAAAGCGATCCAAACCACATGTAGAAGGAGATTGGCCTACACACATTTATTTATCACGCAAGTCAACATCATCTTGATAAGCTATCCTATAACAACATTCAGTATATTTATCTTGACTTTTATGTTATTTTACACATCAAAGTCGAAATACCAGATGAAGTAAAAAAATTGATAGATAAAGTGGTCGAACAACTTCCACAAGATACAAGAAAATGGCATAGTCTAATGATCACTCAAGGTGAGTCAACTCTCTACGTATCTCATTCTTTCCCTTTCTTCTACATACTGATGAGTTCCATTACAACAGATAATAAATTGCATCTCTCACTTTCTCGACCTCTAACCCTCAAAGCTCATCAAAGACAAACTTTTCGAAGTTCTCTAACTCACGCGATCTCAAAAGCTGGACATGTTAAATTTCATTTTGCTCGCTTTTGTTCATTAGTTAATGACGATCGTAGTAGGGAATTCTTAGCTTTAGAAGTAGGTAGTGGACATTCAACTGTGAGTGATTTTTCGCTTTCTCTTTTTCTCAGAGTGAGTTAGGTTTTTTTGTCTCTAGTTCCTAATCTTAATTTCTTTTATTATTATTATTATCAGTTAAAGGAGTTAATTGAAAGGATAAATTGGGTTTTAAGTTCGTTTTGTTTAGAAGAATATTATTCTAAACCGATTTTTCATTCATCACTTTGTTGGAGATCAATGAAAGATGAAGTTGATGAAAAGTTAATTATAAAAGAAAGTATATTACAAGAATTAAATGAGATCAAAGATCTAGATCTACTTAGATCTTTGGAATGGGTAATTGAAGAAGTTAAATTAGTTATTGGGAAAAGTGTTTGGTCAATGGAGCTCAAGAACGGTTTGATGAAATAAGTCAACCTTGCCTGTTTTTACAGCTTGGCTTGAAAGTATACATGTTGATAACTTTGATAGATGGTTTTCTTTCTTTTTGGATCATCTTGACTATACTTTTTATCTTTCTTGTATCATATTATATCATTAACACTCTAGAAATCAATGGAAATGGTAAAATAAAATATAAGAACTCTTCTACATCAAACAAATACCAAGAATTTATTAACAAATATCTACGGAAAATTAAACACGAATGTGATGTACCCTTCTGTTTGTTATACTACTTCCAATACACTAGTCCTTAAGCTGTTGGAAGTCCTTTAAGAATGTCCTTTTTTTCATTGAAAGGACATTGAGGGTTTCTTGATCTGTGCTCAAAACATTTACTAAAACTTTCATCTTGTAGAGAAATTCAGCTAGTATTAAACTGAGTCTACTTTCAACTGCGTTTACGATTTTTTTTTTTTTTTTCGTTTCGGATTGTGAACGAGTTTGAAAAAGTCAAAGTGAGCAGGTTTGTTTGTTTTTGAGATTTTTTTTTTTTTTTTTTTTATTACCAAAGTCTCCTTTATAAAACTTACGAGTTAGGTTTCATAACGTGGTTGTAACTGGGGTTAGGGTTTGGGTGAGTAGTTTTTTTTTTTTTGTCGAGATAGAAGAATATCTCGTGATCTTTATGTAAGTACGCAAATACCATTAACTTCATTGAATGAACCTCCTTTGATAGCTTTGTTTATATATCTATATTCAACACGGCTAATGTACGCAGTTCTTTTTTTCTTGATATTAGGTTTTTTGTACACAATACTAAGACTATTTCTTCTTTCATAATCGAACTCCTAAGGACAAGTGAATCATTGTTTTGTTGTTTTATTTAATTTTGATGTCACTTCTTTTTGCATTTGCTTGCTACTCAGAGTGGCATTCCATGGGCTAAAAACAGAATTATAGGCCGGGAGGGCCTTTTTTCTGGGGGGGGGGAAAGAGGGTCGAAAGAAACAAAAAACCACTTTTTTTTCAAGTCGATGATAAAAAAAAAATATGTAAGAGACTATTCGATCCTTTAATCTATCTATAAAAATATTATTGAGATCATTCATGATCGGTACAATTTCTTTGGGATAACTAGACGAAAGTAAAAATAATTTCTTCCCAATCTGATATGGTTGCATCATCAAAGACAGGGTATAAGTCTTTCACTCGAAGTAAATCAAGTGTTCTTTTCGTCTGATTTGAACGTTGATTTTTGTTCTAAAGTCCGATTCTTTAAAATACTCCGTACTCCGTCTTGATTAATAAGTGAATCAGTTATTTAAGAAGCTTCATCTTCCCAACCAATATATATCCATATATTAAAAAGGTCTAATAGCCTTAAACCAAGGCAATTCATCCTGATTCATTTTCAGATAAATACTTTCAAATTCAGCTTCATTCATAAATACGTTCAAATTTCTTAGTCTTGTTAATCACTTGAAACGTTTTCTTGATTAATTGTTCTACTGTACAATGATTTGCCTGTTCTTCAAGTGAGTGAACTGATTCTATGACGCCAGAATTATCAATAATTGTATCTAAAGAGTCATGTTTTGAAATGAAACTTTTATTCTTTTCCTCTGTCAAATTGTTGATTTGTTTTAGTTGTCTTTTGGGTTTTTTCATCTTTTGGTACTAATCTTTATTTCTTTTTTTCATTTGGTCCAAACCTTTTATTTATATATTTTAGTTAAATGAGTTCATTGAAAGGATAAATTGGGTTTTGAGTTCATTTTGTTTAGAAGCATATTATTCTAAACCAATTTTTCATTCATCAGTTTGTTGAAGATTGATGAAAGATGAAGTTGATGAAAAGTTAATCATAAAAGAAAGCATATTACACGAATTAAGGATAGGGGAGGATTACCCGAGGCCGGGGTGGACTCGACCACAGGCATATCCGATCGCGATTAAGTATTTTTTTGAGCGTTCGATCAATTCGAATGGACCACCACTTCTGAATTTAAAAAAAAAAAGAAAAAAAAAAACCCCCGTTCGATCCAAACGGAAAACAATCACAACCTGGTTCAGCGCGATGGAATCTCCGAGTACCAACGCCGTCGGAAGTCTGTGCTCAACCAGCAAGAAAAGAGAAGCATCTGCAGAGATCGGAGGGACAGAAGCTAAGAAAGGACGACCTGAGCTTAGGACCCAGACGTCTTCATCCCAAACAGCGAAACCAAATAACGATTCGAAGTATGTATTCCCGATTGAGACAAAGAAAATTTCATTTCGATGAGATATCAGCGGCAGCTGATTTGATCGTGTTCAGGACCTTGCTCGACACGATCGACATGACCCAAACTTGTCTTTCCGAGGAACAAGTCGGAATTCAATGCTACATCAATACCCATCTCCCTACCTTTTCCGCAATCCTTAAACACCGCTTTACCGATTTTCTAGTGTACGAGGTAGACAAAGCAGGAGAAGTGGTCAGGTTGAAGGATATAACCGAACATCGCGAGCCGGGTGAAGAGCCTGCCCCGGTCTCAAAAAACGAGAAGGATGGGCAGAAGGATACTGCGGCTTCTAAGGCGGCCTATGCGACGGTTTGTGGGAGGCTCCGTTTCTTCATGGCTCTTTGTCACCTCAATCGATATGCCAGATCTGACACCTTGATCGTGGCATCTTCCTAATTCAGGAATGGCCCGCGGATGGAGAAGCTAAACTTGTTGGTATACTAAGTGAGCAGAAGATAGCACAACTTAAAGAATTCGTCTGTCGTGGACCTCAGAAATCAAATCGAAGCTCCAAGCAATCTAAAGGACGAGACAATAAACGTCCAGACCGCCGAGGTCCCAAAAACAATAAGGGACCCGCTGCAGACGCCGAAAAAATTGCCGAAGCTCCGAAGGACGAGTCAAAGTTGGTTACGAATGATTCAACATTGTCTACACCTCATGAAGACCAACCTACTGAATCGTCTAAAGTTCAAGTTACCTCTGAGCCCATCGAGCCTCAAAACGAGACTAGTATTCTATCAGATGTGAGTTCTCCGGCCTGCAATCATGACCTACTTAAAACGCCATCCTTGTTGTGGCTACATGTTAGCCTTTTTGGGTGAACTCGCATCGCGTCGAAGCTCAAATGGCGTACACGCACATCACAAATAAGTAATTCTGAATCAACTTCCGCTCGCGCTAAGCCGATCGATTGTAAGGAACAGCGCAAAAAATTCCATCAAGTTTTTCGTGATGTCTTCCAAGGCCGATTAGCAACTGCCCATAAAGAGGCAGAAGGTGGTGGTGCGGTGGTTGAAATCAGTTGGGCACCACCAGGTGGAAATCAAGAAAGGAAAGGTCGGTCAAATTTCTTCTCTCTCCAATTTACTCGACAGTTTCTAATACATTTTGAGATGAATGAAAAATCAGCCAGACCAATCGACGTGAACCCTCCTTATATTCATTTCACCCTCCAAAAAACAAACCGAGAAACCCAAGAAGCCTTGTCAATTCTAGCAAACTTGTTGCATTGTCATGTATCTCGTGATCTGGGAATCTGCGGCACGAAAGATAAAAGATCGGTCAGCTGCCAACGGGTTAGCTTCAAGAGAGGTAGGAAGACTATTCAACAAGTCTGGAGTACCGTCAATCGTGCCAAAAATGGAAGAAAAGGAGGTGGGCCAGTGGTATTCCGCGAGCGCGGTGATAAAGGTATTCGGGTTGGTGACTTTACCTACGAAGCTGATCCGTTGAAGTTAGGGGATCTGAGTGGTAATCGATTTGTGATTGTACTCAGGTTTGTTTTCACATACTTGTTACATAGCCACCAAGACTCATAGGTCATGGTAACTGACCTGTCTGACCTTAGAGACGTCGTACCTTCTGAGCCCGAAGTATTGAAAGATGCTGTTGATGCGCTTTCAAAGAGCGGGTTTTTGAATTACTTTGGGATGCAACGCTTTGGTACAACAGCCGTCGGAACACATCTGATCGGGTTAAGTCTGCTTCGGGCTGATTGGGATCTAGCAATCGATCTAATCATGCGTAAGAAGCTGGGCGAGACGCAAGATGCAGAACACGCACGTTCAGTCTGGGAACAGACGAAGGACCCTCAAACGACCTTGGACCTGATGCCCAAAAGATGTGTTGCTGAGCGATGTAGTTGAGTAATCCGGGTCTTATGTCCAATAATGCTTTCCATCCTGATCAGCACAATCGGACGCTGATACCACCGTCTCATGTTCTATCTCGGTTGTCTTTAGTTCTGCAATTTTTCAGCAAGCAGAGTGCCTTGACTGATAAGGTCGGGGCGCTGGCTAGTGTTAGTTGCTACTTCTACTTCTTCTCACTTTTCCGCTTAGTAATTTGCTGATGAATGTGACGAGGTTGACATCCCATTTCGGCTCGTGCTTGCACAGATTCCCAAGAACTTGAAGATGATGTATATACATGCGTATCAGTCATACATATGGAACACTATCTTGTCGGAAAGAGTCCGCTTGTACGGATGTGCTAAGCCAGTCGTGGGCGATTTGATTCTAGTCAAGGACGGTGGTCATGAAATTGTGGACGATGATATCGACGGCGATGTTGATTCAGTGGACGATAGTTAGTTCATTCCTTTACCCCCTCTCTTCGACTTACGCTGTAGCAACAAGCATTACCATGCTCATATCACACGTAAGAACACGATTCAGCCGTCAAAGTGCTTCGTGACGAAGATGAGTGCGGATTGTATACCATACATGATGTTGTCCTACCCCTGATTGGATACAAGGTCAAGTATCCTGAAAATCAACTTGGCCAGATGTACATTGATATGATGAAAAGGGACGGTCTGGACCCCAAAAAGCTACAGCGAAGTCAGGCGTAAGTTGTCATCTCTATCGTATTGCTTGATATCTCCACGACATGCTGTTCTAGCATCGCGTTGATCATATCGATTGTTACTTCCTTTTTCAGAGAATACTCGATGGTAAGCCCGCTCTACGTTTTCTAAATTATATCTTCCATTGTGTTCAATACTCACCCATCATGATGCTGTTGTGCGATCTTTAGGGCGGAGCATATCGCAAGATCCTACACATGCCCACTGATGTGAAATGTAAGCTGTACGAGTACGAGGATCCGGACTTGCCTCTCAGTCAAGCAGATGAAGACGTATTGTTAGGGATGAAAATGCCCGAACTCGTACCCTGGTCATCTACTTCAATTAAAACGGATCAGGAGCCAATCAAAAATCTTGCTCTCAAGGTGGAACTTACTCTAGGCAGTTCAGCTTATGCTACCATGGCACTACGAGAAATCTTGAAGTCCGACACAGGTAAAGAAGCTCAGTCCAAAATGACACTTAGGATGCGTGAAAGGATGGCCAAAAGTACATAGATGTCAGTGTATAACAAGATGCTTTGATGTAGATTGAGCAATAGCATATCTACATGATCAACGTTTGGGAGCTGCAAAGCTCTCTATGGACCAGGACACCGTGTCATCGCGGTTGGTCAAGCCACTCAAGTGTCACTTCTAGTAAGATCAACTCTCCCAGCTTAAATATCCCTGTTTAAACAAATTGGTAGTGCCTCTTTCCTGCTTCAAGGTTCAGGACAATCCTCAACTGGGCACACTACCAAAAAGCTTAAAAACGCTTCCCCTCTTGTAAACTGGTTGAAGGAGTCGGTTATGGCCTGAGTAGAACCAATTAAACTCCCATAAAATACCTGTCAGGGTGTGGTCCCAGAAGGTGACCAACCACCGACCAGGCGCCTCTCAGAGTGACCTGAAGGGCTCCATTCCCTTACATGACATGATATCAATCACTGAATTATGATAAGGGGGTGATGGTTCTTATAGGTTAGTTCAGGTCCTCATGCACCCATCTGAAGGAAGATGAGGTTTACATCTATTCAATAGCATGAAAGCTACTGGTTTCCCCTATGAGTACTAGAGGAATATCTTCTACAACTTAAATACCTTTTTACGCCAATATCATTCTATGAGATAATAACTGGGTACGTAAGGATTATTAATCAGATTTTAGCTTAGCTAATGTATCCTTACTCTTTGTGTTAATTTTACATCATTCATATTTGAAGTCAGGCTGGTCAAATCTCAATTGAACAGGTTCTGGCTAATTGGGACTATGGGCCGCAAGAGCGAGACAAATATTCACTGAGTAACCCAATCGACACCCATTTCACTTGTTAGTTAATTTTTTGACACACTTGTGCTCTAGCCCAGGTTAAAAAGTCTAGTGTGTGAGGAAGACCACAAGTTTTAGCTGAATATAGAGCACAAACTCTATAGAATGGAATGAAAAAAGGTTTAAATTTAAATTACGCAATTGTTGAATTGGCTCGTCGATTTTTTGCTTTAGCTGTCTTGATGGTTTTGGTAATTACAGAATGGAATAAAAAAGAAAAAATCTATGAAAAATGGCTTTAATTCAAATGAAGTAATTGCTGTATTGGCTCATAGATTTTTTTGCTTTAGCTGTCTCAATGGTTTTGGTAATTACAGAATGGAATGAAAAAACAAATATCTATGAAAATTGGCTTTGATTCAAATGAGGTACATAATTGCTGAATTGGCTCGTAGATTTTTTGCTTTGGCTGTCTCAATCGTTTTGGTAAAAAAAAAAAAAAAAAAAAATTGTTTCAATCATTTCATTTTATTTGTTTTTAAAATTTGATTCTTTAAACAGTATTGCAATGGAGCAAGAAAATTGCATCGCATAGAGGCATGCTATGTCACATAGCAGGCCAAGATGCGATGCAATAGGTCTATTTTCCAAGGTAGGGACCTTGAAAAATGGTCCATAGTATCACATGAAGACATGCTATGTTACATAGCAAGCTTTCATGCGATGAAAATATGTTGGCAGTGTATGTAATACAAAACCACAAGTAAAAAAAAAAAAAAAATACCTCAAAGACCATCTTCTGACATTGCAGTTGAATTGTGTTATTTACTGGTCTCTCACATGGTGTGTTATGTAATACAAAACCGCACTTTAAAAAAAAGTAATAAATACTTCAAAGAGTATGTGGTAGGCTCAAGGTTGTTGTTACCTTCAGACTTTGAAATGATAAACAATGACATTCACCCTCACCCATAATATGGATAGTTGAAGTCAGTCTACTCCAGTCTCATATGTAATGTTTGCTTTCTTGGTCAAAAATTACAGGTCACTTTACATGCATTATTTGTCTAACTCTAATCTATATAAAATGCCTTTGTGTATTTGGATGCCATGTCTATTGTGAAGCAACCTACAATGGTATCAAACAAAGACTTCCTCAGGAGCCACATATCCACTATACTCTGAACTAGAGATTCCTCTTCATCATCACCTCAATTGTCCTTTCTCAAGAGCAGATAAATACTCCAGCTTGGTTTCAGGATTTGTTTTTTGTCAATTTCAGAATTGCAATGTATGGTAAATCCAGCCATCACCAATTATGATATAGCACCACCCAAAGCTACTACCAAACACTTGAGAGATGGCGATAAAGAAAAAAAAGAGTTTTATTGGTGAAGATGGAGCTTGCAATACAAATACAAGGATGATGAAATACATAAAGAGCTCCACTTGGCCAACAACCAAACTATAAAAAAAAAGCAGATGTGAAGGTGTCTTGAAAGAAATGGTGAACAGGATGATGATAGAAATAAGTAGCAAGCAGCCCCACATTCTGAACCATCAGTCCTGGAAAGACTTACCAGAGTAGTATTTTTTAGTTGTAAAGTAGTTAATTCGGTACCATTAAACCCACAAGATAATGAGGATGATTGAATAGAAGAAGGGTTAAGGACTTGTTTGAGGTGAAAGCGGGTTACCGATATGTGCGAGAGATGAGAAGGGTAGCGATCATAGAAAGCAAGGTGAAAGGGAAAAATATATTGCCTTCGCCGTCTGCATCAGGTGAAGCCAGGGCATTGCGAAGCGGTAGGAACAATAGACCCTGGAGAACATGGCAATATTCATAAACCAGACCATAAACTCAAAAAGATTTTCAAAACATGCAAATAAACGTACCACAAGAAAATTGGAAGCCCAATTGACACCCAGCCCAAGCGAGCCAGCGGCACCGACAGCGTAAGTGGGTACAACCTCAGCTATTAAGATAAATGGTACAGGTCCTAGACCTACTGAGAAGCTAGCCACAAAACAAACGATAGCTAAACACGAAACTTGGGCAAGTCCGATGTTGATAGAAAAGGCAAGGATGAAGGAGGTGAAAGCCATCATGCTAGAAGAGATGAGCAAGAGTGACTTGCGTCCGAGTCGGTCAATGAGGAAGATGGGAGGGAAGGTCATCAAGACGTTGATGAAGGTGATAAACAACGAGATGTATGCGGCCTGGGTCGGTAGCACAGATTTCATGATCGAGGTGGAGTAGTAGAGTACCGCACTGTGAATGAAATATCAATAGCACCATCGAGAGCAAGATGTGAGATATTACCATAACCCTGAGAGATGGAAGTGAAACGCTTACTTGACTCCTGATAGCTGTTGAGCAAACTGGGTTATTAGTACAAGTGTTAATCCGCTGGCTAAAGCTGGATCGTGCTTCCATTCTCGGAAGAGACCAAATAGGGTCAGATCCTGCTTAGAGGTTGAGGTACGAGCAAGGACTTCATTGGCAGCCGGAAGACCACCGTCATTTAATAACCCTTGCCTTTCTAGGTCTTCATCAGTTGACAAATCTCGTGCTTCGGGAAGAGGTCTCGATTGATCTGATGGATTTTCCTCTGTTGGTGTGGTGCCCCCCGTCCTTTTAAATTCTTGTTCCATGGCCCACTTGGGACTTTCGATCATCAAGGGCGCTGTCAAGAGTTGGATGCCATTGATGAGCACACTGAGGATAAAGATCCACCGCCAGATGTATGGCCTCGAGAGTGGTAAGCTGACAACCTGGCTAGCCAAGATTCCACACACGATTCCGAGTTGGTTCATCACCCCAATTGATCCCCTGATAGCAATAGGTGAGATCTCGGACAAATAGATCGGTACAAGGACGGTGTTGAGCCCGCAACCGATGCCAATGATCAATCGACCAATGAGAATCACTGAGAAGAAAGTTGAGACGGCCATGATCCCTGAACCTATGGCGATGAAAATTGAGGCGAAAAGAATGGACCGACGTCGGCCCTGAGAGTTAGCCAGACGGGAGGCATAGATGGAGCCCGCGAAACCACCGACGGTGTAAACCGAGGTCAAGAGTCCAAAAAGTGCATCTGACATCGGAATGCAAGGACCCAGGAATGCTCGAGAGGATAGCCTCGATGCGCCTCGAGCCAATCGACAGGTGATTGCATCTTGGACACTATTGAGTGCGGAGATGTGGTAGCCATAAGAGAACTGGTGAAGGTAGGAAGTAAATTGTCAGCAAGTGTTTCAACTGAGGCTTGATAAATGAGACGCAGGCCGAGTCTAAGCGAAAGAAGAAGAAGAGAAAGTAGGCTGGGAAGGTACTTACTGAGCTGATGACGATCCAGGTGACTGCAAAAGCAAAGTAAGCGGTTGAGTTCATGCTAGATCGATGTCGTGAGTTCAACCAGACACGCCGGGCAAATTGGGGTCATGTAGTGTATACAGGTTGCGCGGTCCTGTAAAAAACAGAAAAAATTCCCGCGCCCTGGGTCATGTCACACTTACATGACATGTTTTCATGCACTAGACCGTTGCTACACCACGGGGCGATTTCTGAGCGACAGACGCATGCCAGGAGGCCGCCAGTCACCACATAGGTTTCACTTGTAATTCAGGTGAATTACATGTGGTGAGCTGCTGTGTGGAGACCACAGTAAGTGGCCATATTGCCACGCTGTCACAAACCTGGCAGTGTGAGAACCACGCTACCAACAGGTCGCAGCTGCGGATACTTGCCCGTATGCTCGTCAGGTACAGTAGATTCGAAAACTTTCGGTCTTTCGAGTCAGAATCGACATCGAGAAATCAGCGCAGACCGCAGCAGATACCTTCGGAAACAGTCCAGGTGGCCCTGTATTACAGGGCCACCCTTCGCCCATCTTCCAACAGGGCTGCAACCCGCAGCCAGTGTTTGTAGCCAAACTAATGCGGAGCCCGGGGTGAGCCTGACACCGAGTGGATTTATCCATCCTCTTTCAGGCCCTCCCTTGCTTCTCAGCCAGTGCTATTCAAAATATTTCACTTTTTATTCAACCCTACTCAAGCTCAAGATGGACAAGACCCAAAGTTACACTGGCTAGATTCCTGGCGCAATCAGTCAACCAGTACTGTCAGCACTAACTCCACAAAGGTCAGTTTTTCTTCATTTTTTTTGTTTTTCTGGAATTGTGGTGTTGGTGGGACTGATGATTCATTGGTTGACCTGACATTCCAAGCACCCCAAGAGTGGTGTTGGGCTTGATTGATCCAAATTTGGGGATTGGTGGTCATAGCATGGCTGGAGAGACAGCAGATGAAACACCTGGAGGTGAGTCATTTTGGACCAGGTTATTAGTTCTGACATGCCACTTGTCAGCCCTGAGGACTGTGCAGCAGTCCCACAGACTGTCAAACACCAGTCACAGAAAGTAATGTAATAGTCCATATGTAAATACAAGAGTAACACAAAGATTACATATAGTACACATGTAAAATACAAGTGTAACACACAAATTACATATAGTACTAATAAGAATACATATGCAATACCAAACCTGAGGAATGTCCAGTACCTCACAGAATTTCAAACACATATTACAGAAAGTACTGTAATAGTAAAAGGTGTAAATACCGAGGTAACATAAGATTACATATAGTACTAATGAAGGTACATATGTAATCATAAGAGTAAAACAACATTAGACATCTGCAATCATAATTAATCACAGCACAGGCTCAGTATCAAGAGCCTTAAGTATCACTGCCAAGATATTTGTATCGGATGGGCCTATCCGA
>MU167281.1:260411-274456 GCA_015951145.1 Cronartium quercuum f. sp. fusiforme G11 | reverse complement strand
TGTAATTCCATCGCACCTAATCCTACTGACACTGCATCGCATATCTCGGGGTGATAGAACATCGGATAGGCCCATCCGATACAAATATCTTGGCAGTGTAATGGTAGTGCTGCCTGAGCTACCCTTGACCCAAACTCAAGCTGCCCTGGTTTGTCTTAGGATGGGACTGGGACGGACCCTAATTCCATGGCACAGAGCTTACATGCAGAAATTCATGGCTATATTTATCAGAAGACACATTTTATCATATTCCAGCTCTCAACATGAAACTATCACCAGTTGTGCACTTCCTGCTATGGACACAAATTTTATATTTTGATGTATCTGAACTCACTTGCTGAAAGAGATTGGTAAAGTTTTGAATGGTCTTTATAGAATTTGATGATGTTTAAAGATGATCTAGTCTTCAATTCTCACTGTAAAATGGTCCATTTCTCTCAATCACTACAAAGATACAAAAGTGTAAAACCATTCAATCAAACTTGAAGACAATACTGTGAGAATTCCCATAATCAAATCTATATTTTTTTTTTTTTTTTCAGTTTAATTTGATTGGGTTATATTACCTAGGAATTCCTCAAGATGTTCAACTGAAACCAAAGACTTATCACCCAATGATTTCTAAAAAAAAAAAAAAAAAAGTTTGAATATGCTCAGGAAGTTGTGAGGATAGAAGTGAAGTCAATCCTTGATGATGAGAAGTTTTTTTTTTTTTTTTTTTTTAAAAAAAAAAAGAGAGATCTTTGAATCTTTTATTTCTATATTTCATAGTCTATCAAGGATTGAGGGTGAAAAAAAAAAAAAGAAATTTGATTAAACACTTTCAACTATGAATACATGGAAACCACTCACAATATCTCAGGATTCATTAAAATTGATCTTTAAATTTATATTGAAGTATATTGAGTTCCAACATCTACATCATAAGTTTTCAAAAAAAAAAAAAAAAAAACAATGATCGGATATTTTAGCAAGGTATTTGAAAAACACCTGAAAAAAAAAAAAAAAAATCCAGATTTTGAAAATATTAGAGATGAATAAAATTTTGAAAAGATTATCTGCATTTGAAGCATAAGAAAAAAATAATCATAAAAGTTGATACAAACATGAAAATTTCTTCAATCAAAAAAAACAAAAACAAAGAAATTTAAATTTCATTATTTATATATAATTGGGGGTTTCAAACCTCACTGATCCAGGCCCAGAAAGTGGTCCCAGAAGCACTTCCAGGAATATCCACAGCTGTCTGTAGGGTCTGTAAAGCTCTGTATGCCCTGTATGTAGTTCAAGATCTGGAAAGATTTGTAATTACTGAGTGATACAGGCTTATGCAAGCTTCTTGGATATTCCTGATCACATTCCTGGACACATTTTCTGGACACAAATTTGAGAGGTTTGAAAGGCCCCCAAATGGGATAACAAAAATAAATAAAATAAGAAACATCAACAAAACCTTTTTACATATGTTTTTGAATGACAATAATAGGCTTTAAAAGGTAAAGCCCAATGATCTTTTATTTTTATTTTTATTTTTGGATATTAAATTAAAATGAATGCACATACCTCTTGCCACTGATTAAACCACACAAGTCCAAACGGTATGAGCATAAACTAGAGGAGGAAAGGCCAGAGAACAGAGGTATATATACTTGCCCCCTCTATGTACTTTCTCTTTCCATGTCTTTGGAAAGAGAAAGTACATACCTATTTCCTAACCCCTTCACCAAATATGCTATCCTAAGAGCTAAGAATCTGAATGTACCAAAAATCCCCGACTTCATCTCTCATCCCTGTCTCTAGCCCCAAAGACCACAAACTCACTTCTTTTGCACTCTCTACCTCTGACTACTGTACCTGAACACAGGTAGACAAAGCTTGACAAATAATCTCTCTCTATCATGTCTTTCTGATATCCACATCTTTCTCTATTTCATGTTGTAGGTCAGAATATCCTCCTGAGAGCTGCATTAGGCACAACATGCATTTATCCATAGTACCTCACATATACCAGGTCAGAATCTTCTCCTGAAAGCTGCATTAGTTACATCATGGAATTATCCATAGTACCTCACATATACCAGTGTCCTGAAACAGTCAGAAATCTTCACCCCTGAATTCCACTCTTTCATCACCTGTCATTCCACTTCAACTTACACCTCACTACACTACAGTACACCTCACTCAACTTTGACTCAACTCTTCACCTCAATGTATGAAGTCCATCAATTTAGGGGGACCACAACCCCTAAATTCCATTTTTTCATCACCACTCACTCAAGTTCAAGTTCAACTTTGCCTCACTACACTACAGTACACCTCACTCACCTTTGGCTCAACCCTTCATCTCACTCACTATGCATAATTCCTCCTCACCTCAATTTGAATCCACTTACCTCAATTCCACATATACATCATCACCATCATATTAATAAATTACTTTTTTGGTATGTTTTCTTTTGCACTCCCCCCTTCTTACTCATTTCACATCTTGATACTATAGCTGATCACTTCAATCAGTTTTTTTTTTTATCCCTACTCACCTTGTTGTCTTGTATCCAACTCTTATGTTTCACCATCAGTCAGGAAATGTAACAGAACCATTCACAAGATTGATTTGGAGTTTACAACTATGCTCACTCTAATCTGGTCCCATGTTGGGGATCATCATTCACATTGTTGGTCAAGTGCTTTGTCAAACAGAACTCTGATGTAACTCATCCATCACTCAACAATCCTCTGGTGTCAGGAAACCCATTGTTTTGAGCATATAAAAGATCAAACTATGCATTTGAATGTTGTTTTGTACTATTTAGATGATGAAATAGAATCAAGAAACTGTTTCATCTCTCAAGCCTAGAATCTCATAAAGGTCTCATCTTGTGTCTCCCTTCATACACATCCATTGACAGGGAGAAGTGTGATAGCACTCAATGGCTGGATCAAAAAAAAAAAAAAAACTAGGATTTCAGACAACATTGGTTGCTAAGTGAGAAATTGGAATCAGAAAAGTGGGATAAAGAATTGGTCAGAAAGATGAAAGGAAGATACTCAGGGTACAGCAGGAAAGGAACAGACCTTTGGGTAGGCTGCCACCACAGCCAGCAGCAATTCTCAAGTTGTAATAAAAGCTCAAATCATATTAGGGTGTGGGGGAGTGCATTCTTTTTGGGTGGCAGGAAGGGTTAGGTATGGGTAGGTATGGTTATCTGTATGTAGCTGTATGCTGGTGAGGGTTGGGTCTGGGTAGCTCTAGCTTTGGTGTGGTTTACAGTGGTGTACAGTAACTTGTCTGTACAGTTGTTTTTTAATTTGTTTGATGGTGGTAGTAACAGTCAGAGGCAGTTGGTGAATGGTAACAGAAGACCTGAGCCAATTATACAAATGAAAAAAAATGTGGTATTTGTAATATTCACATGAGGAACAAGAAAGAGATTAAAGGAGAAAACAAAGGCATGTGTAGTGGATTAAAAGTGAGGTTGTGTTGGTAGTGCATTCGAACTGAGGTGAGTTGAAGTGAGGTGGACGTACGCGTAGTGAGTGAGGTGAAGGGTTGAGTTGAAGTTGAGTAAGGTGTACTGTAGTGTAGTGAGGTGTGAGTTTGATATTGAGTGAGAATGGATGGATGAAGTGAAATTTAGACGACCGCGGACTCCGTAGCCTGTTGTATTGTTCAGCTGCACAGAACTAAGCTCCAAGTGATCGATGAGGTTTACAGTGCGCTGGAGCTAATTTTTTGAATTATTTGATAATTTCAAAGTGATGAGAGATTAAGTAATTTATTTGTCCTGAATGTCGGAAATATATAAGGATGTGATGGTAGGATAGATAACCTTGTTTGTTTTTTTTGGTGGATTGCTCGTCTCGAGCCTGATCGATCGAATATTTATTTATTTAACAAAGTGGACTTCTACTTTTTGAGTATAGTATAAAGTGACAAGGCGAGTTAATCCAGAGTGTTGGGTGTGAACCGACCTTTGATCGAATCGGTTAAAGAAAAGGATAGAAATTTGAAGATACGGTTTTTCTTTACTCATTTGTTGAGTGTGTGAATCCATGAATGATGTAAAGTTGACTGAGTTTGGTTGACATCGATGACCTGACAAATATCTATGTACATAAGTTGGGTCGTCGAGGTAGTTGGTAGTTAGGTAGTCAGGTAGAGGTAGGTAGGTAGGTAGGTAGGTAGGTAGGTAGGTAGGTAGCCTGTAGGTAACCAACCACCCAATCTGATCAGACTTCTTCAAGTTTCAATCATTAAAAAAATAACTCAGATCACTTATTTACGTTTGATTGGTTAGTCTTCTCCTCCAACCAATCTAATCATTCTAAATCAGTTCAGGTTAACACTTAAAAATCAATAAAGACAGACAGACAGACAGACAGACCAACTCAAAACCCATTTGACCATATTAATTACCCTTTCAGTTCTACTCACATTTTAGTATGAGTCGTAAGTACTTCTCTTACTTTACTTTATATCATCATCCTTCTTCATCTGACTTTTATTATTTACATTCTTTCTTTTTCAGCTCACAGACCCACCCTTCGGATCAACGATGAGTCTACCCCACTCATTCCAGACCTCGAAGACAGACAGACGGTCATTCGATCCGATAGTGGCTATGCTCACCATGTCTGTCATTTTTTCATCTCTCTATCACATCTTCCTTTTCGTTTTGGTCTTTTTTTTTTTTTTTGCTTTTGTCTCCTTTCACTTTCTCAAGAAAATCGAGTCGTCCATCGCGACCTACGCCCTCACTCGGCTTGCATTCAAATCTCTCTATATCTTTTAATTATAAGACCAGAGAACTAATCCCCAGCAACTTCCATCATCGTCTCTTCGGTCTCTCGAACCTTCAAAACTCCGGGATCACATATACGCATGCGCGCCCCAGATCCCCAACAACTTTCATCCTCCCTCACCCTCTATCTCCCCCGGTGGTGCGCGTAAGCTCTTTTTTGGCGTGAGCAACTCATCCATCCTCCTATATGGAATTTTTACAACATTGGCCTACATATGCCTTTCTTGTTTTTTTTTTTTTTTGAGATCATTAAAAACGTAATATAGCTCAAACTGGGGACCAATTGTCACGCTCCGCTCATTTGGAACTCGCGTTCTGCGTCTATCACACATTCAAAACTTGATGACACAAAAGTGTAACTGACCAAACTTTATTGTTCTCTTTTTTTTTTTTTTCCTTTCAAATAAATAAATAAACAAACAGGCATCAACTCCAACATCCATGCAATCTTTCAAGAATTTCTTCTTTTCTTCTTACCTCAACTTACTCCTCATCGCCGTCCCACTCTCATTCTTATCTCACTTCTTTCATTGGGGTTCGACACCGGATTTCGTTATCTCATTCATTGCAATCATTCCACTCGCTAGCTTACTAGGAGAAGCAACGGAACAGGTAGCTCTTAAAGTAGGGTCTACACTCGGAGGTTTAATGAATGCTACATTTGGAAATGCTGTCGAGGCGATTGTAAGTCGTGTTTTTCTTCTCCTCATTCCTCATGTCTAATTCACTCTTTATTATCCTTCAGCTCACCTTATTCAATTATTTATGTTCGTGCGTAATTTTAGGTTGGTATAGTCGCTTTATCACAAAATCAATTAAGGATAGTACAAACTTCAATGTTAGGATCCATTTTATCTAATATTTTATTAGTTCTTGGTTGTTCTTTTATCGGTGCTGGTTTCAAATTTAAAGAGAGTAAATTTCAAGCCACGGCAGCTCAAGCTTCTGCTTCTTTAATGTTACTTGCCTGTATAGCTTTAGTTATACCAGCTGCTTATTATACTACTACAGTTGAAAAACTCAGCACCGGTACTAATGTTTTACCTCGTGATATCGCTCAACACGGTTTACTCGTTATCTCTCGTGGTACATCTGTAGTAAGCTATTTTAATCTATCATTTGATCGGGGGGTTTTTTTTATTCACAAAATTTCACTTGTGTGCAAATTCTGATCACTTTTTTGGGGCTTTTGATTTCGTGAAACAAAAGTTACTATTAGCCATGTATTTCCTTTACCTATTCTTTCAACTCAAAACACATTCTTACCTTTACGTAGATGAAGCAGGAGAATCAGAAGAAGAAGAACCTAGTATGAATTTACTTTCAGCTTCATTAGCTTTAGTAGGAGTGACAATCATCACAGCTTTTTGTGCTGACTATTTAGTTGATTCAATTGATGAATTCGCTACTTCAGCTGGAATTCCAAAAGCTTTTATAGGTCTTATCTTACTACCCATAGTTGGTAATGCAGCTGAACATGCTACAAGTGTTTGGATGGCTATGAAAGGTAAAATGGAACTAGCCATCGGCGTTGCTGTTGGTAGTAGTATCGTTAGTATTTCTTTATTCCTTGTTCATGCGTTTTTAATGGGACTTGAGAGTTTTTTCTTTCCTTTTCAATTTACAGCAAATCGCTGTAGGCGTTATTCCCATCATGGTTAGTTATCCTCCATTTCATTACCATTCCTGTTCATACGCCTTTCCTCATGGTTTTTTTTTTTTTTTTTTTTTTTTTTTTTTTTTTTTTTTTTTTTTTTTTACTGTTCTCAAATTCTAACAGGTCATCGTAGGTTGGATAACAGGCAAACCACTCACCGTGCGTCTTTTTGTTTACAATATCCATTTTCCATAACTCTTAAGAAAGAACGAAGAAACTTATATAAATATGTTTTGTGGTCGCTTTTTTTCTTTTTCAAAAAGCTCTACTTTGAGAACTTTGAAACAATCTGTTTAGTTTTCTCTGTCTTACTTACTACCTTATTAATTCAAGATGGTAAATCAAATTATATGGAAGGTGCAATGCTTGTCTCTCTTTACGTTATCATTGCTTTGGCTATCTGGGTCTCTTGAAGTGTTATTTTTTCTCTACTGGTGGTGGGTTTGGGAAGTTTTTTCAGGGTCATATTTTCAAATTTACAGATTTAAGAAGTTGGATGATTGATAACAAGGCAACACACAGACAAACAAAATAAGAACCAGTTTTTTTTTGTTGGTTCTACTTTTTTACTTTGTATCACTTCCTCTAGTGTTTTTTTTTTAGTGTATAGGTTGACTCTGGGGTTGGAGCATTTTTTTTTTTTTTTTTTTTTTTTCTTTTAATTTTTTTTTTTTTTTTTTTTTTTTTTGTGTAGTGTCTCTATGTATCTGTGTTTTTTTTCTTGTTGTAAGCAGAAAGGGACTTGGGTGAAATTAACAAGAAAAAGAGAGAGAGAGAGAGAAGTTGTCTGTGCCAAAAGCCAACAAAATTTTACATCTGTATCTTTGACCTGCTTGCATCGAGAAAAAAACAAGAAGAAAAAAACAAACAAGAAGGGTTGGGAGAAATTATACGAGTTTGTGAATTCTTTTGCTTATCATACAGTCTTACTCCCGGGGTTTCTGACCTCATACCACTACCGTCTACTTTTGCGGAGTGATTGTGGATCCGCGTCCCTTCTTATCGTCCTTCACCACTATCCACCCCTCAACGCTCTATCAATAACCCTCTGGACTCCAGAAACACCCTCATGCCCCCTGATCCCCCGCCTTTCACCCTCTTCAAATGCTTCTACCCATTTATGGGTCGACCCAGCCCTTCAAACACGCGCAAAGACGCGATCTTGCCCGAAACCGCACGCGACGAGAACGGGACCAGTGAAACCATCATGGAGCCGATCCTTCGCCCTGACAAAATGTTGAGGCCCCAATTATGGAAGAGATTAGTGGCCAACCAACGCGAAAATGGAGAAGTTGTAGTCCCAGCCAACCTGGTCGAGATTATGTCGGCATCGATTTAATGGATGGAAGACATCTCAAACCGCAAGAATGCGATGGAGACCCAGATCAAGCGACTTGAGATGATAAAATGGAGCCTTGAAACCCTGACCGGCACCCTTCCGACCTGGGCCGGTTCCATCAGAGCTATTACGTACGCTATCACCGAACCCTAGGAAAAAATTTTGGGTCGCAAAACAGCTTCGAACGGCGTGTTAACGATTCACTTGGTAGGGTGGATAAAATTGCCAATCCATCGATCAGTCATCTTTCAATTGAAGTCTTTGAATGCTACCCAGCGATACATTGAGGAGATGACACAAGAGTAAAAAAATTTACTAGGGTATTCAATTCATGATATATATATATATATATAAATGTGAGAAAGAATGGCCCAGATCTGATGTGTGTGTGTGTTTTTTTTTTTTTTTCAGCAATCAATCTCTTGGGATTTGAGTTGGGGTGATCTTAGGCTGAGCAGAGGATGAAATACACATAAAATGTGGTGGGCCCTTTTTTTTTCAGAAAAAAAAGTGCTATTGTATTAACATTCCGCACTGTAGCACCCAGTATACATCTTTATAGAGGAGCAACTCTACAACATCCATAATCTCCTGCTGTCGTGTTTGGACCTTCGTTGGTCTTCACAACTAGCTCGCATGTATGTAATACTAATAATAATACATAAGAAAGAAAAAGGAAAAAAAAAAAAAAAATTGGAGAGAGAAAGAAAACCAAGCAGACAAGTTCCTGCCTAACAACTTTTAAGTGCCTATTTCGAGTATGATTTGAGATAAATAAATCTCCCAGTTGACTCCACATATTTTGCTACAAAGCCAAAAGTCCTCGGGTTGTCTAGAATTGCTGTTGCCGAATTTATATCGACCCACTTGATGAGTCAGCGGAATCGGGCAGGCCTCAGAGGCGTGCACTCCGCTGGCTCTTCTGCATGAACGCAACCATCATGCACGCCTGAGCAGGCACAGTCGGGCGCACCGTGGGTTTGAGTCGCAGGTCGGCCGGGCCGGCCGAGTGATCTGACCGGCGATCCAGTCTCTATCGACCGTACCACTGATGCCAACCCGTTTATTCACCAGCTCACCTCGCTCGCCCTCACCCCCTACGCATGGTAGAGCCAAAAACTCGGTGGTTTCGACTTATCATATCGGCTAAATGACATTTCTCATCACCCTCGAGGAACTTCAGTCAGCCCGGAAGAACCCAAGCTCTGGACATCTTAGCAAACACCCCAACATCGGTGCCGTACGTCAAGAAACCATGTTCTTTTTTTTTTTGGTAATCAAACCGCCGAAACATTGACCGTCGCGTCCTATCCTATTTGAAATTGTTCTTCGGTTCACTCCCGTTCCGTTTCAATGACTTTTTATAGGCCATCAAAACCCTTCGAGCCTTTTTGAAGCCTCAATGGCCAGTGCTCGAGAGATTGGTGCCTAATCTCTCTCCTCCATCGGATCAGTTGTTATGGTCGACTGCGTGTATCGTGGAGTGCAGTCTTGAAGTGGAAGTCTTTGAATGGTACAAAGGTAAGATCATCGTATACCGAGAATACTTAAGGTGTGATATGTTTACGGCTTGTAGCTCATCACTAAATTCCCTCCGATCAGACACCGTCACTCGATGTTTTTCCAAAGTAGAAGAAGAAATCAAGCAAATGACTATCGAATGGACTGTCAGCCTTTGATCACTCTCATTCACTCGCGTCTTCTATCCTGAATCCACTTCTTGCCCCAGGACTCAGCCGACTATCACCCCGTGCTTCGGCTTCTTTCGAGATGGCACCTCATCTATCTGACGTGGTATGAGCCGCTCCGGATACTCGCGCCCAACCTGGTGTTTTCTAAGTAATGTCAACTTCTTTCTAGCCATCCATTCGACTTTACCATCTGATACGTGTCTGATGTCTTTCTCAGAGAGATCACGACTGGGGAAGCATATCGAAAACATTTTTGCTCCCTTCTCTTGCCCTGTATCCCGACCCTTTTCCCTTCGGGCCTAAAGAAGCTCTTCACAGAAGATTTGATGAACTCGATCCTCTTCGCGCCCCAGTCTACCGATTCCAATGCGACTCCAATCCAACAACTCGCGAGTCTAGGTCTTCTCGAACCTTTCCAGCCCATCATCTTCTCAGTCGGCTATGAGGCCATTGACGAGCGCATCGAGAGCGTGTGCCGAGGGGTATGGAACGACTCAGAGGCTTGTCTTGAAGGTGTCCTCGCCTGGTTTCGTAAAGTAGTAGGACTTTGGCTGTTCAAGATCTTTGAGTCCGGTGTAGTCGAGCAAGAAGGCGAACGAGAACAGGCAATTGCGATCATGCGCCCGGCCATTTCAAGATTTGAGTATCACATCTATAAATGTATCTCGGAACTTAGGTACGAGCACTTTCCCTTGCCTCGCTTTTTTCATCCGATCGACGCAATTGGTTAGACTTGAAACCACGTTTGTTTACTTTGCGCGTTGCACTCAGGATCAGCGAACTTTTCGACATCATAGTAGACTTCCCTGAGTCTCTGCCAGCTGTCCAGGACCTTCGGGTAAGTGATCACATCCATCCTTTTCAATTTATGCTCAAGACATGACTAAAACCTCATCTTGTTTAAAGCTCTGTCTCAGCAAGACCGAACAGCGCTCCTTGCTTGTGCACACGCTCCAAGAATCGAACCGAAAACGGCTCTTGCATCCCGGGGCTGATACCCAGGATATCATCACCCAGTACATCTCCCTCATGAAAGCGTTGCGCGTTCTTGACCCTCCTGGAGTCTTGCTCAGTTGTGTAGGGCAACCGGTTAGGACCTATCTCAGGTTTGTTGTATCTCACCACACGGATAGATAATCTGAAGATATTCACGCGCACTGGATGTATCTGGGTAGGAGTCGTGAAGATACTATTCGATGTATCGTCACCTCACTCGTGGAACCTGGCCATAGCCTCGGTGACGAGCTCGACCAGGCTTCGTTTCGCAAAGAGCGCGTAGTTTCTGCTTCAGGCGCGCCTTTCGCTATTGAGGAGGAGATCGACTACAGCTTGCCGGTTTGGACGCCAGACCCGGTGGATGCCCCGGCAGGTTATAAGAACGGGCTGAAGGAAGACGCAATCGAAAGTCTGGTGAGCATCTACGAAAACAGGGATGGGTTCGTGAAGGAGCTTCAGGTATTATTAGCCAGTAGGCTGTTGGCTGTCAAAGGTTTCGATGTTTCATTGGAGGTAGGATGATTAATTCAATCATTCTATTTATGTTCTGGTCCATCGCTCACTTTCCTTTTGGTTTGTCATCTCAAGCTTGCAAGAGTCGAGATCTTAAAATTGAAATTTGGAGAAGTCAGCCTTCAGCCCTGTGATATCATGTTGAAGGACTTGGCAGACTCGAAACGTGCGGACACTAGTGTTCACCAGGTAGCTCCCGGAGTTGAGTACTTCATCTTCATATTTTCGTCTACCTAGTCAATCAACGATCACACGGAAATTTCTTACACAATCGCTCTGTTTTTATAGCTTCCTATCCATGTCATTATCATCTCTCACTTTTTTTGGCCCGAACTAGCTTCTTCTACTTTCCGTTCTTCGCCACGCTTAATCGAGTCTGTCATATTTTTTTTACCTGCATATTCAACCCTGCGTATTACTGAGATTTTTCTTGAACGTACAATAAGACTTCAGAAATCGTTTGAAAACGCTTATAGTCAGCTCAAGGTCGACAGACGCTTACGGTGGATGACGCAGCTAGGGACAGTGGAGTTGGATATCGAGTTAGAGGATCGGATGGTTTCTGTTGAAGTGTCGACACTTCAGGCTTCCGTGATCGAACTTTTTGAACTTCAAGGTATCTGGTGGCTATGTTTTAAAAACTTTCCATGCGATTGAATCTAAAGTATTTTCATGGTAGACACGTGGACGATTGAGAAATTGGCAAAGACGTTGCGGCTAATGAATGAGCCATCGCATGTTCGTAACGCGCTTTACTTCTGGTCAAATCACGAGGTCTTAAAAGAGATTGAGTCAGGAGTTTGGAAGTTGTTTGAGAGTGTTGAAGCTTTCAACTTATCAGCTGTCAGAACCAGCCGACATGGTCTGTTCTTTTTTTCTTACATGCTGAAATGTAAGGCGGTCGATGAATGGTCTTACTAAAGTACCAATGAGTGTGATAGTGATTGAGGAACCTCCGAGGCAAATTGATAGCAGTCAGGCCAAAGTTGAAAAGGTCAGTGATTTTCTCTATAGTCCGGAACAACTTTTTTGTCCTTTACTAAAAAAAAAAATCCACACCTGTAAACTGTATATCTTGTAGATTCGTGTGTTCAGTGCTTTCATTCTTGGAATGGTCAGTTTTCTCTCTGCCTCTCTCACCAGGTTTCAGAATACACGGAGATGGTATCCTTATATGCCCACGTCATTGAATGTTAGTTAAAAAATCTGGGTTCACTCCCCCTCGAACGAATTTATATGACCCTCAATACCGTCATGCCTGCGTTCAAGGGTACGACAAGGGACGAGTTGGGTAGCTTGTTGGAGTCAATGCAGCGTGAAGGTAGTGTGGTGGTTATAGGCGAATTGTGGAAGATGGTAAAGTAGAAAGGACATAAACGAGATGGGCCAATGTGATATGTATTGTTTTTCTTTTCTTTTTTTTTTTTTTTTTTTTTTTTTTTTTTTTTTTTTTTTTTTTTTGGCGGCGGCGGCGGCGTGGGTTAGAATAGAAAAGATTCATCATACCAACTTTGATTTGGGATTTTGTTCTCATTCCTTTTTTTGTTTACCTGTTTAATGAAGGGTTGCAACCATATTTGTTTTCATGATTGACTGCTAAATTGCCTACTGTCAAGACAATGAAAGGCTTGAGGGTTTTCTGACGTGGCTTGAAACTAGCTGGGAAGTCGAAGATTAGGACGGGTCCCCAAAGGTTAATCAGTCCCCTGAAGGATGTATCGTACAGTCTGGTACACGGTACACAACGAAATCTGTCAGACGTTGTGGGATCATCTCTAGCCAAAAGAAGGCTAGCAGAAACTGAGTAGGTAAAAAGGGATACTAGACTAAATAACTAATAAACCAAAATGGAGCTAACCAGCCTACTCTAAAATATAAAGCTGGGCTTTACAAAGACAGAAATGATAGTAAAAGAGTTTGATAAAGAAAAAAAATAAAAAAAGGGTTTTTAACTACTATTGGTGGAAGTAATTGAAAAATGAGATAAAGGAAGTTGAGAGTGGGTAGAATTCTTGAGATGATAAATGAGGGTAACACCCTGTCCATATGAAGGTGACTCGTCGACGAGAGCACACGATGTCATGTTTGAAATCACCTCAGAATCTTTCTCAAATCCAGTGCCTTAGTGTCTGGGGGGGTGGTGGCCCAAGGGCTCAGGCCCACCATTGTTACTCATGTCCATTCAATACAAGTCACTGATCCATGTTCATCATGATGTCAGCCCATGAACATCAGTACGATTGTGAACTGTGCAGTGATACACAGGCATACAGTACACACCTTTCAGCGCATGGTGCATTGAGCGAAAAGAAAAGGAAGTTACTTTGCATAAAGGGAAGGCTCATGTGCTGGCTCTGGGTGAAAAAATGAGAACAATCAGAGAAGTAAAAAAGTTCTTCGTCTGCTCTCATCGACAAGTCACCTTGATACGGACAGGGTGTAAGGAAAAAACGATTGCCTTGATTTAACTAGGACTTGAAAAAAAAAACTGGTGTTCCCTATGGAGACTTGACAAACAAACAAACACACACACACAACACTGACTAAACTAAAGAAAACTATTCTACTTTCAACTACCTTCTCTATTCTAAAACAGCCAAACTAACAAGACAGACCAAAATTAAGAACTAGACTGATAAAATTGACTGAGAGGACTGATAATCTGCTGACAGCCTGCTGGTCTAATTGGTGTTCCTTAACCAACCCAAAACAACTCCAACAATCTTAAAACCCAAACTAGTATGATAAAACTTAGGTTAAAGATGACTTCTTTTAGAATGCTTAGTGATATAGCAACAAGACAGATAAAGAGTAATAAGATTCAAGAGCCAATACTGGTCTCCTTAATTGAACTATAAGGGGCTGTTTAAAATGATTAGATCACACACTTTAAAAGAAAGAATGGACTTGATAACTCTACTAATTTACTTTAAAACAGAGAGAAAAAAAGGTACTATTATTCTGATAAAAAAAAATAAAAAAATGATGTGATGATTTGTGACCTCCTAACAAACAGTCCTCCTTATATACACAAACAGCCTCCCCTA
>MU167281.1:223906-253277 GCA_015951145.1 Cronartium quercuum f. sp. fusiforme G11 | reverse complement strand
ATAGTAATTCCATCGCACCTAATCCTACTGACACTGCATCGCATATCTTGGGGTGATAGAACATCGGATAGGCCCATCCGATACAAATATCTTGGCAGTGAATGTGCAGGCTGAGATATATGGACAATATTGATGAGATGAAATTAAAGGATTGAAGGGATATGGAAAAATGATTCATACTGTCAAGGTCAGCTTCACTAGATCCATCACCACAATGATGGCCAGGTTGCTGAGTGCTATGGGCTGGAAATAATGGAAAGTTTTGAAATCATCAAGACTCAGAATCCAGATTGTTGAAAAATGACAAGGGAAACTAACATTGGGACATGATGGGGATTCTGGCTGAGAACACAAGGTATAACTGATGGTGGGATTATATCACTTGGTCAGAGCCTCATTTGCAAAAAGAAAATTTGGTGCAATAGGTGTGAGAGATGCACCAAGGAATCAAAAAAAGGGGTGTTTGAATTACAATACCACTAACCAAATAAAACTCAATATTTAACCCAATGAAAAAAAAAATTACTAACTAAACAAAAATAGTGGTATATAGTGCAGAATGTCCAAATGAAAGGAATTTGAAAAGAAATTAGTGAAAGATCCATTTGACAGGTGGTGGATTGCAGTGACCAGCATGAGTCTCCACCCATCACTACACCTGTCCCACTATTTCAATGGCATGGATTTAACAAGCTGGTGTGATTCCAGAGGAGCACTAGCACTATAGTAGACTGGTAACTGATTCCATCAATTGATTGGAAAAGAAATACGTGATAGATACATTTGACAGGTGTTGGATAGGAGTGACTAGCATGAGTCTCTTTTTTTGATGTTTCTTTTAGGTAGCCTACTAGAAGACATAATGATTGGTACCATATATCCTGTACATTTGATTAGTAGTTAGTGGGTTGAATGACCACCACCTTTTTTTTTGATCAAGCACAAATCAAATTTCAATTGAAGATACATATGCCAATTTTTTTTTCTCAGGTCTTTGAATTCTGCTGGGTATGCTAATGGTTACAGACTATCCTCTGTACACTTGTGGGAAGCAACACCAATTTTGTCCTCCACCCATGCTCAGAAGTCAGATTGAGATTGTGAATAGTGAAAAGTGTGAGGAGGAGTATAGAGGCCATTGATCAAGCCATAAAACTGAAAATCTTTCTCTTCCAAGTCCTATACAAGCCCATGTAGCAGAGATGAGGACAGTGGTCTTGAGAAGGTAAGCTAGCATGAAGGAGGGGGGAGGGGTGGGAGCCTAAGTTGAGTGATTGAGAAAGTGCTCTCAAAAAACCCAATGATGTTCATTGAGGCTGTGAGGGCCTGGTTGAGACAGAGCAGAATCCCAATTGAGCTTCCAAACTCTGGACCTAGTATACAAGATATGAGATCTGAGGTAAAAAAGGTAGGATAGGAATGATTTAATATCATTCTTGTCAATTGGTACATGTTTGGTAGGTGAAAAAACAGTCAAAAAATGGTAACCTTATGGTAAGCACCTCCACCCTGGACCTGACCATTGGTATCAATAGCTGAAATGGAGAAAATGGTGAGGGTGTTGATGGCATAGGCCAGCAGAAGTAATGCAAGTGTGGGAAGGAGGCCTATGTGACCTATGCAAGAACCAAACCTGAGGAAATAAAGGATGTTGAAGATGCTAAGGATGGTAGGCAGATAGAACCCATTGAAAGTGCCCATTTTGCATTGACTTTTTATGGGCTGAACTTGCCTTGGAGTTGGATTAGCATGTTGGGAAGCTGGTAAAGGGTAAGTCTGGGATGGCCTTGGGAGGGGGAACAGGAGAGCAGTGGGTCAAGTTTGGAAGGAGGAGAATGAGCTGGAGGGGTGGGAGGGTGGTCAGGGATGAGATGAAGGTGATGTTGAAGTTCAGTCAAATTTTGAGAAGCACCTGAGACACTGCCAAGATATTTGTATCGGATGGGCCTATCCGATGTTCTATCACCCCAAGATATGCGATGCAGTGTCAGTAGGATTAGGTGCGATGGAATTACTCTCGGTATCTAATGCTCCGACACCATATTGCAGTGTAATTCCATCGCACCTAATCCTACTGACACTGCATCGCATATCTCGGGGTGATAGAACATCGGATAGGCCCATCCGATACAAATATCTTGGCAGTGAGAGGAAATGAGTGGGTGGAGGTAGGATAGTAGAAAGCTGCAGGTTGGCAATTGGAATGAGAGGTTCACTGATAGAATCAGATGGACTGGAGTGATGAGGGTCTGCTAGAGAGTCAAGCTGAAGGTCTGTTGGGTTTAGATCTCACTTCAATCATTGCTGGAAGGCTGGGCATTTTGGCAGATGTCATGGGTAGAGATGGGCTTATTGGTGCCTTTGACTTCTCATCAATTGTCTGGTTCATAGTAGAGCTTGGCACCCAATAGGTAGGCAATGGAACAGCTCTCCTTGGGGCCAAAGAAATTTTCCTGGATGGTGTTGGGCTAGCATCAGGAGATGGTGGGCTGGTGCTAGGGACTGGACCATTACATTTTGGACTAAACCTCAATAACTCATTTTGGGTTTCCATACAAGACATCATTGGCAAGTGAGAGAAACTCTCTGATCCTCCTCGCTTCCAATCACTCTCCATTCAATCAGACCTCCCTCACCTTCTCATGTCCTATCACCTCCTCCTGTCTTCCCTTTCCTGACTCAACTGTGCTCACATTTCTCCCTTGATTTTTCAGCAGCTGTTGTTTCCAGTGTGAGAACTTCTGAAGAGTCTTGGAACATGTGGGCAGTCACCTAGTTATGAGGGTCACAAGTATGTGAATAACCTCCTGCACAGAACTCTCTACACTGGCACTGATGGCTTGATGGCTTAATTTCTAGTGGCATTATCTGTGTTCTGTTTTACTTTCTCTGTATCTAATCTATGAACTACACTTCTTTGTCTCTTCTCTCTTCTTTTGTTGATTGAATATTGACACAGTGCCTTTGGACACACTCAATAAGAATGAGGTCAAGGCAGAAGATTCTCAAATCAATCTTTCTTAAGCCAAAAAAAAAAAAACATGTACTTCTCCTTTGCAAGTCACTGCCAAGATATTACATCGCATGGAAGCTTGCTATGTAACATAGCATGTCTTCATGTGATACTATGGACCATTTTTCAAGGTCCCTACCTTGGAAAATAGACCTATTGCATCGCATCTTGGCCTGCTATGTGACATAGCATGCCTCTATGCGATGCAATTTTCTTGGCAGTGAGTGCTTGGTTTTTAGATTATTATTATTATTATTATTCTCTCTCTCTTTTCTCATTCCCTTCAATACAATTTTTTTTTTAAAAAAAACCCCTTTAATCAATACTACTTCCAGTTTTCTGGTTGTGCTCAAATACATTGAGGTCTTTCTTGGACCAATCTAGTTTTTGCTAATTTCCTATTTCTTCTCCCCCTTTTTTTTTGTCATCAAGAGGGGTCTCTTTCTACAGGTCTTTGTAGCTTCCATTTGTAAGAAATATTTCTCCTTTCCATTTGCTATTTCTCATATCCATATTGGATCACCAAAGCCAATTACATACTGCATTGCAACAGTTTAGGAGAATGGTCAAGTATGGATGAGAAAATATAAATTCTTAAAAGTCAAGACATGGAGAAGAGTTTTAGCAAAGGGAAATACATATGCCAGTACCTGCTTTGACAGTAAAGCTTAGTCTTGAAAAGATGATGTTTGTTTTTTTAAAAAAAACTTTGGAAATGTGTAAAAGAATTTTCAAGTCTTGTAAGAAAAAACATAGAATTGAAAATTTAAAATTTGCTCAAAGTAAAATGCTTTACATTACAGCAATGCACATCTTGAATCCTCATGAGAAATTTTATTAGACACAATGCCTCAGTAAAAGCAAAAGAAAAAGAACTGAAAGTTAAAATTCCAGATGAGTTGATTTATGTAATTAGAAACAAATACCCCTAAAAAAGAAGAAAAAGACAAAAGAACTAATGGGGTACAAGTTCAGAATGGCATGCATCTCCAGCCACCTCCACACAGCAAACTCTCATCCCAAAGGGAAAAAAAAAAGGTAGCCAATGACAGACCAACAAACAAGTTGCAGAGGTGGAAAGGTGAAAGACTCTAAGTTCATCAAGCCCCAACAAGTAGACAAGCCAATTGAGTGAGGAAGTTTCTTGGTTTTGAGACATGACACTTATCAAATTATCAACACTGGTAAACACTGTGGCTCAGTTGAGCTAGTGAGACAATCAAAAACAGGTATCTATCTACTTTAAATAGATTTTGAAGAGCTGAAGATGATAGAGGTAAAAGGAAGAAGTCAGCTAATGTGAACCAGTAACACTTGAGAAGAGTAAAAAAGAAAAAAATCAGGAGGACAAGGGCTGGAGCAGAAAATGATGGGAGAGGGAGTGGAGCTCACTTTGGTCTTGGGGGGGGGAAATCCAGGATCGCAATTCCAGAGGTTATATATATACAAAGCAAGGGAGCCCAATGTGTGGGTGCGTTACATACTGCTACATATAAGCTTCCCTTCAGTGTGTAACGGTCATCCTTGGTACCGAAGTCAACAATTCGGATCCGATCCCTGAGTGACACTTGCAAAGTGGTCAGACCGAGCTGGCAAGTACCGCCCGAGGCTCGGTACGCTCGATCGATCAGTCAGCCTGGTGTCGAGAAATTAAGATCGCACACCACAACACTCACATCCACAGCAAAAAAAAAATCAAAAAAATCATGGACGCCGCCTACCGAAAGATTGATATAGATCTCTACGATCAGGATGCACTTACAGAACATGGTTTGTCAGACCAATCGTGACATTTTATTAGAAAAACCTTTTTTCTCTCTCTCTCTCTCTCTCTCTCTTGAGCTGACCCGCTTACCCAATCTTTTTACCTTTCATAGAACTTTACGAACATGACCCCCGTTCTCCAGACCAAATGCTCTCGGATGCGCAAGTCAAAACTCAACAAGCACGATCTTTTCTTACCCGGTTAGCCCTCTCATCTGCTTCTTCTCCCCTACCCCTACCACTGAGAGCTCGTTTTTTCTGTTAGCTGACGTTCAGTCCCGAGGTGTGAAGTGCCGATGTACCGGCTGTCCTCAAACTTTTACTTACCTCACCTCCCTACGGCCCGCCTTCACCTGCGCTTCAATCAGCTCAAGCGCTCACCCTTCAGACTCTCCTGGACACCCTTGCCTCAACTCGTACTTCTGACATTCCCACCGTCCTCGCTAGCCTCGACTCGGATCAACTAGATTGGCTGATGAAGTACGTCTACAAGGCCATGTCGCTCATCACCACTGACCCCAACACGCCGTCGGCCGTGCTCCTCAACTGGCATGAAAAGGTTTTTTTTTTTTTTTTTTTTCAAAAATAAATAAATAAAAATCCTTTCCCCTCTTCCTCTGACAGCTAGTGGCTGAGTAGTCCTCCTATCTGACATGGGCCTGGTTTTATCCGTTGTAGCTTACGGAGCTTGGAGGAACGGGTAGTATAGTGAGGGTAATGACTGATCGACGACGGGTTTAAGACAAGATAGGGACAAAGGAATGTAATCAAGTGTACTGCATCATCACCCTAGAACGTAGACCGGCTGATCAAGATTTTCCGGGACCACATTAAACGAGGGCGTCTCCCACATTTGCACGAGAGAGAGAGAGAGAGAGAGAGAGAGAGAGAGAGAGAGAGAGAGAGATCTAAAGTTGATGTGAAGGTAGAGGACAAGTTTTTAGATGGTTCGAAGAAATAATTGATGACATTTCATGCAATGAGTCAAAAAAAAAAAAAAAAAAAAAAAATCCACCATATAGTCCACCTTACAAAACGCCTTACTGTCTTGAAACAAGTTTATAATTATCTCTTCATCACCATGCAGAACTCCCTCTTGAAAACAATATACGATCCACTATCAAACAAAATTTCCAAACCTTCCCCCCCTTTTACAAAGAAAGATAAATATTTTCACTACTCGACCACCACTGAACCAGATCCAGGACTCTCCTTCACATGAGCATTCATAGACGAGATGAGAGATAAGAGGAATGAGACACAAACAACAGGGGGGAAACAATGAACCTAAGAGATGAGTTTAGTACTCCATCCAATCCTGGCGCCTGATGAACTCGGCTGAGCTCGTCATCGTACCAATGCTGCGCCGGTGAGGGAATGCCGTGGGATAGACAAACTGTGTCGATGGCAAAGCAGATGAGTTTTGAGTCATGCATTGACGAGCGGTAAAAAAACCTGACACACCTTTGTATTATACTCATTCATCACCTCAGACTGGACAATGTTCTTATCTTTGACTTGTTGGGTGAAGGACTTGATGAGCACATGCGACTAAAAGCGAAGCACACATCAGCCTGATTCACTTCAACGCGAGAAGAAAGAAGGCGACTTGTAGAAGGACCCACATGGAAATTAATTACAACCATCATCAAAGTACAATAAATCGCGTTCTCACTAAAGTTACCAAAATGCAAAAGCAATGCGTTTGCCGGAGAGTAGAGCCTGTCAAAAATGGCTTTAGTCTCATTATCGGTATGAATGATCAAGAAAATCAACGCACGTGAAGATTTTCAAACGGAGATCTGAAGGGTCCCAGACATCCAACTGATAGATCTGGCTGGGCTTCGGTACATCGTCCGCGCCGGGTCTCGGATAGCCCGTCAATAGGTTCGAAATCCGTTTGATCATCTTCCACGACGCCTGACCCCAAGTCTGGGCTGCGGCCTCTGGCGCCGTGGGCGATTGGACGAGGGAAGCGTTAGGTGAATTTACCGGATCCTAGTGTTGTGTAGCCACAGAGAAACGAATGGATAGACCAGGCTATACGATGAGACATGGAAGCAAACAAAGTCGGAGAGAGACCTTACCTCTCTAATTTGCATACGGTAAGATCTGCGTGACCTGAATAACTTGTAGGCATTCCAACATGAGAATACAATCAACAAAATAGATAACAGTGATAACTATGGGTGTGAGTGGGAAAGAATGAAGGCCCAAAGCCGATCCGATGATCAGCAACAACACCAAAAAATATATGATCGAGACGCGTCTCTCTCTTAACCCTACTCACGATATCAAGCCAACTGATCGAAAAACGCGACTTGGCCAACGCCCTTGCTTCGCTCAACCGATCACCCGCAGCCAATGCGCTGGAAGAGAAGGTCGACCGTCTCGAGTTGACCAAGTTCCTTCGCGCACGTTCGATAGCTATTGTTAACTTGATCGTCAGATGAACGCCGATGAGCCCAATCCCAAAACTGTAACCCATCTCGCCAAAGTCAATCATCTCAAGCTGCTCTTGAATTTCCATCCACTTGTCCGACGGATAATCCGTGTAAGCGGAGAAGTCGAACCGACTCTTGATTTGACCCTTAATTCGCTCCATTCGACCTTTTGGCTTCTCCGGACTCGCTGCCATTTGGGCTAAAGACCTACCCCGACCATAGGTCGTGCTCGAGCGTGGGATTCCCGTGCCAGCTGGCGGCCTGGCCGAGGGCGCATAGGACGCTGAGATAGAGCGAGGTGGAAGCTCACGATAGGCCGGGGGTCGGTTTGGTTCTGCGTTACCAAAGATACTTCGACGCCCGGAAGGACGAGGGACGAGTAAAGAGGGCGCGAGGGAGTGACGGGGGGCGCGTCCGGGGGTCTGTTGTTGTTGAGCGTGAGGAGCATTAGTCTGGGTGGACGAGTTAGATGGCTGTCGAGCCCATCTGCGTCCAAGAAAGTCCATTCGAACAAGTCTGAAGGCTCAAGTGAAGAAAGATGGAGGAAGGTCGAGGTCGAAAGCCCTTTCTTCAGTCAAGGGTGATGGTTTGGATCGATTGGTGAGCCTGAGTCGAATACTGTAACGTAAAATGGGGGAAGCCAATTCCGATTGGTAATCTAAGGAATTTTTGACAAAACCTTCAATTTCGCTGCTTTTGTAGTTCTCCCACCTCAATACATGAGAAAACAAGATTGTGACTTGAGTAAACACGTTAAATATTTAAATATCAGGAATGGGAAAGAGTACAATAGAAGGGCCAGTCATCCTGTCTGTCTACCACCTGTGGGAGAACCCTCGCCCGTCAATCATCATCTTTGACTCCAGGGTATCCTAGAGCTAGGAGACCAGCTAGTGGAGTCTATATGTGTTGTGAGAATCCAGTAGAAAGAGTTCTGGAACAAGCAACCCATTATGGGTGCTTGCGGTAATTGAGTGTGTTATTGTCTAGTTTGGGAATAAGTCATATGAGTTGATCAGGGGACGTGGTGTGTTAAAAGTTGTACCGAGATGCTTGAGTACATTGTTTTCTTTTGGGAATAAGCCTATATAAGGGCGCGTCAGAGTGATTTATACTTATCACACCTGACGACTGTGAGCCCCCGCTTACACCCTGCAAAAGCACTGATTTCGAGCTCGCCTCGCCCAGAAAGACTTAGTTAGGTTTACAATGGGAGTGGATACAAAAGATAAATCTCGAGACTATTCTTCATAAAGAAGAATGATGATTGTTCCCATCCCGAAATCAGACCTGCTTCAAATCACCGAGGCCTTTGTTTCTTTTTGTCTTGTCAGAGTATGATGAGCAGATTACATGAACTCTCACAATCGTACCATTATATATCTGTACACCAAAAATAATTATCGAAACAAATGAAAAGAAGCTAATCTTTTGTACAATTTAATCTCTGGCCTAATTAGGGTGAGAGTGAAACTAAGAATCTAAAATCCAGCCAAGCTCAACCAGAGTCCCTTATCAGCAGTTCCCAAGCCCGTCTTTGCATCTGCTCCACTTTGAATCCCTACCACTTCATCCCAAAACTTCTTCGAATGATCCCCGTAATCTGCCCGCATCATTATGAATGGTCTCAATAGCTTTGAGTCAATCCGACCGAGCATGGATTCAGTCAGATATGACTTTAGGATCGACGGCTGAACAACAAAAATATTTCCGAGCTCGCGAATCATTTCGAAGCGGTCGTTGAGGGCTGGGATGTTGAAGCGGGCGATCGTGTCTTGGTACATCGCCAGATCCCTGTATTCCCGAGGTAATGAGCGAGAGGTTTTGGAAAAAAGACGACGGGTGAGAGGGAGTTGCTTACTTAGTTAACATCAGACCCCCAATAGCGCTTACGGGAAATTTCTTCAAGTGCTCCAAGAGTAGACTACAATATACATGAACCCAAATATCAGAACGTGTAGGAAAGGCATTGGTACCGGTGGGGAACTTCTGAGGAGTGGTAAGACAGAAATCACCTATGGAAGATCACCCCGACCTCGGTCAGGAAGCCTTCGGCGTTTTTACCGCTCATGGATTGAGTAATTGTCTCGCGAACGACATTGAGAAACTCGCTACAGGCCACACAGGGCTCGGTATGGATCCGTGTGAATTCCAACTCGTCATTCTTGGGCTTGAAGTCAAGTTTCTTTTGTTTGCTCAGGCTGGCGCTTAACCAAGTCACAATGCCTATTAAAACATGCCCACATGATCCTTTCATCAGCACGCCATAAGTCAGAGAAGTGAGTTGGGGCTTACATTCTAGACATTTCTGGGCCACTGAGTTCACCTTGCCTTCGATACGGACAAGAATGTGATTGTTGAAGATGGACATCTCCCGCCGCACTGTCACGCTTGCGGCTGCGAGGGGAACGATGGCGGTGGTGACATACCTCTGCCAAAGATGCATCGACATATCGGCTGTTTTGATGACAGTGACGGGTTTAAGATCGGGCTCGAGCTTGGGATCGTGTGTGACAAATTGGGCCAAAGAGCTCTCTAACGCAGTCTCAACGTACGCTTTGCAATAGCTGTCGGCCAAGGTCTTGAGCAAAGTGAAGACGTTCTTGGGGCTGGATTGATCTCAAAATGTTTCATCAGTCTTTTGAAATAATTCAAACTAGGACATTCTCTCTCTCAAAAAAAAAAAAAAGGAAATGAAAAAAAACCCACACTTCGCTAGATGGTGTCAATTCAATCATTCGTCCAACGGCCTCTGCATGCCACATCAACAGCTTCTCGGCAACGTCTAGAGCCAAGTCACCGTCACCTTCTTCAACCGCATCTTCTGCCTCAGGGTCGATTACCTGTGAACTGTCCGGATCGGCATCGGGAGTGGCGGCAGTCGTCAAGCCACTGAGCTTGAGGAGTGACTTCAGGCCGGTCTGTGCGCCTGTAGCTCCTAATGTGGATGAGCTAGCCGCTGCTTGAGCAGCGGTGCTGGTCAGCTGGTTGACCATTCGATCAAAGATGGTGTTTGTCGGCTTGGTCTTGTTGATCGTGCGCTAATTAATCGTAATAAACCACTCTTCAGAATCTGTAACATATCACATCTGCCACCCCAAGAGATACGTACATGCCATCGAGCATACTTGAGCAGATAGCTCGCGTAAAGTTCCGTCAAGCTCTTGCTCTCGCACTCTAGATAATGGTTATTGTCAAGATGTTGACTGAAAAATTCGTCCAGCTGTTGGTCCAACATGCTTGAGATCGCTGCCACGCCAACACCACCGGGGACAACACCAGAGCTTTTCGATGGTTTCTTGGCCACCGCGTCCTCGTCTTCATTTGATGGCTCATTGGCCATTGCATAGCTCTCAAACGAACTTGCGGCTACGCCCGAGGCCGAGCGGAAGAAGTCGTGCGCCTTTAGATCATTCACCAATTGGGCCGTACTTGAGCGAGCCAGCGCAAGAACGCGCAGGAAGACGAGCGTGCTACTACCCTGGGCTGCGCTGATGAGTTTCTCAATGTGTGTTTGAATGACTTGAGCAAAGACCCGTTGCAAAAAGACTTGCATGACCACCGCCGGTTGCGGGAACACAGCTTCGATGATCTGCGCTTCTTGCGAAATCTGATGGCGGATGTCAGAGTAGAGCTCCGCTAGTTCAGGCTCAGACTTTGGTGCCGGCTTATTTGGGTCTGCCAAAGCATCCCACATCGATGTCTCAGTGATGCTCGGAGGGGCCTCAATGCGTTCGCGGGAGATAAAAAAGTCGTGCTGATTGACATAGATCTGGATACATGAATGTCCACCGTTGAAATCCAGGAGTGTTCGGGCACAGTGCTAAGGGACCCGATCAAGATAATATGGCATAGCATGAGATCAGTGACATTTAGTGCGAAGGCATGGGTGACCACAGATCGGATTCAAGCACTCAACCGCCATGGCCTTTGGTTCACCTTTCAGATAAGCCTTTTCGAACAATCGGAGCATGTCCTTCTCGAATCTTTCGGCGTACTTCTCGATCGTTGCTCGGGTTTCTTCTCCGCCCTCTACCCCTTCCACTTCCTTTGCAACCGCGAGTAATCTCCGAATCACCAACGCCACAGTTGCTCTACCTTGTTTACCCTCCTTTCTGAGAGCTTCGAGACGCGTTGTGTCACCTCGAGCGAATTCGTTGTAGTAGAGGATGATATCGTGGGCGTCAGAAGCGCGTGAGCGAACGCGATCGATTGCCTCCAACTGTTCGCCTGTTATTTCCACCAGAGAGTTATTGTGATCAGAGATATCGAGTATGAGAATTCGGTGGTCGTCCCGGTGAGTCACTGACCTATCCGAATAGCTGTCTTGCCCACCTCAGTTATCTTAGCGTCTAATCCCGAAAATTGACGACTGACACTCTTGATACCATAAGAAATCTGTGAGTTGGAAAAACTATAACACAGAGCGAAGTTTTTTGGTTCGATTGAATAGAAGCAGTGCTGACCTCAAGCCCATTCTTGAAGTCATCGACTTTGGTACGATACTGCTTCTCTTTCTGTAGCACTTCTCTTTCAGACGTTTTGATTTGTTGAGCCACCTGACGTCGCAAAGGGATCAAGGCTTGAACAGCGCTTTCCAAAGTTTCGATGAACGGGTCCGGGTTGAAAGCTACCAAAGAATCATGAAAGATGAAGAGTCAGGATCGGGGTCTTGAAGTTCACAGATCGATCGAGCCAGAAGTTTTTGCCTTTGGATACCTTTTCCGCTCTGTTTGTCCTGTTTGATGAGACCTTCGGTAAGACCGGCTAACAGAGACGCTACGTTGAAGGAGGGTTGTTCGAAGGTTTCGAGCGCAAGTGATGGGCCTGCGCCGCCGTCTTGGAGAGTCTCAGACATGGTCAGCTGAATGAGATTTGAGGACAAATTGTTCGTTGACTGCTGTTGACTGTTCGAGCCTGATTGGATCGATATACTCTGTGCTTGTTCGCTTCAACGCATGGGGCAGGTAGAGGCGTAGTGTGCAGGCATAGGTGGTTGAGAAATGAAAGAGTCGGAGCGGTGGTGCAAATTCGATGTTGTGCTTAAGATACAATTCAAGTTTATGCAGCGCAGGATGAAACCAAAAAAACACCAAATCATGAACTGATATTAATTACTTACTCTCCATTCAATTCACTGATTCAACTTCAACCTGAGCCACTGTTACAGTAAAGTGTACATATCCAATATCCACAAAGTTGGAACGTAATCAACTTTCTGAACCCTAAGATTCAGACTGGTACGATTTTTGTACCACACCTATCAAAAATACTAAAAGTGTGTGGTTGATACTTTTAAAAAAACTTGAGCAAAACTATCCACATTTAGACAGACTCTAGCCCCAAATGTGGACAGTCTTATGATATCATGTGGGTAAAAATCTTCAAAGTTAGCTTACATGGGGCAATCCAAAAACTCTTCTGCTTCCGAATACAAGATCTTGCTTTGATTTTTTATTCTTATTCTTCTGGGTTCTCTCTGAATCAAGCTTGATTTCCCGAGGCATGAAAGATTGGCCTGAGTTTCAACTGTGCCGGGTCAGTTAAACTCAGTCGTTAAACCAGATGGCAAGTAAATCTGACTGACAAACCTGTGGGGCAGGCTAGGTATTGTCTGGATTCCGAGGGAACGCATGGCTAGAAACACCACACACTGACTGGAATGTCTCACACCCCGAGAAACAAAGGAATAGTAATGTACATAACTAACGGGAGCTAGGCCCCTTGGGAAGCAACCGGGGAGACATCCTGTCATGGGGTCAAGTTCTGCCATTACGTGTAAGCTCAAGATAGATGGACAAGATGTAGGGAGAATTTTTGGCACGATGTCTAGCTGCAGATGGCAGACAAGCCAAGCACGCCATCACGGACAAAAGCTCGAAGGGAGGTCCAACTCGGAGCTCAAGCGACAAAACATGACCTTGGCTGTGAAATCGATTTTGATAGAGCCGCACTCTTGCAGAGACCATAGCCGAGCCCTACATTACATTGGCTAGCTTTAAATTCTCGAAGAAACCGACCATCGCAAGATGACCTGCCCAGTACAACATGTAAACGAGCTAATGAGCCGTGGAGGTGAAAATTCAGCTCTTCCGTCGGAAGGAGCACCCTGTACATAGCACGGCATTCTGTGAGCAGGTGATGATGATACAGGAGATTGGGCATGGGGCAGATAGGATAGCAGGACCTCTCTCACCTTCGGTCAATCGGGCTTTGCCTCCAGTGGGTTGACAAAGAACCGTGGCGCAGGAACCGCAAAGGACAACGGTTTGAGCGTGCGAGAAAACGGTGGTGATGTTGAAACAACCTAGGAAGGAAGAATCGATGAGACGATAATTGACGGCTTTAAGGAATCCCGCTCGCAGTGAGAAAGACGAACCAGGACATTTGACGTCCATGAAGTACGAGTTAGGGCTCTGCACAAGCCTTTTGAGCTTGTGCTTGCGGCGTTCTTGCTCAGCCGAAGGGTTCAAAAGATCAACTGCGAGAGTCTTAGAACAGAAAACAGCGTTGGGCGTTAGCAGCTGGCTCAGAGTTGGGAATCGTTATGGTGAGGGTTGAGGTGTTGTGACATGGTTCTTGCATCTTGCAGAGCGTATGGACCCGGAACTCGAAACTCTTGAAGGATCGTGTGAATGTGGAAACCTCACAAGCTTACCATTTTCGGGAATGAAGATAGTGGAAAAGGGCAGATGCGTTCGGAAAGGATGAATGAGCGAGTTGGCTGACTGGGGGTTCCGGAGGTGGGCAGCAGGGCGGTCGGCTATAATGGGGGCTCGCTGGCGGCAATCTTTGGCAGGGACGAAAAGGACCGAGTGAAAATTTGACCCGGGGCCAAGTGAGCCCTAATGCGCAGTCTCATTGGGTGCGCAGCAAAGATAGCCTGCTCACTCAAGCCACTTACAGTAGTTTCAATAAATGTTGTCACCGGCTCTTCACTGATGGTCCGCGTGTGACCATGATGTGAAAACAGTCCGGCGATATTTACCCGACCTTCTGTCTTCCCTGTGGTACATATGTACCGCTCTGTTCTCTTGATCAGGATGACCAAGAAAGACATCAGTCGGCCCAACGAGATGGAAGGTTATGATGTTGTACTCATGTTGGTAAAGTTGCTCTCAGAGTCTTCAAGTTTGGCACTTAAGTCATGCACTCTATGGCTTTGTGTTGTCTGCTCTTCTCTTCCCCATAGCCTCACTTTCATACGGTTCAGTAAGACTTGGCTCGGTATGGTCAAGCTTTAGCGGAGGTGAAGAGGTGAAGAGCTAGGACATTGGAGTGGTGTTTCTTCATACCGTGGAAGTGTTAAGACAAGGAACCCTATGAAAAGCTCACGGGACAAAATTGATATGCTAGTTAACAACTTAGGATATTGCTAATGTTTCCCTGTCTTACACCAGTTTCAGCCCCAAGCTGTTGAGGTCAGCAATGGGCTTCTCCCCACTGTCATTATGTTTACCTTCGATGTATCCTCTGAGGTATGCTTGCAGGAGAGCATCCAAGGCAAATGGAAACACATGTATGCTATCCTATCTACTAGAGATCAAACTTTGAGACACTTAGTGAAATCATATATATATATAACTGCAGTAGACCAAGATGAAACAAGCAACTCCGATCCTTTCCCGGAACAGCCATAGCATTTACCAGTAAAGCAAAAAAGGTAGAAGTGGATAATAGCTCAAGGGCAGTTCTAATTCCAGCTGCCCTATCATATCAAGGGGCAAAAAGTACGGTTGGAATGACCTGTTCAGAAGCTGAAAAGCTTCGCGCTTCAGATTTTTAAAGCAAGGATGCAAAATGCATCTTACATGGACCCTATTCTGGACCATAAAGCTCCATGTATCAAATTTTTGGGTCACGGAGGGGATTTGGTTTATTGTTTTGCTGCATCTTTTATCATGCAGGAACTTTTGCTCGTTTTTTCAGGTTTGCTGCATTTCAAGCCCAAAGAGTCTTTGAAAAAGTAAAAAACAACTCCAAAGTTTCAGGGGTGCTTGGAAACATGGCTAAAGGCCATGCCTAAAATTTTGACAATTTTGAAATGTAGTTTGAGTATTCACACTACAATTGCAGTCAAACAATGCAGATATGTTATTATCATTTTTTAAAGACTCTTTAGGTCAGAAAATGAGCAAATATTTGAAGCTTGATGGAAAAATTCTCCAAAAATTTGCCACATCACACACATGCTGCAAATATTGGGAGTATGAGGCTTTACAGCTTCTGCACATTCCAATTTCAACAGTATATGCCATGTCATGAAAATGTAGCAGAGCCATTGGAAGCCATGCTGGATTTAGCAAAGCCCAGGCTCAACAGCTATAGATGCACCTAAAACAATAATGAATGATCTTTGAAAAAGAGGCGAGATTTCTGGTGTAAGAGCCTCATAGTGTCCCTCAGAAAACTTATTTCTTTTGCTCTGCAGCCTGTGCACCAATGAATTCCCTTCGCTTCAAAGACAAAGAACATGCAGAAAAGTCCTTTCAGCATACTTGTCCTGGACAGAGAGTCCAAGAAGTCCTTGGATGAATTCTTTGAGTGAGTTGTCACCAAAGGCTTTGATATAAGGGAGTGATCAGGGCCAAGTCTTTATATATATATATATATATGTTTTATAGTGCATTACTCGTTAAAAACATATAGCACTTTATGAAAAAGCCTAAAACAAGAAATACAATGTCGCTTAAGCCTCCTCCTCGAATGAACTCATTACCACCACTTGTATGTTACCCTTGGGGTTTTCCCTCTGTTATCAGCTTATTCATTCACGATTCTTCATCGTTTTTTTGTTTTTTTGTTTGTTTGTTTGTTTGTTTTCCTTGTTCCTTGTCTTGTGGTTTAAGGTCTGTTGTCTTGTAGTCTTTTAGTCTTGCTTAAATTCTCTTCTGTTTCAGGTCTTTGTAATCTTCATCACTTCTATATCATCAATCACTATCTCAATCAAGTCTTTAATTTCTAGCTCTTGTGATTTTGCCTCATTTACCTCTCTTACTTTCAAGCTCTGCTTTCTTGTCTAACAAATATCTTTGAGTCTTTATCACAAAATCTAATGATCAAGAATCTGGTTCTAGCGTCTGTAAGGGGAGAGACTTTACAACATCAATGAATTGACTTGTAAGTAATGAGAAGAGGTTGAAGGATGAACCATGGGATGATACCTAGTACACACATAATCAAAAGCTGGTCAAACATTTGAGGGCGATTCCAGGTTCGCCCTCCAGCTATGTAAATCTCCAGTCAGGGTCTCCTTCATCCTCACTTCTGGCGGGTGCAGCACTTCAATACGGGCGTCGGTAGCCTTTCGTCGCCCCACAGTCCACTTGGTCTGGTCCCCATCAGGCACCAGGTATCGCGTACCATTGAGTAGGTGTCTGCGCTATGACAATCACCAGTAGAGTCGGTGGGGATTTTGGATGCTCTGCTCGACCTCCAGAACATCGACCATGGACTGCTCACCGGCCTCCATAACTTGAAAATCAAATTTTGTTTGAGTACCTTCAGAATCAATTTTTGTGTGAGCATCCCAGCTCGCAGGCTGTATACTTTTGAGCTGAGGCTTGAGTCTTATTTTCAAGCCTCGTTAAAGGGTGGATGGGCTTGGCCATCGATCCACTCGTTTCCGGCTAGGCTGCTTTCAAAACATTCAGACAAGGATTTGTCAGACCCCGCTGGTGTTTGTGTACGATATAGTTTTCGACAGTTTGAATGGTACGGGTGTAGTTTTTTCTGGATGTTGTCCTTTTTTGTTTCTCGACCAATGCGCTTCCGATTGAATCAGCTTCCTAATCCAGACCGTGAGTGCATCTTTCTGTGGCCTCTTCCGGTGCCTTTGCCGAATCAGAGCCAAGGTCAAACCTGCACCTCAGTCTGCCGTTCGTGGAAAGCCTTTGGTGCTTATGAAGGCAATCCGGAACGTGATGCCGGCTTGTGATTTGGGGGCCTGCATGGAAGGACCTACCAAGGTGAATTTGTCGGTTGTTGATGGACTATCTGACGCTGATTTTCCTGCCTTTTTCGCTTCGTCCCTCTGCTCCAATAACGTCCACTTCAGCCCGAAGAGTGGTTGGGCTGGAGGCTTGAACACTCACTCGATCCAACGCTCACCGAATCTGGTTCGCGATTAACCTCTTGCTCCATTGAGACCGAGAGCAAATTCGGCCAAGTCTTGGGTTGGTTGTTGTTCCACTCTCGAATTGTCCCTCTTGACATCTCTTTTTTTTCTACAGCCCATCACTTACCCCTGTTCGATGGCCCTTCTACACCCCTCGGAAATGACTTAACAGGCTGTTCCGTTCCACTTGCCTCCGACCCGCTCCTCATCGATCTCCGCTCGCGCCCTGCTGAGCTTCCCTAGGTTGGCTAAGAACGCGCACTCGATCTCAAACACCCAAATTCTCCACTACCTCACCCTCGGTCATTGGCATTATAGCCTCCTCCCGGTCGAATTGCTTGGGGGGCCTTATCTCATTCCACCGTGCCTGACCGGTGGGCCGGTGAATAAGCAACCGCTCAGTCAGGCAATACCAAAAAACCTGAATCCTCATTCTCTGACTCTTGCAGTGACGGAGCCATACTTTGGCACATTCTCAAGCCAACCAGCTCAGGACTTAGCTTCCGACCTTCTTGGTGCCCTTTTGACAGTCTCCTTCCCTTGTGACCTCAAAAAAAAGCATAATCAAAACTTCAATCAACAACCGGGTACCTGCCCTCAAAATCTGCAGGAGAGCTCTTTATAACCACATTCACTCTCGCTCCTCTCAACATCTCCGTATCTTTGCATTTTTTTTTTTCTTTCTTTCTTGTCGACCTCTCACTCACTCGCTCATCCTATCCATTTCTGAAATCTCGAAGCTCTCGCGGTCATCATCAGCTTTACTTTCGTGTTCATCTTTTTCTTGAACTTCTTGTTTACTGTGACTATCCGCTTCACCATCTCTTTCATCACTCTTCCAGCATTCAAGCTCACCCGATAGAATTCACTAGCTCCTGATGCCTCAAATGGAACGTACCCCCACTATCACCCCCGCTACCGCCAAGTCCACGAGCACCAAGCCCGTCTCCGCCGCCACTGCTCAACGTCTCAAGCTCGCCCCGGCCCTCAAGCTTCCGCCACTCGTTCGTCGACATCCTGCTTCACTCGTGGCCAAAGACCTGCACGAGCCAGCGCTGTTGAGTCTGATCCGGGAACCGGTGAACCGGTCGATGATATGTGAGCTTAGGATATTCAAGAGATGGATTGAGGACTTGTAAGACTGACCCTCCGTACCGGTTTTTGCTTCGACCAGCCTACATTGCCAATGTGGCCATCTCCGTCATTCAATGCCAGTCAAGCCCGATCGAAGCCTTGCCCTCGCCCCCGTCAACACCGACTAAGAACAGCGCCTCATCGGACGAGGATCAGCCGGCGAAGAAGCTCCAGCCGGCCTTACCCTCACTTGAGAAGTTTATCGAAGTGATTGTAAAAAAATCCCACGTGCAGGTGCCTACGCTGCTGTGTACGATTGTTTATCTGCAACGGCTTCGAGCTAAGCTTCCGCGGATCGCCAAGGGTCTCAACTGCACCCGGCACCGAGTTTTCCTCGCCTGCTTGATCGTGGCGGCAAAGTACCTGAACGACTCGAGCCCAAAGAACAAGCACTGGTGTGCGCATGCGGGGCTGTTTGATGAGATCGAGGTGAACCTGATGGTAAGCACGAGAGCGTGTCGACAGAGGGCGCACATTGTTATTACATTGAAGCGCAAAGCTACTGTAACAGCTGCTTGTCGCTTCCTTTGCTCACTGTCTTCTCCCGCACTGCAAACATGCGGACCGCTGACTGAGAGTTTTCTTTCTGAATTTAGGAGCGGCAACTTCTGTATCTGCTTGACTTTGACCTCGGCATAGACGAACCAACGCTGATGAAGACCTTTGCACCGTTCATGCGCGGTTCGCTCGCTGTCCCCACGGCGCCCGCATCCGTTTCCTCGGCTTCCTCCCCGGCTCCAACATCCCGGACGGTCAATGTGGTACACATTAACCCGAATATCACGCATTCAACGCCGCGGAACAAAAATATGTTCAAGTACAGGGATGAGAAACCTGGCGCGATCCCACTCACGCCCTCACCTTCACCCTCGCCCATCCGTGGTAGTCTGCTTCGGCTCGGATCCAAGGTCTCCCCCGCCTCGTCCACTTCCTCGGCCTCCTCCGACCTTCTCACCCCCGACACCTGTACCACAGACGAGGAAGCCGAGCATGACCTGTCCTTCACTCGTCCTCGTCCACCACCGGCCACCACCAAGCACTCTCCTGATACAATAGCACTCAATAAGGCAGCCGCCGCGCTCAGCCTCACTAGCCATGGCCCGGCCCCTTCTCAACCGCATACCATCATCCCCCTCATCAAGCTCTCCTCATCTGCTACAAAGAGTTCGAAGTCAAATTTCCTCACCAACCTGGGCACGAGTCTAGCCGCGGGATTCAGGAAAGATTTGTCCTCGAGCGCAAGCGTAGCTCGGGCTGGTGGTAGTCATTGATTACCTTGGTCTTTTCCACGCCTGTTTTTTTTTTTTGTTTCTCGCTCTCGTCTAATCTCTAGGTTCTAGTGTTCTCTTAGTTCTGTATCAGTCTATCATTATCACTCATTTATCTGCCTGGCTTAGTCTCGGCCCTGTTCTCTGTTGAGATTGAGATTGATAGTCTTTGTTATTGTTGTTGAGTATTAATATTTCTCTTTTTCATCCATCAAAAGGACCTGTACTCGACCTTCATCGTACCCTTGTCATCGTGCTTCTTCCAGACTGATTATTAATTCTGATTAGTTTTTGTATGGGCTTTACTATTCTCTTCTTTGAATCCTTTCTAATTTAATTGGAAGTGTAGATGTGACTGGGGAGAGAAAGTTGGAGTGCTGTGATACTTCTTTTCCTTACAGAGAACTGTCGGCTTTGTCAAGTTCTACCATCAATTTTGACCACAGTGTCTATGTAGCCTTGAGATGGTGCTGATCAGCTCCCAAGCTGGTTTTCACACTTAGTACCGTACCTATGTTCTATGCACTTTTTTGTGGGATACATAACTAGCTTGCGACCGTAGTAGTGCACAATTCTGTGTTGGAATCCACTCTAATCATTCCATCCACGAATGTTTTCCATTGTTTTTTGGCAAATGCAGTACTTGAGTACAGGTGCAAAATATAGGAGACTACTTACTTAGTATCATCACCTATAGCTTACATTAACTACAGCACCATGGTTATTTTTGGCGAAGTCTAATTGAGTGGCTGTTGATTTGATGTGAGTGAGAGTTGCAGATCTCTTCTGCAAAAAAAAATACCTACATTTCATGGAACCATCTTACTATGTAAAGTTCCCTAAGTTAAACCCAGCACAAGCCTTTTATTCCTCACAACCTTGATTTTTAATCTTTTTTAATCTTTTTTTTTTTTTTTTTTTCAATCTTGAAGTTTTTAATTTGGCTTCTGCCATTTTTGACGGGCACACAAAATTCTATGAATTTAGAGGGTTATGCACACAAAGGAAGATGTACTAAGAGAGAGTTGACCATAAAGGGTCATATATACAAAGTTGTGTAATGAAACATAAATTTCAGGTTTGAAAGATTCAATTTTCCTTGATAAAAAAATAAAAAAAAAAATTGTAAAGAGAGAGACCAGAGTTTATTGATGCAACCCAAAAAACCAAAGGGTTTTGGATTAGAATTGATAAGGTTATGGGTGTTTGAAAAAGTAAAAATGATGCTTTGAAAGGTTTAGGGCTAGATTTCAATATTCTAGGACTGCATTTCAAGAAATCTTTTTTTTTTTTTTTTTTTTTTTTTACAGTTTTAGTAATCTGATGGTTTGAGATATTTATATACCTGGTACATCACCTAATATGCTTTCCAAAAATATGTTGAAAAAAAAAAAAACTCAAATTGATTTTCCAGAATCAGGAAACAAAATGCATTTCCTCGCTATCTTTTTTTCTCTCTGCCTAGCTTCTATATATTTTTTTTCTTTCTGGTAGTGTAAAGTGACACACACAAAAAAAAAAAAAAAAATGTTGGAGGGGATTAGAGAACTGAACTCATGTAAGGGGTTTCTCCCTTGCTTCTGCTTTTTGGAATTCTGGTTTCCACAAGTGCAGTAACCATAAATACTCTGGTGTTGTTGTGCTTTCCCCAAATTCATAGCATGCACATAACCTTGACATCTTGAAAAAGTTTCAAGGTATTTCTTGCCTAGGTCTTTACATTCAAAAATATTGTCATCCCAAAAAGGTTTATTGCCAAGTGCTGGTTTAGCATATAGTGAATGTCAAATAATACAACATGATAAAATTCTCATGATTAGGTAAGGAAAATCAGAGATTGAAACACAACTAAGCTCAAGGTGGAGCATCATCATATTCTACTTGAGCACCTCCATCTTCCAATGAACTGACCACCCCACCTTGAAAAAGATGGATCATCTTTGTCATCATCCTCATCAAAAGCTGATGAGGCATGGCTTGATCAGTTAGTGTACGAGTTCCAAAAAGTCCAATACGGGGTACTTAATGTCTCCACTTTCAACTTAGTTGGCTTGGATCCCAGAATTCAAGTATTCTTTTGATGCTCAAGCCTGAGCCTGACCAGGTCTGCTCTGTGTCGGAAGATTTCTATGGGCCTGTATTGGCTTAGAACCTCACATTCAAGCTAAACATGTTGTCAGGGCTTCTATATCTACACCATTCTCAATATCTGACTCACTATCAGCATCTTCATCCCCATCAATCTCTTCTCCCTTCACCTTAGGTTTTGAAATAGTATTACCAGAAGACATACAAGGGTGTTTGGACATGCGTTCCTGTGATTTAGCAAAGTCTCCATGGGCACGGGATGGGTTGTGGAGTTGAACAATGCTTGTTGGATAGTAGAAGAGTCTTGATAAGCATATGGTAGTAGAGATAGATCTTGTTGAGGTGAATGATTCATAGGAAGGAAATGATCTATGAGCTGGTCATTGTGATGAAGGCAATGGAAAGTTTCTTAATAGACACTTTGGGCCATGGGTACCGAGCTATTAACAGGGACTGGACCTTTAAACATGAGGTTGGTCAACCACATAAGATCACCACCAGATGGAGAAGGGTAAAGGTATGCAAGTGGAGAATCAAAGGGATTATAAGGTTAAAGACCCGAACCGGAGATATGAGAGCCTATTTCAGGTGCTGAAATTGGCTCTATATGAGTTTGTTGTTCAGTGCAGTGGAGGACTACGAGAGACATTGGCAACCAATTAGACCATGTTAAGCTCCATCTTGTGAGCTGACTTTACAATTGATCATCTCATCGGGTTGGGACCCGGGGGGACAGAGCGGTGTGGGGCACATGGTAAGTTGAGGGCGAGGGCAATGGTTGTTGAGAGAGGAGCAGATGGAGCAGGAAAAAGGACAAGTCCGAAAAGTGGGCGTTATGATACACATAATCTTTATTTGTAACAGTTTTCCAAAAAAAAAAAATAAAAAAAAAAAAAAAAACCAATTCCAGGCGTCAGAAATTTTAAGGGGGAACTGACTGTACATTTTTCTGTACTTACTTATTACCACACTCAACGGCTATCTACACCAAACTTGTGGGCGGCTGGACCCAAAGGAGGCTTTATAGCGTCCTTTATGAATGCCCCCTCGATTTTTTGATTAAAAAGAACAGAAAAGAGGAATGTAGAAATCGTTGCCGAATGATTTGCTACGATGATGAAGGACGATGGTGGTCGTATCCTCATCTATCACATTAATTCAATTCATATTTTATTTACGATCGGCTCACTTCTGCTCACTTTTTCTCACACCATCAAGTTCCAACCGGTACAGTAACAATAGGATGGTTGTTACGATACTCAGTATACTGTAGTGTTCATAATAAATATTACAATCAGCTCGTTATTCTTTCGGCTGTCTCTTTCTTTTCTCAAACAAATCTCATCATGTCCTCTTCAAATGCAACATTAATATCGAAAAATGAGTCTGGTTTGAGAAATAGAGTTCAAGTAAAATCGGATCACCACCAACATTCTCAAATTCAATCCAACTCATCCTCTACCTCCAATCTCAATTCTACTCATAATAACAATGGCCCATCAGAATTCGTTAAGAAACTTTACAAGATGCTTGAGGATTCTGACTCAGAACAAATTGTCTCATGGGGTCCAGCTAAAGATTCGCTCATTGTCTTAGACCAACACCTCTTTCAAACTCACATCTTACCTCGTCACTTCAAGCATTCTAACTTTGCTTCGTTTGTACGTCAACTTAATAAATATGACTTTCGAAAAGTTCGAATCACTCCCCCATCAAGCTCTCAAAACTCTGAATCTGGCTCAAATTCAGTTTCGAGCTCTAACCATTCCATTCTTGTCAGTCCGGCTATCTTATTATTATCATTATTATTTTTTACCTTTTGTTTTTTTTCTTTTCTTTTATCATCCGTTCTCAATTTAAGCTTCCAGTCATTCACGCTCAATGCTTTTCTGTAGCGATGGGAATTCTATCATCCACACTTTCGTGCTGATACCCTTGCTGATCTCGATCATATCAAGCGAAAGACACCTGTGGCAAGGAAAGCTTCGACGATAACCGGTCATCTTCCGGTATTTTCTAATTCCGTCGATCCAATTCCGCCGCCACTCCCTTCTCTGCTCTCGGTCTCAGCTAATTCGCCTAGCTCGATAGAACGTCTCCAGAGCGATTTGGAGACCTTGAGCGCAGCCCATGCGTCGACTCAAGCACAGCTACAAGCACTCTTAGAGTCACATACCGAGCTCACGGATGAGCTTAAGCTCTGTCGCCAGAGGCTTGTTCAGCATGATCAACGTCTACAAAAGCTCGGTCAGTCCTCTTTTGCTCTTTTCTCTTACCACAACCCTGCCCTTGCTTACCCTGCTCCGATCAACAGAGTCTCCAGATACGGATGAGCAGGCGTCATCGGCTGTCTTCTCGACACCCATGACACGCTTTCACTGTGACCCATTACCTGAAGATCCCTTGAGTGCTGGGCATCCACCGTTCACCTCGCCTACGTCTACCTCCAGTACCACTAATATTACTACGACTACCTGTAACAATCATTCGCTCCTTCAACCGCTCCCTTCTTCAACCAGGCACTTTCTTCACCCTGGGTCTCATCTTCCGCCACTTTCTACTGCGCCCGCGTCGTCGACGTGTTCGGTAGACAAAGTCCAAGAAGAGTTACCGGTCATCGGAAATGTCTTTGGTCCACCACCACCCCCATCATCACCTCAGCATACGGATACACAATCTTACATGCAATCCTTCGGTTCGGATCTCACGTTCTGGACCAATCCCTCGACTGAGTTAATGACTATGTTCAGGTTCAGGGAAAAGGAAGTAAGTGAAATTCCAGAATAAGCCAAATAAAGGATTATGCGATCAATTCATTAAAGAGAGTTCCTGTTTTGTTTTTTTATCCAAAAAAAAAAAAAAAAAAAAAACTTACTTCAATTTTTCCAAGTTTAGACTTGAGAGTTGATGGCAGTATTGTGTTCTTCTTTTTTTTTTTTTTGATTTTTTTTTTCTTAGGAATCTTGGCCACTAGCTTAATTCGTCAATTTAATGGCTTCACACCAATCATTTCAATGACTGCTGACTCACAACCTGGTGACCTAGAAAAGTATATTAGAATAGGTGAGTCTTCAATTCGTTTTTTTCACTATCCTTCTTATCATGTTTGTTGATCAAAGACAAATCAACTGTAGGTATGAATGATTGGTTACCAAAACCTTTGACTAAAGAAAAGTTGTTAGCGATACTACAAGTCAGTCCATTCCCCCTTATTCTGACCTCATCTTAACTTGGACTAATCTATTTCTTTAAAATGATTAGAAACATTTATCACAATTACTAGATCGGCCTATGAATCCTAATCCTACTTATACTCTCATTCGTCAACCTGAACTTATTGTTGATTATACTACTTATCCTTCTCTCTTTCAATCTTCTTATCCTTCATTCGGTCAACCTGAACATCAACCTCCTAAACGAAGGAGATTGATGGGTTACCAAGGGAACCCGATGGCGAGCTGATCCGTCTGTTTTTATTTTTATTTTTTATTTTTTTTTATTGTCGACTTTCTTTCATTGCATGGTTGCTTCCACTTTGGCGTCTGTTCCTTCGTTGGCTGTGTTGGCTTATTGTGTCATCAGACCGTTGCATGAGCTTTGGTGTGTATTTATGTATTTATGTGCGTGCGTGTATGCGTGTAAGTGTGTACCTGTGTGTAGCAATTAGCATTGTCTCATTGTCTTCTCTACAACAGTTTTATCAACACTCATCTAGCATAGTTAGACTAGATCATCTTTGAGAATTTTTTTTTTTTTTCTCTCTCTTTATTTTGCTCTAATCATTCCTGAATGTTGATACATAACAAAACAAAACCAAAAAAATGTATATCTTTTTCCTTTTTCCTTTTTCTTTTTTTTTTTTTTTTGTTGTTGTTGTTGTTGGGTTAAGTGTGTAAAGGAGGGAATCATCACGCAGAATTTCGTTAATTATTTTCAAGATTGATCTATGTACTTAGTTGATATCACAATGTATCATGATTTATTTATGTTCTGGTGACATAAGATATGGTTGAAGCTGTATTATTTTTTTCTTGATTTTGATCGAGTTTGGATCGAAATTGCTTGTCTTTCTGACCTCATAACACAGGTAAACCTTAACTAGTATCTCAGTTCATGGAGATAAAAACACTTGTGGCGAAGGAGCTGGGTCATACAGATGAGTTTTTTTTTTTTTTTTTTTTTTTTTTGTGACACTTTTTTTTTTAAAAAACATGGTTTATTGTATTACTATAGGCAAAACATGACAAATTCCAATTGAACACCCACCCCTTTAGAATCCCGAGCTTACAAATGCAGGACTTTAGATGGGAGAGCGGGAAATTTCTGCCACCGCTCATCACACCTTCTTCTTATGGATTGGGTCCGGATTTTGCTTCCGATAGATCATACCTCCCCCCCCTTCCTCTTCACCAAACCTGACCAAGTCCCTCTGGGCAAGGCAAGCTTTCCCGCCAGAAAGACTTATAGCTTATCCCACTTCTGACAATTGTGAGTGCCCAGTTACAAACTCCAAAAACATCAGTTGTCAGTATGTACACCTTTTCCCAAATAGCAACCCCCCCCTCCATCTCAAGATAAGTTTTCCTCCTGGGGAACCTGATACATAGGTTCTCCACCCTTACATTACCCCCTTATATGGTCTTGAAAAAGGTCAGACAACATGTTTTGGTTGATCAATACCAACAAATACTGGTGCTAGACTTGCTCTACAGTCTGACAGAATTCAGGAGGAGGAACCATTTGTGACATGCTCATTTCTCTTCAAGTATGAGGGACCAAACAAAGTTTGATGGTGGTAAGACTTGTAGTAGCTCATTAACAGCTCACCTTTTCTTTTGAAGGAGTCTGGTTTCCTAGTAGGGAAAAAAAAAAAAATGTGTACTGTAGAATCTTGGATTCTTTAGGTTGTAAGCAGAAGCTCAGATTCATCAAAGGTATGATAAGCTGTTATAAATCCCTATGGAAAGTGAGCTGGTCTTTTTTCAAGGGAGACTTAGTTAGGTTTTATGGGGTATATGGCTTGTTGTAACTGAAAATTAAGGTTCCAATGCATAAGAAGGAGGTGTGTTGAATGGTGGTAGAAATTTCTCACTGTGTACAGATTTTTTCCACTTTTCTACCCAAATCCCTGAAGTGTACAAAATTCCTTTGAAAGTTTAGGGTCCTGTAAGAGTGGACTTGCAATTTGAATTTATTGAGTTTTGAAGAATTCCAAGTGTCTCAGAACACCTGATATAAGTGCAGATGATATGAGTGCGTGACCCTACTTTTGCCTACAAGATAAGTCTCTGACCTGGTAAGGATCAGAGGGGATAAGAGTGAGGCAACAGTTGATAAGGTTGTGTAAGCTAGGGTGTGATCTAAGGAATAATAAGGGAAAAACAAATTATTTACTGAGATAAGGAAACAAAAATAAGAAAGGCTTAATAGATTGTTATGTAAGGTCTTTTGTTGCGAGTAAATTTTAGGAGGGACTCACCTTCTCTTTCCAAAGATGGGGAAAGAGAAAGTGAGCCTTTCTTTGTTAGTTGATATATATATATATAAGTATGTGAACGTTTCTTTTTTTACTGAGGCTTGATGGTGACTGTTGCATGGGCTTGCTTCCGGAATTGGTAATATGAAAATTGTTATATATGACTTGTCTCGGTCTATTGATGCGTAGAATGTATTTGTACTTGTTCGGTCATTTATCTCCTACCTGTTCTTATGTGAGTTAGCTATGTATTGCTTCGATGAGGAGGTCGATTGGACACCGACAAGTTTGACTATAAGCTGTGAGGCTATTCAGAACACAAAATTTTTTTACACTACACCAGTAAAACTTATGGCTGTTAAGGGACATGCATGGAGTTGGCTGCTATAGCTTGTAAACATTATAAGTAGGTACTACAGTATTACAAATCAGGAACACTTTTTTTTTTTTTTTTTTTTTTTTTTTTTTGGGTAGTAATTAAAGGTTTTGAATGAAATAGAATTGAAAACTATCAAGAAAACTAATAGGTAGTGGGGTAGCTCAATTAAAAAAGGATTTATAATTTCTTGTACAGATGTGGTGAATCTATACCACTGGGGGGGGGGGGGGGGGGGAGCTCCTCAATCAAAACACTGTGGTTCTGGGGGCCCCACAGAGAATGATGTTAGGCCAACACTGGGTCAGTTCTTTCCTGAAATATTGCCCTCCCCACTTTCAAGCCAATAGCTTCAATTCAGAAGTCTGCCATCAGTCTGGCTCTTTTTTTGGGCATTGCTGTTGACATGTTGTATGATGTAGTAGCAAGCCTAGTGGCATTTATGCTTGTACTGAGAAGCTCAGTCTGGTATCTGGGATGCAAGCTAGGTGGAAGGTGCCCTCTTTCCTCACCTTTCCACCTGGGCATTCAACTGCATGCATCCCAGGTCAGCTCTCTCTCATCATCTCACTCTTTCTCTCATGTTAGGTGTTCAAGTGTTTAATGATGATTCTCACCTTTCCACCTGGGCATTTAACTGCATGCATCCCAGCCTGCACCTGCTCATAATTGCAAAGTGATCCCCCTCTTTTCCTTTGGCCTACCTCACCAAAGGCTATGGAAAATTGATGTCAACTGACTGTCCAAGGCTCAGCTCTCTCACCAAGTTGAACTTACACCAGATCAATGTACTGATGATTTCATACTTGCAACCTGATGGGGTGAAAAAAGGGAGCTGAATGAGCTGTGCCAGCTAGCTTAAACCTTGATATTGCTTGAACACCAAGTCATGCAAGCCAAATGAAGAAACTGTAGGGATATGAGAACTAGCTTACAATCAGATCCTAACCCAATCAAAAGATCCAAGTACATATCACTCTAGAATTACAAGAACTTGAAACTAATCTTCATTTTTGAGAAAAGGAAAAGCGGAATGATGTGAAAGAATTGGAGATGCGCTATGTAATAAATTGATCAAAGAAAATTGTGATGAACAGTGATCTGGTGATCATTGGAGATACATATCTAGAATACTCAAAATTTGGGACCTAGGTGTACTTGATGGAGGAGAAGAAGCATTACAGTGAGTAAAGTACTAGTGACTGAGAAAATTCAAGGGAAATGGGGATAGAGGACTGTATACATTTGCTCTAAGGATCCTCTCATATCCATTTGGTTTAATTGATTGGATGTAGTGACCAATGATGAGGAGAACAATAAGAGTGAGTCAAATTGAAGTTAGGAGCAAGGGAGTGAGAGAAAGGCACATGAGCCACTTGATTAATTGTTTTTAGTCAACTCCTTTCAATTGATTACCAGGGTATACTCCAGTTTTATCTATGGTCAGTTGTGTCAGGGAGTGGCTTCTGTTAGGCCCCTTCCTGGCTTAAATTTCAGTCTACATTGGTCACACTCAGGTGTAGACTACAGTTATATGACCTCTGATGAGAGGATTTGGGGAGGACTGGTCCTTCTTGGACTGGGTTGATGGTTAAGGAGAGCTACAGTTGAGCACAACAACTGCCTAGCTCCAATCCTTATTCTCTTAAGCAGGTGCTCTTTTTCTGGTTTGGTTTATTTATCTCTGCCTT
>MU167281.1:164270-189625 GCA_015951145.1 Cronartium quercuum f. sp. fusiforme G11 | reverse complement strand
GATGGAATTACTATTGGTATCTAATGCTCCGACACCATATTGCAGTGTAATTCCATCGCACCTAATCCTACTGACACTGCATCGCATATCTCGGGGTGATAGAACATCGGATAGGCCCATCCGATACAAATATCTTGGCAGTGATTATGTGTAGTATAGATAGGAGAAATAGAATTGAAAGTGAATCTGATCTGATGTGGTGATATGAGAGAAGACAGAGGAAATAAACCCCCTTAAAAACATGACACAGAGACAAAAAGGACATTAAACAAACAGTAGATGCATTTGATATGATGGATGCATGTAGCAAAGTATAATGCAAGATCCAACTTATGTGTAACATTGAAAAGGTTCATGTTAGCCTTGAGGACTGCCAAACATCCATTACAGAAAGGTATTGTAATAGTACACATGTAAATACAAGTGTAATATCAAAATTACATATAGTAATGAATAAAAGTACATATGTAATCACAAAAGTAAAACAATATTACAGTAGATTACTTTAGAAGTAATAACTGTAATATGTATGTAATAATCACTAAGCACAACTTTCATGGGTGTGAGTATCAAACATATCCATAATCCAGACCTTATACTATATCAATTGCCCAATCAATATAGTATAGTGGTTTTGGTGACGGACATTGATATAGGGTTCTCAATCCTGGCCCAGCTAGCCACTGCTGAAAGATGGCCAAAAATATGTCACAAGAGGAACTCTGTAACAATCAGCACCACAGCCCATCCTTGAAATTCAAGAGAATTTCTTTTGCACTCCCTAAACATTAGCCCCAAATTGCATCATATGATAGGAGCTCAGCATGGATCATACAAACTAAGATATGCTTTTCCAACTGTCTTATCCCCTTGTTAAGAACCAAATAGGTATGTAAAGAGCCATTCTGACTGACATTTTAGGGTAATTGTTGGAATTCATGAGACTATTGTGGTTATTTTTTTGTTTTTGTCTGTTATCTTGGCCTAAATGCACTAAACATTAGTTAGGGTCTTATAAAGCATGGAAGGTCTTCAAAATTCCAAGACAACTAGGCAGTTATACATGGATTCTTCCTGGTATTACATTTTTATCATCCCAAGGGACTTTCTAGGGACCACAAACACTTCGATTTTCATTACTCAAGCATTAGAGTAGTTTTGAAACCAGTTGAGATGTTTTGGTACTTTTTGAGCTTTAGAACTGTGGTTCATTAGACTAGCTACTGTAGCAAAAGCTTGTGATCTTGGTGGGGTCAGAATAATTCAAACCTAATAGTTTGATAACCAACATCATGCACTTATAACCTGCACCGCCAAGAAAGTTGCATCGCATAGAGGCATGCTATGTCATATAGCAGGCCAAGATGCGATGCAATAGGTCCATTTTCCAAGGTAGGGACCTTGAAAAATGGTCCATAGTATCACATGAAGACATGCTATGTTACATAGCAAGCTTCCATGCGATGAAAATATATTGGCAGTGCTGAAACCAGCACTCTTGAGTCTATCTCTTCATCACCACAAATTTGAACTTCGATAGGCAACAAGGATATACAGGAACATCACTTATCCTTGTCTTTGGTGCTGGAAACAATCAACTAACTCAACTTTGCTAAGCAATTATAAGGTTTCTGAATAGCTTAGCTGAAGTCAGCTGGCAAAAAACTAGCTACAGCCAATAAAGAGTTAGCAGTTTCCAGGAGCTCTGTGGCTTAGCTGATCATACAAACAGCTTCAGCTAGCATAGCTTTTCAGCTTTTGGCCAAAGTGGAGTGTTTTCAGCTGGGAAATAGTTTAGCTGATGCCATCTATTCCAGCTCTTTTGTGATCATTAGCTTAGAGTTTATTTGACAATGGATTAGACCATAGTTTCATCACATTCAGACCAAGGTCTGTATGTAATAAGACTGCGCTTTTTGATATGCATTTGGTAGCATAAGCACCTGGGTCAAACCACGAAATAATGTGGCTTTTGGCTCTTTGTGAGAAAGAGCTTTTGATAGATTTTTTTTGGTGGTTTTGTATGTGGTTTCAACCCCTTCTCACCTCTACCCTCACTCCCAACTTATCTTTTGTAAATGTAATGGAAACACCGATGTACCCTTGTAGTAGTTAACATGTCGAGGTATTAGTCCTCTGCACACCTCCTGCCCTGCTATGGGTGATTGTACTAACCTGAAAAGGTGGTACGTGAGAAGAAAACGCAGGGAAGGAAAAGTGACAATAGTGAGTTATGTGAACTCGTGATCTGAGGGTGAGGAATCTGATATTAGAGTGAAGGGGTGTGGGGTAAGTTAACAATAGAAATGTGGAAGTAAAGATAGATAAGATTGATACATGTATTAGTAAGGTACGATACGGGGAAGTGAATTCGAGTGTGGAAGATCAAGATTGAAAGGGATTGCACTTACGTCTCTTTCCGCAGATGGGGAAAGAGACATGGATGCTGGAGGACGCGAGCTTTTATACGAAGGCTCTGCGGTATCCCTGTGCTGGGGTATGCTTGAAGTGTGGCAGTATGCTGTTAGTGAGTCGATTGAATATCAACATCTTTGACCACATCTTGACCAACAACCTCCTTCTTCCACTTGACTCTCCTTGACCCTTCTCCTCCCTTCTCAATCCTTGTCAACTCCACTCGATTCCATTCCCCTCGCCTCCCACTCAATTCCACCTGAGCAAGTCCTCAAGCCCCAATGGCTCGCCCATCCAAAGACGAGGGAGTGAAGGGCAAGAAATGACCCGCAGAGATTGCCAAACTGTATGAATCGGACATCTGGTAGTATGGTGACAGGTTGTATAAGGATGAGGAAAAGTGGCGTTCGTAACACCCCTCTGGACTTGGGGGTTTTGAGAGTTTGAAAACTTTAAAAACTCAAGGTAAAGTCTGGGGTCGAATGCACCTTCTGACTGTATTCAGGGCTAAATACTGCTTTCGATCACAATCATACATGTTATTCGAATGTGGTCAAAAGTGTTGGCACCTATGGAACCCACCTCCAAATATTTGCATCACATTCAGCCATGCTACTCAAAATAGTATGGATGGATGTGAGGTCTTTGTCCATCTTCCAAGGAAAATAACCTATTGCATTGCATCAGGGCATGCTATGTTGAGTAGCATACCCAGATGCAATGCAAGTATGTTGCTGGTGACCGAATCCGTTGCCAAACAAACCCTTAGCTGCCCAACTCTGATTTTTAGCTTTAGCTTAGCTGGTGTGTTTCAGCTAAGCTATCTTTCAGCTTTTCAAAGCTGAGGTGGTCCATAAAGGATTCATAAAAAACAACCATGTAACAGGATCAAGCTCCTTTGTAACTTGGTTTCAATTTTATTTCTTTGGACCTAGGCAGACCTTGGTGAGTATTGATTAACCCTCACTTTGTGGAGTAGGGTGGAAAACAAAAATCTAAAACTCCCATGACCCTGTTTCCCGGCCCGAGTTGGATATCGAACGCGGGTAATATCAAGCTTAACACTCAGGTCGGATAACTAAGTCAATGGGGGTTCGTTGATTTTCAAGGCCATCCGTCTGAGTTCATTCGCTGCTTCTCTTCTCTGATCTGATTTGTCTTTGTCGTGCTTAAATATCTTCAAACCCTGACGAGGAGTGGTTGATGACAGACGGTGTCTGTCCAGTCCGTGGGAACACATACTGTACCAATCTTACCCTACTTCTGTCCGCTTGCGAATTCGACCTTACCATCCACGGACGAACCCACTCCGACCAACCCTAAGCTCCTTTGGTCACTGCCAGCCAGTGGTACAATATACATGCTAATCCCAATTCACACATTGCCCTCAAACTATCATCATTTGAAGCTTGGAAAGTCGTAGCTCCCCAGAGGTCCTCATCTCTCATCCCTAACGGGGGGCATCCCGCTATACTGCTTTACTTGAACTCTTTACAGCTCGGCCTATCTTTCAAATAAGCCTTGTCTGAGTGGTTTCAGGTGATTTTGCTTTATCGGCCAGCGTGTTATACCTCGCTTCGGTCTATTCGGTTTTCACTTTTACTTCGCCTATAATAATTAGTCAAGGAATTATTTCGAGCACCTTGAAGCCTTCTGAATCAACCTCTCAAATCTCATTTGACATTGGCCAAGATGAACGCGGCCAACAGTTCGTCCAGACCTTTCCACATCAGTAGAGCTACGGATGAAATCACTCAGTTTCCTTCGTACGAAACCATGCATCAACTTTCCACCTCTCCAAACTCCCGCTCTCATTCTGCGGCACTCTTCGCCACCCTTGCTGGTAACAAGCTCGGGAGTAATCATGGGTCAGCCAAAGGCTCACCACACTCTCGGACTTCTCGGTTTGCTAACGTTCGCATCGGCAGTAGTTCCACACATAACAACCTTTCCAGCTCAGCTTCGACGCTCAATTCTGCCGAGCTGGCTACTGCTACTCGCCGATCCAGTGGCGCATTCCATTTTTTAACGTCGCTCGTCCCTGGCCTCTCAAGTCCACGATCGTATTCTGCTCAGAATTCTCACGTCACTTCTACTATCCTTCTGGACCACGGTGACGGTGAGGGAGATTCCCGTCATGCTGATAGACAACTCAATTGCGGAGTAGAAGTTGATGAACAAGCTCTAAATTCCGGTCAAGCGATTGCCCGACTAGTCCCACTCACTATTAGTCTACTCAGCTCTAACTTGGTCTTCACCGTGCTTATCTGGTACAGCATTCCTTTCCTGATCAAACTCGAGCTGTCGGCCTACTCCAAGACCCTCCTTTGGCTCGCCAGCCCCATCAGCAGCTTGCTTGTCCCACCACTCGTTGGCACGATATCTGATTTGAGTTACAAAGATCCTCATCGACGACGTGTTTGGATTGCAGGCTCCACTTTTCTTCTGCTCGTCTCGCTCCTCACCTTGTCATTTTGTCAGCCAATGGGCGCCCTGGTCACCTACATCATTGGGGGCGATCAAGGCGATTGGGATCCTGAAAGAGCGATTCATGTAGAATTCAACTCGACCTGTATTGGTATAATCTCACTATATGCCTCATTTTTAGCACTCGACACCCTCACCCTCTCCTCCCGGGCTCTTATGCTTGACCAAGTACTGGCTATCAATCAAAACTCAGTCAATGTCTGGGCTAGTCGAATGGCCCACCTAGGAAACCTGATAGGCTTCACTATCGTCTGCTTTTCAGATGCTCGTCATGGATCTAAGGAACCCCAACTCCTCCGTGAACTCGTTGGCTATAGCATCCCCTTATTAATTCTCACCTCAAGCCTCACCTGCCTTACTCAAACTGAATGCCCACCCTCGAAATATACCCACCGGCCCTCGTCCATGAACTTCAGACACCTCTTCAAATTCTTCAAGCAGTTCCTCCGAACCCTACCAATCCCGATCAGACGGGTGTGCTATGTCCAAGTCTTCAGTTCAATTGGCTGGCTCACCATCCTCTACCATGCCAAGTCGCTTGTGACCCGCTTCACTCTAGTAGAGATGACCGCGACCGGCTCAGCCCTCACAGAGCCCCTGATCCGGTATTCTGAGCGACAAGGATCGATGGCAATGCTCAAGTTCAGCATCGTCTCCCTCGCGTCGAGTATTGTGCTGCCCTTTCTTTGTGCAGTTGGCCAGACAAAGTATGTAGTTGAGAAGCGTGGAAGGCGATGGAACAAGTTTCGAAAGTTTCTCACCACTCTTACCCCACGCAATGTCTGGACAACGAGCTTTGTGGGGTATGTTGTCTTGATGTGCTGCACGTTTGGGATCGACACTGCAGCAGGGGCCAGTGCGGTTGTGATTTTGCTTGGGCTCCCATGGGCGGTAAGTTTTGAAAACATCATCCGCCCTCTCATACTACACCGCTTTCTACCTCCTTTTCCTGATTGCGATTATCAACCGACTTTTACACAGGTTGCTCAATGGGTTCCCTTCGCGCTCCTTATGGAATACACCCGCTCGATTGAAGAGACGTCTACAGCGAGCACTGAAGTGACTCATCCCCCGTCGCCGCCCCTGCGTCCACGACGATCATCGGTGCTCATTGCGACCCCGCCTCAAGTCCACAAGTTCGAGCCGAGGGCAAACGAACGCACAGGTTTATTGAGCAGTCCACCGGAAGAGAGTGTTCCCGGTCTCTCTCTGCTCATGGGAGCTCAGCCAAGCTCGACGCAAACTGGTGGTTGTACCTTGGCGGTGCACGAGTTGGCGAAAGTTGCACCCCATTTTCTTGTAGGTTCGCGGTCTCTCAGGTTATGTCGGCCTACCTCACTCATAAAATGTCCATTCCTTTTAGGTCTCTATCATCACCTCCATCATGTTCAACATCGTCTATTTTATTACCACCACCACCGAGATTTCGTTTTCTTCATCCTCTTCTTCCGCTCCCGTTGAGCGACCCACGGACCTTCTCTGGTTCTTCAGACTGACGGCTTTTAGTGCCCTTTCTGGGATGTTTTTGACTCGACGCATTGTTGTACCGACGTCAGAGCTCGAATATTGGGACGAGTTGGAGTACCAGATTTATGAAAGTGAACGAGCTGAACGCGGAAGCCTGTTGGAAGACGCCGGGTAAAAGTCGCTCATCAACTCCAAGTATTGCGACTATCAACACATCCCCCCACCCCCTCTCTCTCTCCCTTTTCTGATGCGTATTTTTGGGTCGGTAAAGGCATTTTCTCTTTATGTAAGCAACATGAATTATTGTTTTTTTTTTTTTTTTTTTCAAAAAATTCACTTTTTGCTCGGTAAATTGGATTTGTGTCTCATGGATGGGTAGATACCATTCCAATTTTTTTTGAACTTGTCATTGTCATTAACGTTGTACAGTTTTCATTGCTATTGTACATTTTTCATCCAGTGCAACAGCATTTCATTTCCCATTCTGATGTTGTTGTAAATCTTATGTAAACAATCGAAACAGAACCCATCAAGCAATCAACCACACTACTGTATTGATTTCTTTGGGGGGGTATGAGAGGCCGTTCCTTCTCATTGCCCATCTTTTTATCTGAGATTAGAAAGCAGGGCATATATTTGGTCAAATCAAGCACTAATCAGCTCCGGTACGGCTCTGCCTCAAAATCTGCAAGAGTAGGATTCAGAAGAGCAAAGGAAGAAAAAATTTGTGTTGTAGTAAGACAGTAGGTGTTAGTGATGAAATGTGTTGACTCGTTGAATTGAAGTTTTGACATCAGCTGTTTTGCGTGTAGGTTTAGCATAATGCACGGAACAAAAACAAAGGGAAAAGAAAGCTGATAAAAGAGGTTAAAATAATTATACAGAGAAATTTATTCAACTGATGAAAAAGAAAAAAAGAAAGAAAAGGCGGGATAAGAGAACAGATTGAGAACAAGAATTTAATTAAACTTTATTGAATGACTAGTTGTATCAATGATTCCACCTCGATAACTTCCACGTTTCTTCTTATTCTTTTCTTTCTGTTGATCAAGTGTTTACATCACATCATTCGTACACGGGAATAGTTTAACTTGATTAGTAAATGTATTCGATGTATGATGAGGTGGGGATGAGAGATGTAACGCGAGCCAGAACTCAACTGTAAATGCTTTTCCACGAGTCACGATCAGGTCCATGTGAGCTTTATGACCATACGAGCCTTCAGCGCCGCCCTGAGCGTTCATAGGAGCACACCATTTGGTATGTCAGCCTGTTGTTCTCGTTTAATTGGTACGGACTATAAGAGCACAGACCTTAGCTAAGAAACCATTATCAGCTACTCTTTGGTCCACCTGAATCTCCTCCGCTCGTACTCTCCTGAACGGTGCGTTTGACTTCTTCTGCCCCGAGTCGAATCTATTTCCACTTCCGCTTGGTATCCCTGCTCCAGTACTGACTTTCGTCTCCAGATGCGGAGTTGCGGGCTTGGTGGATGAAGATACTTGAGACGGGCTGTTTAGTTTCACTCGCTTGTCTTTCGCGTTCTCCACAACAGGAGAATCAAGCTTGCGTTTGCCCGCACTGGCTTTCGGCGCTGGATCGTCCGATTTCGAACTGTCATCTTCGTCTTCTGAACTATCATCCTCAGATGAAGATGAGCTCGAAGACGAGCTTGAGGATGTGTGAGCTCGCTTTTGTTCTTTTTGAGCCTGGACCGTCGCACTTTCTAGTTTGCGTTTACCAGGGGCGGATTCAGGCGGTGTTGGTTTGGCGGTTGTGGAGGCGGTGTCATCTTCTGAGCTATCATCATCAGACGAGGATCCATCCGAGCTATTACCCTCAGATGAGGATTTGCTCGAGCGATCATCTTCAGACGAAGAAGCGTCGGTGGCAGCTTTGGGAGGGGTTGGGTTATCCTCTGATGATTCAGATTCTGAGGATGAAGAGCTATCCGAGTCACTCCCAGAGTCTGAGCTAGTCTCCTCGCCACTTGGCTTTGGGTCTGGGGCTGATGGTTTGACAGGAATCGGAGCGGAATCAGCATTGGAGCCAGAGCCAGAGTCGGAGTCAGAGGAGCTGGAGCTAGATGATCCTGATTTGGAGCTCGAAGCTGGTGACTCTGATTTGGTTCGGGGTTTAGTTTCCGGTTTTGACGTTGATGGGGAAGAAGCAGAGTCTGAGCCTGGGTTTGAGGCAGATTTGGAAGAATTAGAGTTTGATGAACCAGATTCAGCGCTAGATGAACTATCTGATTCAGAGCTGGAATCTTCTGGCTCAAGGGGGCTCGACGTATTCGAATCCGAATCTTCCGATGAACTCGAGCCTGCGGACTTGACTTTCTCCTCGATCACGGTCTTGGACGAGCCGCTTTCCACTGAGATCCGAGCGTTTTCAACGGGTTTTATTGCGGGCTGGTTGGAGGTTTCACTCGACGAGCTTTCATCATCATCCGAGTCATTTTCACTGCTCGAACTGCTATCTGAATCGCCGTCCCCAGATGAGCTGCTGCTCTCGGATACGCTCATGGTGACATCGGCTTGTTTAGTTGTAGTAGCTAAGAATATACAAATTGTTATCGTCAAGCCAGGTATCGAATTTTGTATCATGTTACTAAGGGACAGTTATAATTCACACACCAATTTTCAAAGACTCAACTTCAGTTGCGAAAGTCTTCTGGGTCTTGACAAATTTGTTGCGTTCTAGCCAGCTTTGAAAGTCTGATATGCTCAAGTTCAATGGCAAGTTGTATGACGAAGAGGCAGACATAAGCATTTGAAAATCCGTCAGTAAAATTTATGAAACCAGACCTCTACGCGGAAAGAATAGGAGTTACTCTCAAATGGACTGACGTTTGACTTCATCCATGGAAACCATCGTGGGATGAAGGAGAAGAGCCGCCGTCCGTTTGAAGCGTAATATTGGTTAAAGGTTTGCAGGGCGGACGAGACTTGTAGCTTTCGTTTCGGACAAAGGAAAGTTTGGATCAAAGGAAAATCTCAGTCCTGAAAAAAAAAAAGTCAAATTGATGCAGAAGGCCAAAAAAAGGCAAACTTGTGGTTCCGGCTAACTAGATAAAGTCAATACTGTTACTGTATCGTACAATACAACCAATACAGTACAGTGAGATAGACCTGTGATACTCAACTGACAGCCACTGGCTTGTGCTTGGCCCCGTGCTGGTCGCGAAGATTTCCATGACCGCCATTGTTTTCATTCCGCCTGTCTCGACACCAGCCCCAGTCGTCGCGTAGGAATCAAGAAAAAAATTGGTTGAAATGAAAGTGGTAGGACTCTTGAGTGGAGGTAAAGACAGCTGTTATAACCTCTGCCATTGCCTCAAGAACGGACATCAACTCGTCGCTCTGGCCACCCTTGGCCCTGGCCCGGACAAGGGTAGGTGGTTGACCCCTTTTATTGTGAAGGCGTTGTTTTCCCAAGACGAACGAAACTTTTATCTACCTTACCTACCCATTCAGACGAGCTCGATTCCTATCTTTACCAGACCGTAGGCCAAGACGGGGTTCATTTGGTGGCTGAAGCGTTGGACGTACCCCTCTATAGACGCACCATCACCGGTACCGCTCTGGAATTAAAGTCGGAGTATGGCTCTCGAGCTTATCAGTCACAGATGGTCGGAGTGACGGGAGATGAGACGGAGGATATGTATCAACTCTTGTGTGAAGTGAAGGTGTGGGCTATCTTTCATGAATATGACGCTTTATTTTCCCATATGATATTTATCATGGTATTCTGGTCAATTGGTGCATATACGGTGGTCTAACATTCGTATTGCCTGCTTTTGCTCGCTCCTATGGAAGCGGTTACATCCTGAGATCAAAGCCCTGTCCGTCGGTGCCATTTTGTCCAATTACCAACGTGTAAGGGTTGAGCACGTGTGGGTTCTTGAATGTTATTACTTTTTTTTTCCAGACACAGCACCTTGTAACCAAGAAGAACTTACATTTCAAAGTTTGTTGCCTCGAATCGACTTTTAGTGCTCAACGGCTAGGACTTGTACCTTTGGCATATCTATGGCAAAGGGATCAATCTGAACTATTGCAAGAAATGGTTCAATCCGGTCTCGAATCCATCCTAATCAAGGTGGCTTCGATAGGCTTAGAGCCCAAGCATTTAGGGAAATCACTAAGTCAAATGCAGCATAAGCTTGAAGAACTGGTGTGGTGCTGATTCCTCAACATATTTTCGGGTTCCCCATTCTTACAAGGTCAGAATGTGTTGACATTTTTTCGGGGGATCGTGTCGTAGAATTCCAAGTACGGTGTACATGTATGTGGAGAAGGTGGTGAATACGAGACATTCACGGTTGACTGTCCAATATTCAAGACCAGGATCAACTTGTGAGTCACTCCCAATGTTTTTTCGGGTTGAGGGTTGATACATCTCTTCCCCCACTTTGTTCTAGTTCGGCCGAACTTGGCTGATGAAATGAAATACATGACATCGCAGAACGCAAACTCAGGTAGTTGACCATCCTGAAAGCTCACCAATGGCACCAGTAGCCTACCTACGATTATCTTCGGCTACGCTATCACCCAAACCTGGCTGGACTGGACCCGAGGCTTTAGAAAACGTGATGACTCCTCCGATTTTTGACGATGAATCACAAACAACCCTTCAAGCTCTTGGCAAGCTTCCACAATCCCGTGTAAGGTCTTTCCCTTTCTTTCCCTTCATCTGAACTTTTGCTTCATCCTACCCTAAAAGTTAGAATTTGGGCAGTCTTCAGATTCTATTTCCACAAAATCCGCTGTCGCCTTCCTTCCGACTGAACCCCAGGTTACTGAGTGTCGTGGATGGGTCGCTGTCACCTCAGTCGTCGCCCCCGGTTTGGTCATAAAGCCTCCTGTGCCATACGAATCGCTTGAAAAAGAAGTCTCTGCGGCATTTGATACCCTCACAAGTAAGAAGCTTTGCCCAATTCTTGGACCCAAGATGATGTCACATAGAACTATTTCGCGCTGTCTTGAAATCGACACTGGCTGTTTCTGACTGAAACTGACTACATGTCCAAACTCTTTTTGCCGACAGCTTCCCTCGACTCCAAATATCTTCGCCTTACCGACGTTGCTCATATCAATTTATTCCTACGGTGCATGGAGGATTTTTTCGAAGTGAACGAGGTTTACAAGACTCGATTCGGTATTTTGCCTCCCACGCGTGCCTGCATAGCTACTCAACTCCCTCAATGCTCTCGGCTAATGCTGGAAGCCATTGCTCGACGCGGCAATGACGGCATCAACAGCAAGCGGTCCGGTCTTCACGTTCAGAGTCGATCTTATTGGGCCCCTGCCAACATAGGGCCCTATTCACAAGCTATCAATGTCAGTCTAACTCCAATTGAAAAACAGGCCTTAGACGAGCCCCCCTTTAACATTCGATTCCCGCAACGCTCTAATTGGGTCTCTCGATCAATCATCACCTACATTATCTATGACATCTACCCTTGAAGACCGGTGCGAAGATCTTTATTGCCGGACAAATCGGTCTTATACCCTCCTCTCTCTCACTTCCCAAGCCCACTTCACTCATTCAAGAAGCTGTGCTTTCGCTCCAACACGTGCGCCGGATCTTGGCCACCTTTCAATCCACGAGCTGGATCGAAGGTCTGGTCTGCTTCATTACTGATCCTGCTCATCTTGATTTAGCACGAGCAAGTTGGAGAGAGACAAGTGGGATATACGATGAGCGAATCCCGATCCTTTTCCTTGTGGTCGATGAACTTCCGAAGGGCGCGCTGATTGAATGGCAAGTCGTCGCCTCCGATGGAACACGCTTGCCTGTTCATGATGAGCGAGAGTCGGATGATGCCGATGATACCTATAAGCTCGGACCAGTCTACTCACATGGTCTTGGTTCTTATCAAGCCTGTATCTCAACCAATTCACGTATGGTGACAATGATGGGCTGTACACGGACACGTAAGATCCTTTTCACGCTTGCTATTTGACGCTTCTGTTGGTGTCTTCTGTATCCAGGAACCGATTTGGTTTTCGTATTGGTTTGACTTTGACAATTCCTTTGATGATGGCTCATTTGTTTGAACTTGAATATCTAGCTTTTATGGGAAATGTGGAGTTTGACCCAGTTCATGTCCGAATATTCCACTTACCAAATACAACGGCCTCTGAAGGTATTTCACTCATATTCAATCTTCTTTCTTCTCATACTATGTTGTACTTTCCCAATTCTATATAGTCTGCTGATGGCTATTTGTTTCGGATATGGGATGGGATGGTCAGCTCGGAAGATGGTGCGAAATTGCATTCCAAGTCTTACAGTAATAGAAGAAAGTAAGTGCGGGTTCAGTACGGTATGTGTCAAATCCATCGAATTGGGATCTTGTGCCGCCGAAGGGTCTTGTAATACGGAGAAGCATGAGATTGAAGTAGGATTTTGGATTATGGGGTGTCTAAAATGATTTTAGTTGGCCTGTTGTCATTGGTTCCATATTCATGTATAAAGACTATGTGTTCAGGTGTAGACTTGTTCATCTTCGATTAGATAAGTAGAGGAACAAAAATCGATAACCTCGCAATTCACTTCAGTTGACTGGAGTATACTCTCATATATTTACATGGATATTGAAACCTCAATAACATCTACTTAAAGTCGGATCAATTTTTTTTGCCATAACGTGGTTTTGGAGAATAATTCCGAGAGGAATAAGATAATGCTTGGATGATCAAGAAGGGCCCCTTATAACCATGACCCCAGTCTACGAGGGCGGGTAAAATTCTTACTGCTCTGTTGCCATTCCGATTATTTTTTGGGTTCTCATTCAGCAACTCTTGTAGTTTTAAGAGTCTAATTTAACTGATAGCATACACAACCAATAGCTTTGGCGTCACGGCCAATGTACTTTTTTGGGATTCACATCAAGCCTTTCTGGAACTGGACAGGATTTAGGAATACGTTGAAGACTTTAGTCTAAGCCAAATCTGTGGAACGTTTTTCAAATCATGAAATGAAGACGGAAGATCCAACAGGATTCCTTTGAGCCACCAAAATGTTTCAAACCACCATTATTCAATTTATATGAGCAATGTCTGATGAGTTAGTACAGAGATCCTTCACATTTATATATATATATTAGCTGCAACGGTTCATTTCAGTGATCCCAGTGACCAGGAACATTGTAGTGGGCTGACATCTGTAAACACATTGGCAGTATGTCTTTTTGGAATCAATCTAAAGCTACTGGCAACAAAACCCTGAAACTGTGGTGCAGCTATACGTATGTACCCTCATATAAGAGCATACCAAACTTAGTCATGTAGTGAGCATTGCAGTTGTGGCGGTTTGGTCCTGTACAGTGATGCCAGAGTGCTTCTTCTCTCCTTGTATTTCTCTCGGATCATCACCTTGACCCAACCTGATACTCAGCGTAGCTATGACTGAGGCTAACAACCTCTTATCAGTTTTGGATCCTAGGCGCAGAGTACCACATCCACAGGTTATTTCGCTACCAGTTGCGCGAACCGCTTCGCAGTCTCGCAAAGGAAGATCTCTTACCACCTCTTTACACGAGTCTCTCATCCTTGGTGAAGTAGGTTACAGAGAAATGAGAAACTAAATCCATGTTGAATAGTCTGTTCAAATTATCATTCAAGTGGGTGCCACCAAACAATCTTACCTAGTTGACATCTTGTTTGTGCAAAACCAGGTCTTTACAGACCTTTGAAAATTTACCAACATTTTCTTGGCCACATGTCAACTAGGTTGACTTTTGTTTTAGAAAATTAATACTTGAGACTGGGTAATGAGGTGTCTCAAAAAAAAACATTTGGAAAAGAAAAATATGGTGCACCTGGTTGTCATTCTTGGCTGTATGATAAGCAAGTATTGGTTTCCAATATTTCCCCTCCGTTCCGTAAAACTTCAAGTAGGTTGACTAATTTCATTGGACTATAGGTTTAAAGATGTTTGTGGATTAATTAATATCACTCTTTTATTTATGAAGACAGTTGGCTATATCACTCAATTACCTTTCTCAACTTGTATTGTGATACTTGTCTGAGACTGAAGGCCTTGAAAAGTACGGTTATGAATTCAATTCAACTTGCAACGTGTGTTCAATCAATCTTTTGATATTCCTAAACTGGTATTATATACCTGAATCCCAAAATTTTATACCAACACCATCACTATAGATGGAGAAGACGATGATGAAGGGTTGACTTGCCAATATTATAAACTCCAACAACTAGAGCAGCTACCCAAAAAAACTAGGGTATGCTTCTTGTGCATAAGGAGAGATATGCTACACTTTTTTTTCTCCCAGAACACATTGTCCATTCTTTTCTAAGCTCCTATTGATAAAAAGTGATCTACATTAAATCTAGCTCAAGTCTCTATGATTGGGAGAAAATTCTTGAACCCAATACTTTTGGACAGTTCGAACAAAAAAAAAGTGAGGTAGTTCCATTACAACTTGACAGATTGATGGAATCCATTACACATAATGCTTTGTTCGGCAAAAAACATATGGACAATACATACATGTAATTTAGACATATATATGTTGAGGTATAGGTACAGATATGGGGTTACAGGACTAAGACAATTTACAAGTATAACTACTAGCATATCACTATACGTAGGTAGTTATAGCTCTCGCTTTCCCCCGGCCCAGAGCTCCCGTCCTCATCCATCTTTGACGGGAGTTCCCCAACGGGCCGGGCGCGAGAGCGAGACGAGTGAGGAGAGACGTGGCTTACCTGTCCACTCTAACAATATATACCTAAATATGTCTAAATTACATGTATGTAATGTTCATATACTTTTTGCCGAACGAAGCAGTATGTATGGTAACTTGGATTATTCCTTGAAATTCCTTCCTCAAGGCTTCTGATCAGATCACACTCAATCAACAAGCAATGTTCCATTTCCGAAAATCTTCTGCTTCGCCTTTCAGGACTATCACACCACCACATTTGGACTGGGAATATATGTGCTCGCGTGTAGGGTCTCGCGATGACTCGCACCGAGTGGCTAGGCTGAAAGACCCGCGGCGCCGCCGCGTGTATGTCTCGGCGGCGCCACGTGTTGGGATTAAATTCTGCCACTTAGTGAGAAAAGACGAGAGGAGACCTCAGGGGTCGGTAGAGGAGACATCTGAAGTGATATGGAAAACAAGTAAAGGAGGCTGGTGAACAAGCTGGCTCAAGTGGAGGAAGTACAAGGTAGCGGTGTGAAGCGATAATACAATTTGGGAGCAGGAGAGGATAGCGGCCGGGAAGCGGAAACAAGATTCGTGGCAGGGATGAGGATTGTGTGCGATTTGGTGTGGGTGGGCGGGACTTGAAAAAGAAACTAGTGGAAATGATAGGTGAGTGAAACGCCCGAAACTTAGGCAAGGAGTAACGAAGGATTTTGACGAATGAATGCGGGAGGAGTGAGGAGGCGTGATGTATGGTGTCGAGGGTGAAGTATATACTCCTCCCGGCGCCCTGTTGAAATGTGGAACTGGCAGTGGTATCATCCGTTGGGGGAAGGCAGTTTCAGGGAAGTTAGTCACCGTATCATTTCACTACGACGTTACCGCGGCACATTTATTCCACTATGTTAATCGGGGCACCAACTGCGAATATTTGGAATACTATCCAATTGATGTGCTGAAATTTACTCTATCTTTGATTACTTTATCTAAATTTCCTCATTAAGTTATAAAGTTCATGTGAGTAGCTTTTTGTGTATGGATGAATAGCCTCGTATTTTGTCTCTTTTACAACCAGCCTTCGGTAAGGCATGTTCTGTGCCCTACCTTCAAATTTACCCATTTTTGATTTCTTCGTTTGACAATGATAAGTTCAAATCAAATTGAAATGTTATCTACCCATGCCCAATTTACCGAAAAAAGAAGTGAGTTTTTTTTTTTTTTTTTTTTTTTTTTTTTTTTGGAATCCTTATGGCTTATGTAAAGAGAAGATGCCCTTACCGACCCAAAAACACGCATCAGGAAAGGGAAGAAGAGAGAGAGGGGGGGGAGGGGGTTGGAAACTGTGTTGATAGTTGTAATACTTAGAGTCAATGAGTGACCCTCATCCAGCGTCTTCCAACAAGCTTCCGCGTTCAGCTCGTTCACTTTCATAAATCTGGTACTCCAACTCGTCCCAATATTCGAGCTCTGACGTCGGTATACAACCAATACGTCGAGTAAAAAAAACATCCCAGAAAGGGCACTCAAAGTCGTCAGTCTGAAAAACAAGAAAAAGGTCTGTGGGTCGCTCAACGGAATCGGAAGGAGAAGAGGATGAAGAAAATGGCATCTCGGTGGCGGTGGTAAAAATGGTTATATCACAGCTCTCAACATCGTCTCAAGAAGCGTGAAGGCTAAGTTAAGTATCCAATGCTCAGCTGTTTGAGTATGGGAGACAATGGCCTCTGTAGAAAGAAGTCAAAAATATCTTGACAATCATATTCAAAAAGGAAGGGGATATCCAGTTGGTTGGTCTTGGGCCCGTAGTGAGTTTGAATGTATGGTTGTTTCATTGCAGCCAAACTCAATCAACTCATGTAAACATAGCCGGGTAGAGTTGTTGTCTGAAATCAAGGTCAAGTTCACTGCATCATCATCATCTGTCTTTGTGGTCTATACCCTTGAGTGGTAGTGATCAGGGCGCAGTGACCCTTTTACTTGAAATGACATAGCCCAGTTGTCAATTGTTGGTTATACTTGAAACGATCTCACAGTCCAATCTAAAATTATTGACAGTGGGTGGACTTGCTACACAAGTCGTTCTCCTTGGCACGGCTTTTCATAGAGATGGAAAACAAAGAGATCTTGATTGTTAAGCCAGCTAAAGCTAGGTTCTGCAGCTGAATCCTAAAGAAGCGTTTGATTTTCTTACTCGGAAATTGGTCTATGTGACATAGCATGTCTCCATACGATGTAAGCATGCTGGAAGTGCAGCAGCGAGTGCCCGGAAGGGTACTTATTTGAACTGTTGACATTAGAAGAATGCTTGGTACCCTCCATCATCTATCTATAGTACTCAAGCAGCCACAAGCAACATAAACAGTGATGTGGCGTGGCGCAGCAACCAGGTCCACCACTAGGATTATAGGAAGAGGTTGAGGCTTGCCAAGGGTACAGTTTTCAATGGGCTTGCTTAGTAGGTTTTGAGCAACATGTTCCGAAGTGACTCTATTGTAATTAGTTCAGATGAATGTTGAGGATGGAGGAGGTATGTCTGTAGATAGGGTATGGTTTAAACCGGACTAGATCTGTAGAACCTCGCTGAACCTATAAATAAACAAATAATTTAAGTCCTCACACTGTCTATTCGAATAAAATCACCATCATTCAACAAACATACTTAAATACTACTCAATTTATTTCAAATAATATTTTATTAATATATTTACAAAATACCACCACCACCACTACCACCACCATCACATCATGTCCACTCTTCAACCTCAATCTCAATCTCAATCTCAACATCAACCTCAACATCAACCTCAATCTATCATCACCACCACTCATCCAATCCAATCACCCTCTACCTCATCACACCAAATCTCATCCACTCAAACCGAATTCGAAATTCCACCCGGTCATGTTGCATTCCATCTCAGTCCAGCTATTCAAAAGACCGTCGTCACTACTACCACCTTCACAACTCTCAACTTTCCTCCCGTCCTTCTTCCTCGACCCACAACCCCACCTACCTTACCAGAATCCGAGGCTCATTCTCACCGAGGCTGGAGTGGAAGAGCCAGGTGGCCGGTGAATCAGTACTCAAATCTCCCTTCCAGCTCCGACCTTCGATTGGATCCTAAAATATACCCTCTAAGCAAGGCACCGGTCCCATCTGACTGGACTGTCCGTGGACTATCGGTCCCCCTGCATGATGGATCCTATGCCAGATTCAATCCTGGTCGACCCCTCCCTTCCGCCTCTCCCTCCGCCTCTAATTCAACTTCCACCAAACCGATTTCAAAACATAAGCCCAAACAATCACCATCCTCTCTTGATTCTTGCCGAATACATACAGAATCCTCCCGTAAACGTCTCTCTCTCTCTCATCCTGGCTCGCTTTCTGTCATCGCGCCATCCTCATCATCAGCTCTACCTCCGAGGAAAAAGGTCAGACTGAACGACCTCGAAGACCAAGTCGAACATCAAACACTCATGAACCCAGAACACGCTGGCTCATCCACATCTCTCTCACCTGCCTGCCCTTCCAAGTCGCAGAGCTCAACTCATCCTATCTCTGGTCTCCTCTCCCCTCTACCGACCGGCTTCGACCAAGCTGTCCATGAGTCTATACACGATCCTCCTCTTGACCAACCCATCCCTGCCCATCCACTTCAAGCCGCAAATGCTCAACCCGCTCTCTCGACCATTACCTCTCTCCCGAACCTGATTTCAGAATTTGCTCAACTGCCGGCTCAGCTGCAACAGTACACGCTCTTCAACCTGCTCCGCACTTCGCCCGTTCCCGTTCTTCAGTTTGTCCAGAGCCTCGTTGCACCTGCTCTAAGGCGAGACTTTGTGAGTGATCTTCCGCCTGAACTCGCCGCGCTGGTACTCAGAAGGCTCGATGGTCAATCGCTCTGTCGAGCCTCTTGCGTCAGCAGGACCTGGCACTCGCTCATTGAGACCAGCCCAGCAATTTGGAAGTACCGACTTATGGCTGAGGGCCTCTGGGTCGGCGACGGGAGCGAGACCGTAGAGGCAGAGGAGTGTCAGTTGATCGAAGAGGGCGTGCCACGCTCCGAAGCCTTCCAGTTCACTCGACTCTGGAATGATGGTGTTTGGCGCGCACCGGAACACGCTCGTCGGACTCGCGCAGAAGATGGTGGGAGTCTGGGCAGGCGGACAGCGAGTTTCGGTGGGCGCGAGGGCGGCCCAGGGCCAGGATTGCGCGGTGGGAGACTTGGCCTAGCCCGCTCGCCGACTGCGACGATGCAGACCGATGGACTCGTACCAGCTTCACCTGCATCGGAACCGAGACGGCGCGAACCCCGAACGCTTGCTTCAAACTCTACTTGGCTGACTCGCACGCCCCGCCTTCCCACATCCCCATATCCACTCTCTTCGCCTCTCAGCCCACCCGAAGGCCAGTGTTCACACCACCTTGGCCCGACAGTGAGCCGTTCCCAGACGGCCATACTGAACAAGTACAAGCTTCTCTACCGCAAACGGCACTTGACGCGCCAAAACTGGAAGAACAAGGAACCTCGTCGGATCACGTTTCCTGGCCACGGTCTCAATGTCGTCACCTGTCTTCAGTTTGACTGGGACAAGCTTGTGGCGGCGTCAGACGATGAAGCAATCCACTCCTACGAGCTTCGCACTGGGCGCCGGCTGATGAGCTTTGTCGGGCATAAGGGAGGCGTCTGGGCCTTACAGTATGTCGCCAATGTGCTGGTGACAGGCTCAACGGATCGTACGGTACGAGTTTGGGACATGGCCACCGGCCGCAACACTCATGTCTTCTCTGGTCACACCTCCACTGTGCGTTGTCTGCAGATCGTTGAGCCGGTGAACATAAACCCAGATGCAGACGGACCGCCTGTCTGGGAGCCTGCCTTCCCTCTCATCGTCACCGGATCACGCGATCACACTCTCAAGGTCTGGAAGCTACCTTCAACTGACGATGAGGAATACCTGCCCGGGCCGTTGTTGGGTTCGCCAAGCGTGGATGAGGGTGAGTTAGCAGCCGCAACTGCCACTAACCCGTTTCACCTCTTCTCCCTCCGAGGTCACACGCACGCCGTACGCGCGCTCGCCGCCGCAGGTCGGACCGTCGTCTCAGGCTCATACGACACCACTGTTCGGGTCTGGGACCTAATGACGGGAGAGTGTAAGCATGAGATGCGTGGTCACTGTCAGAAAGTCTACTCAGTCGTGATTGATCGACTCAGGGCCCGTTGTGCATCTGGATCAATGGATAACACCGTCAGACTTTGGGATCTCAAGACTGGTACTACCTTAGCCGTTATGGAAGATCATAACTCACTTGTCGGCCTTCTTGGGTTCTCTCACACCAAGATTGTCTCCGCTGCAGCTGATAGCACGTTACGTATCTGGGACCCTTCTACTGGCGCACCCCTTGCCGAGCTTCGTGGTCACTTGGGAGCCATTACCTGTTTTAAACACGATGAGGGAAGAGTGGTATCCGGCTCAGATGGAACTTTGAAGTTATGGGACGCCTCCGACGGTACGCTCATACGCGAACTCTGTTCTGGTTATAGCGCTGTATGGCAAGTGAGCTTTGATGAACGCTTTGCTGTTGTGGCAGTTCAACGTGGAACAGTCAGCGAGTATGAGGTTTTAGATTTTGGACGCACGGATGGACGTACAGATGAGGAAGATGAGAATCGGATGCGGGCTTTGACACTTGGTAAGTCTTCTTCTTTACAACAGCCAAGGCTTCGAGATACTGATCCAAGGCTTGCTTCTCTTTCTTTTGTGCAGGACAATCGTCGCGCGGTAGAACAGGACTTGGAAAAGCTTGGCGTCTCACAACTGATGCCCAGAGGGCGGCGGCAGTGGAGGCTGTGGCAGTGGAAGAGATGGATGAAGGCGCAGTTGAAAGCTGGTCGAGCAGTGAGAGTGGCGAAGGGGGTGGGGATAGCGGTGGTGGGGTCGAGAGCAGCTCGGAGGATTCCGGTTGGGGTTTGTGGTGAGTGGTTCAGTGCAGAATTTACGTGGGATTGAGACTTGACTGATGATAGCTTCTGGATTGCCTGCTTTCCAGATAGAAAGAGAGAGAGAGGGAGGGAGATAATCATGGGTTGATTCGATTGCTTGTGCTATACCTACTTGTGTGTGTGTGTGTGTGTGTGTGTGTGTAATGTTTCAAAAAAGCAAGGCGGTTGGATTGAGCAAATTCTTAATGGGGTGTGTGTATACTGTTCTTGAGTCAGCATTAGTTTTTCTTTTTTCTTGATTTGTTTGAGGTTTAATTCTGTATATCTTGTGGGATGGCGACACAAGATTGCAGACCGTAAGAAATTTTGATTAATGGTATAATTGATATCGGAATGTGTTTTGTAATTCATGTAAGCATATTTTACCTCAATCCATGGATCCTCCTCAACAAATTTGCGTTAGATCCCTGTGAGTACTACATCCCAAGAACTCTGGGTACCTTTCAACCTGTTGAACATCATTTTACATTTCCAAGTTGCAAAAGGTACCACCATCAGATAATGACCTCATATACCTATTTTTCAAACAAGACTGTCTTGGTCAAGCTAATCTGTCTCACAAGCTTGACAAAGCCTTCCAAAGCTCCCAGAGCCAGTCTCTCCCCTCAACATTTCTTGGATGCACCAATTTTCGATGAATCTTTCAATAACAGTAGGACACAAAACCCAAGCCAAAGTTATGTAAAATAGATCCAGCTGTGGACCTTGCACGTTAGACTGAGGAAGGCATTTGGCAAATACTGAATTATAAGTATTACATCGAGCATTGCGCGTACTTAAAGGATGATTATATCCATCCACCACGTCACTTGGGCAAGTCAAAAAGGATGTCCAGAGCCTAAGAAGAAACTTGTAGCACGATCATCTTTTTTTTCGTTCAGTACGATGTGATTTTGAGTCAGTTGGGTCATCTCGTCCGATGGCCGATGCAGGAGTTGGAATAAACTGACCCGCTAGCAAAGCATCGCGGGTCGCTTGGTTTATGTGCTGCAAAGAAAAAAAAAAAAAATCAAAGAGTTCGATAAGATCCTTGAGACGATATGTCTTGAAAAATAGTTTATAATCAGGGTCACGCGAATGTAACACACCTTAAATCGATCCGGACCTAAATGGATCCCTCCGAACCACCGACTTACACAAACAAACACGTTTTTAACATCCTACAGTTGAAAAAAAAAAGACAATGTCAATAAAACACGGGGTTGAGAATTCATTGCGCTCTGGCCTGGAACAGACCAAGATATTGAGCAAATGTTGCATCCGCGATCCTGCGGCTGATTCACCGTCGTCATCGTTATCTGCGAAATGATAAAGGGCAGGATGAGGTTAAATTGGAGACGACTGGTTCAAATACAAGGGCACACACACCTTGGTGTAGATGTCCATTGAGCTCGCATCGCCAAGCATACATATTATGACTAAGGTCAAAATCATAGTCTGAGTGAGAGGTGTGTGGCCTAACTTGTGTGACAGTGTAAACTTGATGATGGATGTCGAGAAGCTACTTACGCTGCACGCGCCACCTTTTTGTCAGAAAGGATTTGATCCATAATGGACGGGACCTAGACAGTAGATGAGGGATCGAAACACCAAACCTCTTCAAACTTTAGCAAACTAGAGATTATAGGTGACTTATGACGAAGGTAAAAAAAAATCATTAAGAAAAAATTCACGTACCAAATGAGGATCATTCAAAGAAGTAGCATGTCCGACAAATACACTTTTACGATCCATTATGGGCTCACTTGTAAAGATGGTAAAGATTTGGTTGGGTTTTGGGGACAAAGTTGGTGTACGTTCAATGAGCTCATCATCCTTCGGAAGCTCGCTGTCAGACACCTGAACATCTGTACCGAGAGTCACGTCTCGAAGGCGCTGGGAGGCAAGTTGATCTTCGGCCTTCGTATGGTAATATTTCGTGGCGAGTTCCCTGATAGACTCGATGGCGTCAAATAGTACAGGTTCAGATGGACACCAGTTCTTGCCATCCTGGTATAATTCAGAAACTTGTTTATAGAGTTCGGCGTCGACTCGGTGTGCGCCGAGGTATTTTGAGACCAACCGAAATCGAGGGGGTGAGCACTGAGGGTAATCATCCGGAATGATGATTTCGATTGACAGTGGTATTTCTTCGTGAGCTTCTGAGTTATCTGGGCTGAAGGAGCCAATGATAGAGATCGTGAAGGTCTTCGAGTCGTGGTCAGAAGTAGCCGTGTAGTAGCAGGAGATAGACTGGCTGCAAAAGATAGCAGCGAGAGCGTTGATTTCGTTCGAGAGTTCCTCCCTTCCTTCTGAGGTCAGTTCCATCACCCAATCATCTACTGTCTTTTTCTGATGAGGACCAGCCGAGTGGTTGAGTTTCGATCGAGTGCCATTTGGTGGATTTCTTGCGCAATCGGTCATGCTTCATGGTCACGTCCCCTGAGAAGAACACAGCCTGACCCGAAGCCACGAAAGACCTTTCCTTTTGACCCGAGGTTTCATCCTGTTTTCATTCATTTCTGACGCGTAAATCAACAAAAGGTTAAGACTTAATGACAGTATAGTACGCTAAGTCCTCCCGGCCTGTGACAGGTCAAGATGTGTACTATGGAAGAATTCCCAGCATGCCCTACGGCATGGAAAACAGATACCACATGCCATAATAGCCAATGACTTGCTTTCAAATGGACATAGGTAAGGATTCATAGAACGCTTGCTTGACTTGGCAGTAAACGGGGACCGTTCACATCCAAGGTATATGGCAAACTCGTTGAATACTGAAGAAAGTACAGTCCGGTGGTTGACAACGACAACCTAGGCATTCAAAAGATGGAGTGGGTTATTCGAGCTGTCTGGAAAATATACTCACAAGACGAAATCGCCTATGAAATAAGACCAAGTCAATGAGTTGGGAAGAAAAAAAAAAAATCAAGACGTTCAAAATCTAGTTGCCAAAGATCTTGGGTGTGAATTTCATCATCATCATTGGGACATAGAGAAAAAAATTCGATGCCGATGGATAATCAGAAGGCTGTTGGTAGATCTTTATTGAAACACGACTATTTTCAAATAATCGACTTTGGCACCCGACTGATTGAGGTTCTTATTCCACACCAGCAACGCATATAATTTACAGACAAGGTTCAAGTTTGTCACGGTGATGGTTCCAGTAAGTTCGAAAGTAGGTGGGAGCGTGCCAGTTTTACGAGCTGAGACACTCAAAGTTAAAGGTGTTGCCGATGATTAAAAATGCAAGGTGAAAAGGATGGTAAGTCATATATCGAGTTGGTAAATCTGAGTGAGTGAGAGAACCTTGACCTTACCCCAGGTCACATCAGGTTTTAACGGGCCAAACGAAGCATATGGCTTGAAACCGGCCAGTAGTTCTAATCGTAAGAGCATTTTTTTTTTAACTTTTCGATTAAAACCTTGAACGATGAAAGGATTCCAGTGCAGTTCAAACTTACGATCTAGACTTGAGATCTTTACTAAAGGGGTTTTCAAAACACGATTTTCAAACTCGAGGATGAGCTTCCCTCCAAGAGCATTCCAAGCTTCGGTATAATCTTGTCTGCTGATGGCTCCAGACAGATTGTCGAGAAATGTTTGAAGCAGGTTCCTTTCATTGGAGGGAATGGCTATAGGGTACTAGGCTTAGCCGAAGGACCATGAAGCAATGCGGAAAACTTTAAAACGACGTACACGTGTCGAAGTTGATGTTACTAGCAAACACCTTGGGGAGTAGTCCAGCGCAAGCAATGAACATGGGGAGTAGTAAAGTGAAGGACTTCATGATAGTGATGAACGTGGATACGAGAAGTGAATTGTGCACCACAAGACGAGACTAGAAAGAGGATTATCGATTGGATATGATGAGGAATAATCAGTAAAAATGACTTGGTATCAAAAAATCAAGGGACACAAAGAACAAAAAACGCGGGTATTCCTGTTGAGGGGAGGTTTGGCTCTGCTGTGGGCAGCCTATCTTCAGTTTATTATGTTGTCACTCGCACCAGACTCTACTACAACACCTCTCATGTCATTCCCTCTCATTATCTTGCGGTAGCCAAGATTTACTTCCACAGAAGGCGAGTACAACAAACTGAATGGTTGTTTATACGGCTTTCAAACCTCGGAGATCTTGTCCAGAAAACGTGTCCAGAAATGTGTCCAGAAAGCGGCGAGAGCCCTGTATGAGCCTGTATTTCTCAGTATTGACAGATCTTGAACACGATGCAGGTCGTACAGACCAGTACACTACGGCAAGGTTTCTCCCGGTGGGGATATTTTTAAAATATTTAGGTTTTTTTTTTTTTTTT